>CM061154.1:7566615-8056615 GCA_030710495.1 Labroides dimidiatus | reverse complement strand
TGCAGTTGTACCTAGGAGAAGTGGGGCTTTTCTTCAAACGTCAGCTCTGCAGTATTTATGAAGCAGGCTGGTGCAGCCTGCCAAGCCAGAGGCAAGACAGGCACTCTGCTGAGCTGCTAGCTGGAAAATAGAATCAGCTCCATGACTTGATTCTGTATTTTCTTTCTCCTTTTGATAAATTGAGTAAGTTGTTTTACTGTTGTACTCCCATACAGCACTAGTGACCTTAATGTTTAAGAGAGAGGTCACCATAAATAAATGGGAAGTCTAAGTATATGAAGATTTGGTTGTGAAACAGACTCCACAGTGTGTTTCCTGCTCTTGGTCCACACAGGGGGGTTTGTGTTTAGACGGAAGTTGTTTGTGTTTTGGCTGGGGGTCTCTGTGGGATGGGGATTTCAGGGGAAAGGCCTATGCCCGTTGTTTTTGGGTCACATTCAATTGAAAACACTCATTATGTACAAGATAACCATGGCCAGAAATGGAACACCCAACATTGCCGTGGTTTTGTTGTCTTGTGTTTCATGCAGTTTACCGGCAAAATACCTCATTACAGACCATCAGCCGCTTGTTTAGCTAAGGACATCAAAACATGGCAATTTTGAGTTGCTTTTAACTGTTAATGGCAGAAAAAGTCAAGTCATGTGCAGCTTTTCGTTTTTCATCAGTGTGTGCATGCAAGAAGATGTGAAAGGGGAGGCAATAAGATCTATTTAAGGGAAGTCCCACTTTCTCTTGTTGACGCAGATATATTTCCAGGGAGAGACACAACCTTTTCTGGAGGCTGGAGTTTTGTGGCTTTGTGTCACAGAGATGCTGAATACAATTTCATTTAGAGAATGTAGATGTTAGTATTTTTTAAATACATCGAGTTTTATTGGCCTCTTTCCACCAGGGTGTTACACTGGATGACAACAGTATCTGTTTGTTTTTTCAAACATATGTGTGAGTTAAACTAATGGAAGTGTTAGAACTGCGGATTACTCAGTGAGAATCTTTAAGGCCACATAAGTTGCTGTCAGGACCTGTATCTATCAGGACCTTCTATGCCCATGTAACCAGGGTATCTGTGGGGTCTTAAAAAGTCTTAAAATGTCTAAAATCCAATAATTTGAATTTAAGGCCTTAAAATGTCTGAAATTCTCTTAAAATCTTATATCACGCACAACCAGCTAGTGTGCTGCGTTACAGCCTACGGTTACAGTGAAGCCGTGAATAAATTCAAATACTTTGCAAACGATTCCATGCTGTTCCAATTTTCCTTTGTGTGTTTTGTTATTTTTATTTTTTGCCAGTGTGGATGTGAAATGGGTCCTAAATTGTATTCATTATCGTCTAAAAATAGTCTTTAAAAGTCTTAAATTTGACTTGTTGAAACCTGCAGAGACCCTGGTAACATTAGGTCACATGTTTGTTTCTTTTCCAGTTCAGTTAAAAAAAAAAAAAAAAAAAAAAAAAGCACGTCCTGCTTGCTGTGAGATAATACATAATCAGATTGGAAAATATTATCTCACTCGGACTTGAAGTATTTGGGAAAAGGAATACTTCAAAAAAATGTGACTTCAAGCACAGAAAACGGTGGAGGAAGTTGAGAAATTTGAAGAAATGCACTATAAAAAAGAGATTTTGTATGAATTTAGTAACCAGAGTGTTGAGATCTGCTGCTGTCTTGAATTGATCATTTCATTAAAAAAAAAAGTAAACCAGGAAAGAAAGAGGCAGATGAGAGCTGAAGTCCTCTAAATGAAAACAAACAAATTTTGTTGATTTAAGTGTAGAAGTGATTGAAATAGAGGAAAAAAACTGGCATTAGCACAGGCTGCATCTAGCCTCAAGCTGCTTTCAAGTAGCCAAATGTGTGTGAGAGACATGGGGAGGAGAGAGAAAAACCAGCTTGAGGGGAGCTAATGCAGGAGCTGCTGTGTGAGACAGGAGAGAGAGAGAGAGAGAGAGAGAGAGAGAGAGAGAGAGAGAGAGAGAGAGAAAGGGGAGGGGAGGGGAGAGAGTGTTGAAAGATGGGGAGTAAGAGGAGGATGGCTGCCAAAAAACAGCCGAAGTGATGATGGTAAGAGGACGACTATCTATCTGGTCCCACTGTTCAAGCACTCTAAACACACCACCTCACAGACTCTCTCACTCTCTCTCTCTCTCTCTCTCTCACACACACACACACACACACACACAGATACATAAATGCAAAAAAACACAGAAAACACACACACACTGCCAGAGCAAGTTTATATCCATACATATGGTTTGTGTGACATATGTTGCGTGTGTTTTTATTTGTTTCCATGTAATGTGAATATGGCTTCATGCCACATACTCCCACAGAGAGGAGAGAGAAGGGCAAAGAGAGTAAGAGCCAAATAAATGTGTGTGTGTGTGTGTGTGTGTGTGTGTGTGTGTGTGTGTGTGTGTGTGTGTGTGTGTGTGTGTGTGTGTGTGTGTGTGCGTGTGTGTGTGTGTGTGAGTGTGCATGAGAGAGAGAGAGGGGGGGGGGGGGGGGGGGGGTGGCGGCGAGAGACAGGGAGAGAGTGAGTGTCCTTTGCTGCTCGCTACTGAGAGCCAGTAGCAAATAATTTTAGCCAAGACTGGCCACTACGGTATTCAAGTGCTTGCTCACACACACACACACACACACACACACACACACACACACACACACACACACACACACACACACATATATATATATACATACACACACACATATATACACACATATACACATGCAGTGGCTTCCCTGCTGGCTCTCCAAATTTGGTTTGGTGGCCTTGGACAAGGATTGCCTTGTTACTCAATTCAATGGTGTGTTTTAGCTCTAAAATATTCTTGGTGAGAGGTTTGGGGGGGATTCAGGGGCAGCATCAATGAGCAGAGTCAGTCAGCAGACAGCCAGCAGGTGAGACTTCTAAAAGATCAGCTTTGGCTCATCCTCAAGAGTGTGTCCCAATTTCTTGTTTGTATTTTGAGAAAAATAAAAGTGGAAGTTCCATGTCACACATTTTAGTCAGGGAATTCCTTTTTTCTCTCCCATACTGAACTGACAGAGACAGAGCACTGGCAGTTCAGAAGCCCTTCATTCATTCATTCATTCATTTGTGTACAAAAGGGGAGATTTTAAAAGTGAATTCATGCAGGAATGGTAGGCATTTGCTCCTCTGTTTGTTGTTGCACTGAAATGTTCTTGGTTTGCAGACAGGCAGCCAAAAGCTTTCCAGTTACACACTTTTTTCTTGGGTGGCCTAACTTGGGCACTGACTGACTGTGGCATGAAGAATGTGTGCACATAAACATCAGCTGTCAGGTTGACACAACTAGCTAAACGATTCTATACTACTAAACTATAGCAAAGTTTCAGGAGAAAGACCTAACCTTAACCTTGCCTCTTCCAGCACTCGCACCTGCCACCTTTCGTTCTTACATTTGGCACCACTCTCTTCCTCTCTTTCTCACTATTTCTTTCTTTCCCTCCATGTAGGGCTCTGAATGGGTTTCGTCATTCCTGGGAGCTATGGTAGATACCCTAATGCTGTGCCTCAAATCAAATACTTCTCTTAGTACACATACATAAAGTATACCATGTGCACTATGTACTTACTAGCGCAGTTTCAAATATTTACGGTGTAGTGTTGTCTAAATTAAACGGTGCCTCTTAGCACTCACTGGAAAAGACAGTCTCAGTTCACAACTGTTCATGGGTGTTCTTCTGCTGTTCATTAATATCAGCCATCAACCATTGTTTTGTTCCTGCCCCTTCTGCTACGTAGCCAAGATGGTGGTCATTTAGAGTGAGAAGGGTCCAGTGCTCAACTTTTTGACTGTTCTGAGTGCAAAATCAAAGTGCACAAGATTTTTTCATACTGTCAATGTTAACACACTCATGCACTCAGAATAATAAGTGTATGTACCAAAGACTGTATTTAATATGGACGTAGTTTCCACGACATCGCCCATCTGTTCCTGAAACAGTCAAATGAAGCCAATCATTGGATGGGGCCATACTGGATACGACATGGACTTTGAGCTCTGTTTCTAACAGCTATAGGGCGCCCATCAGCCACGTGAGCTGAACTTTGCCCCTGATTGGACGAACCCAAGATCCTAATATCTTCTAAACTGCTGAATAAGAAAAAAAATTCACCCCATGTGCTGATAGCGAAAGTAGCGTTTCAAACCCAATCCAATTTTTTGAATTAGGCCATGAATATGCTTTTTAATGCTGTAAAAGTCAGTTTTTTTTTTTTGGCTTGATGTATACCCGACTTCATGTCTTTCTGCAGCCAGCCTCTAGTGGATTCACAATGAACAGCAACTTTTAGCACTTCCACATAGGCTTCATTTTTCTTTACCAGATATTGCACTTTGGTATACACAGATGTACGCAATTTGACACACAGTGAGAAGTTTCATGTCTGATTCTGAATTGTTGTTCCAAATAATTTAACAAGTTATGTCAAATTGCATCCTGTTCATGGTTTGGTCCTTGCTAGTAAAATGAGTGATAACTGTATGCTATATATCAAAAGGTGGCATCTTGTATGTAATCCTTATAATAGAATATGTCAGTGTTGTTTAAAGTTTGCTGTGGTGGCGTGGTGGTGGTGTGAGACTGACCGGTGTTTCTCTTTGAAGAATGACCCTGTAAATTGGTGACACAAACATTTACAGGGCAAAATCAGAGAGACAATAAGAAGTCACATTTTGTCCTCAGGAGGCAACAAAATCATCACAAACACACAAGAACTTTAACTATTCAAAGGTATAATGGTTATACAGTATTCCTCCAAGGAAAAACACCAAATTCTTTGCCCCATCATTGCTATGAAAGTTGTCCTTGTATATGTTTGGGAGTCACAAAATCTTAAGCTTGTTTCATGTATAATGAGCATGATATTCATCACTTGGAAAATGAAAGGACTTCTTTACGAGAGCTTATTTGGGTTTTCTGCACCTCGCGATATGCGTTAAAAACGTTGCATAAATTTGTGTAAAATAAAAGCACAATTCCCAACAAACACACACATACAACATACAGCCAGGCCCTTGTGAAGTGCTCAAATGTGGCACGTCCTCGTAAAACAGGACTTCTTTTCAGAAAGAGTTTATGTGTCTCGTGGATGAGATCACTTTGGTATTACACAGCTTCCAGGAAGGCCCTCTCTTGTCTTCTATCTTATACATAAGCACTATGCACACAGATATTTTTCATTACTGTGCAAAAAAACCCCCACATAACTCCAAGAATTTTAGATGAGTACAAATTACTCCTCCTTTCTCCACTACCTCTCTGCTTGGCTCTCACTACATCTATGCATCACTGAGCTTGTTCTCAAATACAGGTGTGAGTGTGTGCATGTGCGTGTGCGTGTGTGTGTGTGTGTGTGTCAGCCATAGAGGTTTATGCTAGGTCAACAGTTGGCTGACAGTGTGTTTGTCTTGGACGCCTCCAGCCAGCCTGTAGATTACCCAATCAGATAATCAAGGGTATAATTACATCACATGCATCTGGGAGTGTTTTTCCCTTCCATTATCTCTCATAATGCACACATACAAGTTGCACTCACTCACACACAGCTGCAGACACACACTGATGACGTACATGCAGCAGCTAATTGCCAGAGGTTGTCTGTTTCGAGAGACAATAAGTTCCCCGTGGTCTCATCTGCTCACAAGGGTGCAGCTGCTGTGTCTTTAAAACACTGGTTTGTTACCATTGGACACCACTGCAGTTTAAACTCAGACCTCACACTTCCACCTGAAAGAATTCAAGCATTTTTAGAGCCAACTGTCACAAAAACTTGTTGCTTATAAGACAAATTCCTACATTATTTTTTTCCATTCCAAACCTCACAAACTTAAAATTATTAGCATGGATCTCACAATTATATTAAGATGTATTAAACAATGCAGTTGCCATGAAGTCGAAAGTTACGTTGTAGTTTGTTTGCTGATCGAGGTTCATGTTTGGAGGAGGATGGTATATATTCCTCTCAATCTAAAATTCAGTGTAGTTTCTGTACTGTTTACTTCATCCTCATCTTCAGTTAATTGTGTGCTGTGTTTGATTACATCAAGACTTGTGTCTGTTTTGGAATCTTTAGTAAATGTGTCTTTGGCTGTCTCAAATTGAGTACTTCTGTACTTACTTACTCTTATTATGTTGAGTGTATTTACACTGACAGTATGGAATAATGTAGTGCACTTTGATTTCTCAGCTGTTGCATTCAAGATGGTCAAAAAGTTGAGTGCAGATTGCTGACACTTATCACCCTCAATGGTCACCATCTTGGCTGTGCAGCCAGGGTTTCTGTGCATCCTTAAAAGATCTTAAATTCATGTATCTAAAATGAATGCTGTAAAATGTCTTTAATTCTTTGAAAATGTTACACGTCGGTTTTAAATCCATTACTCAAAGGTCTTAAATTTGTCAGGGCAGGACTAGTTATTGTTTTTTTTTTTTCTCACAGGACTTTTCGAGGAGGAGATGTAAAGAGGCTACCAGTTAATTATATAAATTGTTATTGGCATGCTAGCTAGCCAGTCCACAATATATGAATATCTGCCATCAAACCTGGGTCAAATGGTTTCCAAACCCAGAATGTTTGAGTTTGAGAAGACGTTTCACCTCTCAACCAAGAGGTTTCATCAGTTCCTGAACTGATGAAGTTGACGAAGCCTCTTGGATGAGAGGTGAAACGTCTTCCCAAACTCTGAACAGTCCAGTTGCCTCAGTTTTGAGCATTCAGAATAACTATGACCTGTATGAGTGAGAATTTACATGGACACAAAAAGTGTAGTTCGCCATATCGCAAAAGAAATGCTGCCCTCTATTACAGTTTTTTATTCAAGTGCATTTTTTTCTAACAGAGACTGAGAGTCCATTTTATTTTCCATTTGTTTTGTTTGTTTTGTTTATTTAGGATATTTGAAAGCTCAACATTCCAATTACAAAAGTTAAAAATACCTCTGAGAATTAAAAGTTTATTGCATTTGAAAGGGTGCACTTGCATTATTATAATATAGTATTACATAAGTGGTTAATTTGGTCTCAAAATAATTTTAGAAATAATATTGTTTATTGGTAATAATTTGTGGGACTGTTAATTGTTTGGCAAAATTTGTTATCGCCACAGGCCTAGTCAGCACTGTCCCTCACAGAGAAGTGACCTGAGGTGAACCTTAGTTTTTTATAATTAACAGCAATAAAACTGTGATTCAAACACTAAAACTTTATTAATATCACTGTTGTTCCTGAACAGGTATGTGATGATAACATGTGACGATAATGATTTTATCAACTCATCTAACATAGGTGAAATTTACCAATCAGGCTTTTGCAAAAATCACAGTACAGAGACAGTACTAGTCAAAATTTTAAATGATCTGAGGTCAAATATGGAAAATAAAACGGCATCTAAATATGGATATAAAATGTTCTAGTGCAGCTTGACCAGAGTGCAGCCTTTGACACAGTCAACCACAAAATTCTTTTAAAAAGACTTACTATCTTATTAACAGAGAATTTTTGTTAGTATGGATGAAAGCTCATCAAAAATGTTCTAAGTAAATTCAGGTGTCCCCCAGGCTTCAATTTTAGGTCCAACACTTTTTAAATTTTATGTGCTTCCGCTTGGAAATGTCATCAGGAGACATGGCATCAGCTTCCATAGCTATGCTGATGATACTCAGCTATACATCGCCGTGTCTCCTGATGACCCGGGACCAATTGAAACCCTATTTAACTGTATTTTAGATATTAAATTATGGATGGCAGAGTACTTTTCATTGCTAAATCAGGACAAAACAAGTTTTAGTCATTGGTACTGGATCTCAGAGAGAGAAACTGTATGCCAAACTTCAAGAACTGGCTCTCACCCCCTGTCAGCAGGTCAAAAATTTGACTCAGACCTAAGTTTTGAGTCACTCATTAGGAATCTTGTCAAAACAGCTTATTAACAGCTTACAGCTTATCACTTGAAGCATACTGCTAGGGTGTGTCAGTTTTCTCTCTCAAGCCTCATGTCTTTATGGTCATGTACCCTCTTAATTATCTGATTTGTTTTTACCATATGTGCCTTTGAGAGCCCTCAGGTCTTCTGGTTGTGGTATTTTATCATTATCTAAAGTCGAAACAGAGACCCATGGTGAGGCAGCTTTTAAACATTATGGCACACGTCTGCACAAAACTTAAACATTTTTTAAAGCAAATTAAAAACTTACCTTTTTAGTCTAGCTTTTAACTGAGTTTTACTCATTTATATATCTTAATCTATTTCGTGTTTTTTTTTACACATATTTACTTATCTTAATCTCATTATCTGTACATTATTATTATTATTATTATTATTATTATTATTATTATTATTATTATTATTATCTCTGTAGTATGTCTTTTCATTTGATTAATTTATTTTCTTATCCTAAGTTTTAACATCTAATTCTACCTTCAGTGTTTCCTCAGTTCATCTGCTCACATTTTAATTATGTTGTGTACTTTTAATGCACTGGGGTGTGTGGATTGGGTGTGTGCGGGTGGAATCTTGTTTAATTATTTTTCTTTGTTAAGCACTTTGTGTTACTGTTTAAGGTATGAAAAGTGCTCTATAAATAAAGTTTGACTGATTGACTGATTGATGTAAACGCTGTATTTATTCTGCTCTCTCTGTCACAGCTCAGGTGCCAGCTCTGCAACTATCAGCTTTGGCATCAACCAAGAGCCCTGAAAGATTGTGGTTTGGATAGTGATGGGCAGGAGCAGAGACAGTCAAATGAATTACTGCCTTAGACTTAATCGTAATAATAAAAAAAACTCCAAAGTCTTCTGTCAGACAACACTATAGCGAAAGCAACAATTTCCTTAGTTTCTCAGAAAGTTGATGCCACACAAGTAATTTAATTCTGGCAAAGAAACAGTTCTGTGCAGAGGCAATTTCAGGAAAAACAAACTACTAAAATATATGTAAACAGTCACTTTTCCCTACATTTTCAGTCAGATTGATACAACAAGAAAAACGAATAATAATACAGACAGTATTTTATCTATATTAGGCTTTGTGTATTTGCAAGCATAGCACATATTATTTGAGAGTATGTAGGTGGTAGCAGCAGGAGTGGGCTGAATATAATTTCATTCTTAAAAGAGGGCACAGCATATACAGTTTGGGAACCACTGGTTTAGGGCACAAACATTGATTTATTATTGCGAAAGAAACAAATATCCTCAATGTTTGCAGTCTTTGTATTTCTGCACAGCCCTATTAAAAACTTCGATTTCTACAACTATGGTTGAGATAAGCAGTCCTCAAACTGTGCACTCTTGTAAACATATTCTAAGCCCCTCTGTTTAATGAATTAAAAAACAAACAAATATTAAACCAAGCAAAATCCATTGCATTGTATTCATTGCGTATTTTAATAAATCAAATGTCGCATTTGCATAAATTTGAGCGTAAACTTGCATCAATCAATAACATTTTCATACAGAGGTCATGGTCAGGTCATGTGCAACTCTAGTCTAAATATCCTCACCCTCTAATCCTCTTTGCATCTCTGTCACTCTCACAGACTTTCTCTGCCCACCCCCCCGTCTTTTTTGTTTTCCTGTCACTCTCTGTTTTCTCTCCCACTCACCCCATTTCCTCTCAGTCCAATTTTCACAGGACAAATGCCAAAAGCAGTGTTTTTGTGTCCTCAGCTGCCATCACTCACTGTTGTTGTTCTGCCGGTGTCTCTGTTTGTGTTTGTCTTTAATTAGTTGAGATGAGACACTGTCCACTTCAAGCAGATTTAGTCTCTCGTTACAATTACTTACACTGAAATAAACTATTAGAAATCCTGTGTATGCTGGGATGGGATTTTCCAGAATATTTGAAATTCAAGATTATCTTTGTTGAAATTGTGAAAAAATGGGTTCAAACTTAGTATTTACAAGTGATAACAAGACCAAAACATTGATGACAGGCACACACACAAGCGAACACGTCTGTAGTGTGGACTTGGGGTGCCCATCAACAAAGAAAGCATTGACCTACAGCAGGATAAACAAAGACTTTATTCCTGGCTTCATTTATCCAAGTCACAAAACAAACTGTTGGGAAACAATCTTGAAACCTTCTCCCTCTTTCACTTTGAACAAAGATTCCAGACTGGGTGTCCTTAATCTGCACTGAATCCTTAAATTTGGGCTTCTGACATACATTGGCTGAGGGGACACAAGTGAGGCAACAGAGTCTCGGAGGCATTTTATCAGGGATCACAAAGGCTGTTGCAGAACTGATGAATCAAAGGGAACATATGATTGAGAAAGGAACATGAAGTACTCAGGACAGAGGTTAGATGAGGCAGAGAAAAAAAAAGTTTTACAGAAAATTTGAGGGGGGCGCAGGAACATGAAACCACAAAACGATGTGGGTTGATCCATAAAATGAGGAAACACAAGGGAGTTGATATACAGTACACAGACAATGTTAACACTCAGATCCCGATCCCACCAGCAGAAACAAAATACCAATTAATTTTAAATGACTGGCATTTACAAACTGTTTGTCCAATCCAAAAACTGGGGTAATCATCAGATTCTCGAGTTTCTGAAGGTACCTGAATGTATCACAAGTGATGTTAGCAACATGTCTAAACAGAGCAGAGAAGACAGGAGAATTTCATCAACATCACTTTGATTCTCATGCTTTTTTGAAAATTTGCAGAAAATAAAGTGTTTGCTGGAGATAAATTCTGTAAAAATGAATAATTCAGAGCTCTTTAATGCTTTCAGTGAGCCCTGAATGATCAACATTCACCCTGTAGTCACACTTCAAAAACTCTTTGAATTTTGCTTCCCTTGTCGTTGTCTTGCAGGCATAAGATTTGCTCTCAGAGCCGCTCAGCTCTCTGTCTCATTACTGACAGAAACTTCTCTGCAGATGGACATGATGCCTCTGCAGTGTAGACTGTAAACTGTGTAAACAGCAGGTACAGTACTGACTGTAAATAGTTTATAAAGAGTAAATATCTTGTAATAATGTTGTAATAATTGTTGCATTCTGATGATGTTCTACTGCTCAGGAGACATTGTTGAGTTATCCTGAACCCATAGAGGAGCAGGACTTCATACTGCAGAGAAAAATGAGACCACAGTCAGGAAAAACATTTACAAACATCAACATTTGTAGATTCTTTGAATGTAGAGACACCACCAAGATTTTTCCTCTGTTCCTCAGAGGCTACCTGAAAATATGTTGATACGCTAATTCATGATTTTTCAATTTTTAATCAGAGAAAATCAATTTCTGTTTTTCTTTTTCTCTAATGATTTATAGCTTTTAAATTTTGTTACACTGCATGGAGACATAATTGAGTTCCATCAGTCTATAGTCATGGTTGTCCTGAATCTATAGAGGTGCAGGACTTCACTTTGCAGAGAAAAATGAGACCACAGAGAGTAAAAATGGGACAGAAGCGAAACATGTTCAGGAACTGCTTGGGATCCTGGGGGTTAAAGCAGTTTACTTACGAACATTATGCACCTGTCCCTAACTGGCACAGCTTGTTTCAAGCTTACTATGTGGAACCTAGCATACACTTTTTAATTGCATTTCTTTTTTTAAACTCCAAATTGCATATTAGTTTTGGAAACAGTAAATAAAATCACATCAGTGTCATCGTACGCTGAGATATGAGGCCTTATCTGCAACATCTTCTAATGCACTGTGCTTGATGATGAATTCTGTGTCAGAACACTTTAATCAGGTATGAAGTCAAGAGTTTATTTCAGGTCAAGTTTCAGTATTTAGGAATAATTGGATTCATTCTATAAATGGCTCCCTGTTTTCTCTGAGCTGAGCTAAAGCAGCACAAAGTGAGCACTCGGTTCTCATCTGAGGAGCAGACGAAGGAGTTGGCCCTGGGCTGTGATGTGTACTCAGGATGATGTGCACAAAGGCACACATCCCCTCTCTCTCCCTCTCTGTGTCCCCCTCCCTCCCTCTCTCTCTCTCGCTCTCTGTTTCACTCTCTCTCCCTCCCTCTCCCTCCCTTTCTCCATCACTCACACACACAAACACGTGTATTGCTGGTTTGGTTCCTTCAGGCCAGATGCAGCTTTTGCTAATGTCAACGTGTTCCATTTTTTCATTCATTTTTTTTTTCTCCAGCATCTCTCTCTCTATCCCCCTCTCCCTCCCTATTCTCCTCTAACTTCTGTCCAGTTCTACCTTTCTGTCCAATCTCATTCATAAGAGAATTCAATAAGCAAATCCTTATTGGATAAAGTGGCTCTGGTGTGAAATAAGCTGAGTGTCTGTGATCTAGCCTGAAGACAAGACTCCTCCGAAGATACTTTGTTTTTCTACGTACTTGATCTCATTCAAGTTTCCAGCTCAGATTCTTCATTTTTGTCTTTGACTCTTTCATGTGCACACACAATGCAAACACATCAGCAACAGTCACAGTATTAAAGTGTGCATATCCTAAAGTGACTGATACCACATAATAAATCAGTGTTATTATAATTTCATAATACTTATGGTATGTAGTGGATGTTTCTCATGTTCTTGTCCTGCTTGATGTCTCTAGAAGATATTGCTCATGTAAGCAGCCATGGAATGGATGGTTTGAAAATAACTTTATCCCCGAGTATTAGGATCATTTTTTGCTTATTGCTGAAACATGTAAGACTGTGGAAATGTAAAAACACTTCCTGACCTACAGCAGCCATGTAAGTGGGTGTTTACCTTCTCAAACAGTGAAGATTTCTAATCAGCAAGAGGAATTGAAAATTCCTGTATTAATGCGCTGTCCCTCCAAGTAATCCAAGCAATTTCTCAGATTGTGATCCTACCATGATTGTTTATGTAATCAGATCCAACTCAAGAACAAGTACGTTTTCCATTAAAAAATAATAATAATAACAGAATGTTTTCAGGACTTAATCCCACATCTGATTAAAGCTGAAGTGTATCCTTTCTTCAAGAGAACATAAGAGAGGCCCATTACACTAAGATACTAAAAATGGCAGTGTCAGCGGATGAACTTTGCTTCATTGGAGTTTCTTCCCAAATACAGTGTGTGCTGATACAAAGTAAAGTAATCAGGCCCAAACCATTTTTTTTTAACCAGCGTGTAAACAATAACAATAAATATAAGATCATTTTATTTGACTTGGTGTGTGTGAGTTCCAAAAAGACAAAACACAAGCAAATTAAGAAAACATCTTCATCAATCTTACAAAACATGCACAGCGTTTAGAAAAACATGCCGCAAACAGACCGCAACACAATGAAAGAGTTTCCAGAGGACACTTAAAAGGGATGCACACGTCCCGGCACACTTGTTGTTGACACAGATTTTGAGTCACAACCTTATTAAGTTTCTCTTTTCATCATTGGTGGGAAAAAAAATGAGATAAAAAGTGTAATTTATTTTAACATTGTGATCGCATGATTCAGATATTAGCATATTGCTGCCTATTTGCTGCACGTGTTGTCAAATTGATGAATATTTTTTAATTTAATTTGCTTTTGTTTTGTCTTTTTGAATGTGTTCTCTTAAGTTGCAGTGCTGGGAGCTCTCAGGGCCACCTTATAAAGCGGATCTCAAAGAACTCCAGTTTTTAGCACTTCTACGTTAGCTTAATTCTTTTTAGATGGGTTGTCACCTAACACTTTACTGCATTACCATGTGCTAAAGACTTTTATCACATTCTTGATGCAATATTTATATTGTTAGCCATTTCTTAGAGTATGTAAACAAAATTTAAGTGTGTCATTGATGTGACACAAAACTACGTATCAGCTAAACATAGGGTACTTACACAATGTGTTACAGGAAAAACAAGAACTTATTAAGAGCACACCTGTTTAAATGTAATTTGATAAATGCATTTATCATTGATGTGAAATGGTTGTAGATTAAGACTAAAATAGATTTTTAAAAGATGACTCAAATGAGGATAGAAAACTAAAGATCATTATTATAAAATAATTACGGAAGGCAAAACACCTACTTAGCCATTTATTGTTAATAACCAATATGTTTTTGCAAAATAATATTCTACATAAACTTGTTTTAATCATAATTTGTGCCATGTAATGTATTTATTTTTTTAATGTGCAAAGAGTTTGTTCAGATTACATGTCTTAAATGTTAACTGTAATGTATTCCTTTGGATTACTCAAGTAAAGTAATGTAATCCAAAACTTTTGAATTACTTTTATCTTACTTCAAAGTTATCTAGCTACATGTGTACATCTCAAAGACTGAATTTAGTTAACACATGCTTTAGAGAATGATCTAACTACTGTCTTCAGAGAAAAACGTTATTATACGTTTTAAACGTTATTTACTTTAACTTTATTAATTTCCACAGCTCAGAAATTAGAGAAATTAAAGGGCAACATAGCTGCTTTAGCAAGCAGATTTATAACAAAGCAAGGCACACTTTAATATGCATGAATTAAACATTGTAAATTGCATGGAAAACAATGCAGGGTGCAATCATGCACTTTGTGAACTCACAGCAAACTCTCTGTCTGCATCAAATCAGCTGCTCTGTCACTGACTACACACTGAACTACAGAGAGAGGTTGTAAGCCTGTCAGTTATTTCAGGTGCCTATGACAGAGTTATATGCAGGTTATCAGCTGTATGATTGGTCAAGAGCTTGAGGAAAAGGTGTGAGGTAAGTGTGTGTGAGGTAGCTAAGCTGGGCAGTTCCGTTACTCATAGAGAGACTGTAGGTTTGTTATTTTGGCGTTGGCTATGGCCCACGTAAGCCCATGGAAAATGAACAATGTCTGGTAACTTCACGAAACAGAACGTTACTGTATATTAAAAAAGCGTCTTTCTCTGCTCTGCGTGTCTAAACTACAGCCACTGAGACTCTAACATTTATGCAGAAAGCCCTTGTAAAAAAAACACAGTTTGAAATAAATGTGAGAGTAGAACAAGCAACATGTGACCTGACGGACCCTCCTTTCTTTCCCCATGTGTGAGCACTCTCAGCCGGCACAGCTGGATTAATAATTGCCCTGCCCAGGTCATTTCTCTGTTGATGCTAATTGGCCACCTTACCTCAAGATGCATCTTCAAATGAGACGAGGAGTACTTTGATGCTGAAAGCAGCTTCATTGACGGTAAGCAAAGCCTGCACTGCACTGTGATGTTGCGGTCTTCTTGACCAGGTTTTTAGGTAAAATGTTCTCTAAATTTCCATGCAAAAAATGCATCTTTGTCCTCCTCCTGGTCATTTTTCTCATCCTCTGTTACTATCATTTGGTTGTGTGGAAAGGGCTCTCACGCATTGACTTGGAGCATACCTGCTTCTGCAACCACACAGTGCGAGCTGTGTGCAGTGCCTTAAAAGTTATCCCTGCAATTATCCCTTTTTCGAGAAAGTAACTGTATTCAGGATACACCAATTTAAACTGTAACTATAATCGAATACAGTTATTTGTACTGTTACATGTTATCCATTACTTCCCAACCCTGGTTCTGAATGTATGTGATTGTCATGGAAGATACACTGCAATATCTTTTATGGAGGTACTATGCTTTCAAAGTGTCGATAATAAAAAGTTTTCACTGGAAGAATCTTGGAGGTCACCCAAGAAAGGCCAAAACTTTTGAGGTATATGGACACAAAACGGGATGTAAGTCTTCATGCATGCTGCTCCAAATGGAAGACGAGCGTACAGATGCTAACACAATTCCCATGGGACAGTCTCTGAAACGCTAACGCCCAGCAACGTCAGTGTCAATCAGCAGGAGCAGAGAGCTGACAGAGGGAAGTGGGCTGTGGGAGCTGTGACGCAGTCCCCTCTCTCAGTAATAAGAGTAGAGAATGACAAGCTGGCATCAGTGGCCAAACACGAGTACAACAACAAGAGGGAAAAACACTCCACTTAGCTGTAGAGCCTGAAAGAGAGGGGGGTAGGGGGGAAGTGAGGAAGGGAAGAGGAAGACTTGGGGAAAATGGTGCGTGTGTGTGCTTCTGGTGAGTTTTTATGCATGCATGAGAGCCCATCTGCGTGTGATGCAGCATAGTCAGTGAAGTAAAGATGACAAGTAGATGGTGCAAGAAATGAAATGCACACTGCATGATATGATTTTAAGTTTGCATTCATTTTAATAAATATTTATATTCTTAATAAATCAGAGATACCCTCCAATGTTGATCTATTAATTTGATGCATTGAATTAGTACTAATATTATATCGCTTTCTATGTAATACTGAATGTGCAGCATTTTCTGTTGCATCAATGCAAAATCACAAATTTAGGATATTATTTCTATACTGTTTTTTTTTTTCTTCAAGCTGATTTCCCAAGAAGCAGGTGTCTTTTTTTCTTTTCAGCAATTTAGAGGTACATTAGTCTTGCATTGAGTGGCAGGACAATGTTTTCAAACCTACAAATAAGGATAAGTTTAACTGCAAACTCACTTGAACTCATGGTACAACTGGATTTTTCATCAGTGCACTAAAACTTGTTCTACCTCTACCTGGCTATGTGTGTCAAATGTCAAACTGTTTGTTCAAAATTGCCTGAAACCCTCTGAAATAAGCTGTAACTGCCCTGGAGCTCTTTGAAAAATGCTAGCTAAGCACACCAAAGCTGAGTCACACATAGAATGACCAATCACTGTTGTATGATCCAAAACTGATTTGTCTGATACTAAAACATGGAATTGTTTTAGTATTTCAAAACTTAGAGAAAAAACGTGTTTTAAAGATGTCAGGACCCAGGTATTGAGTGTGAAAATGGGACAGTTATTCATTTAGATGTAGGGTCACCCTAGAGTGTTGACATTTACATAAATTGTGTCTAAGTTTGCCTTCAGGATACTAGCACTGCTACTGTGTTTAGCTCAGAGTTTAGACTAATGTTTTAGTCCATCTAATGTCCATACAGACAAGCAAACACTTGGTTGACAGAGGTTAGCATGTAATGAGATCAATAAGCAATCGCTGGTGTGGTCTGGTTTCATGATACATTGACAAGAGCTCAGATACACAGATTGGAAACAATTAGCGTTGGTCAGCAGCGCTAACATAGTTTGGACTGATGACGATGAGTGCATATCTAATTCACTTGTGTGTGTGTGTATGTGTGATTGTGTGTGTGGGTGAGTCATCATTATCCAGCCAGGAAGTCCCCCCACCCAGAACCCTCTCTCACATACACAGAGGCAAACCATGCATACGTATAGCTTGTTTTGCCAAATTTTCCTGCCAAGTTCGCTGTGGTGAGTGGGTAAACTGTGATTCCTGGGGTCACTATGAGCCAGTCTGTGTAGAGAAACATGAGCCGTACCATCACTGAGACAATCTACTCTGAAGCGGAATGACCAACATGACAACACTTAGGTAGAATCCATCTCTGTACAGTTATTAATTTGTGTAATGAGACTGGATTGGATCTAACATATAAGACAGCAAACAAGAGGAAGGGATCTGTTTCTAGATATAACAGCATCATATTTAAGTTTTACCGTTTACAGTTAGAATGAGAAGGGTACATTTCAGAAGAAAATGAGTAGAGGAGAAATGTTTTTTTAGCATTATAGTTTTATGTTGCTCATGGTGGAAATCAATTTGTAGTACAGTGGTGCCTTGACTTACGAGTTTCATTCATTCCATGACAGAGCTAGAAAGTCAAATTACTCGTATGTCAAATCAGTTCTCCCCGCTGACATAAACTGAAATATCATGATTCCATTCTGGCAGCTCTGTATCTTCCCTGAGCCCTGCAGTTGACATACTACCTTTAAAAATAAATAAAGCAAATGTCGCAACATTTAACACAGCTGCTATCACCACCACAGCTCATGGTTTAAAAGGACTGTGAGGACTTTCTAAGTGATCTTGAAAAAGCCCCACTTCTGGATATTAGGGGTATATATCACCAGTTTCAACACGATATGATACAATATTGATTCTCAGAACAACAATTTGATATTTGCCGAATCACAAAGTCTGCCAAAAGTCTGCTTGCTGCAGTACAGGTAATAGGAGTCTGTTTACACTGACAAATACTAAACAACGACATAAATTTAGAATGAAAATTAGTATATAAAAAAAAATGTCTGCTCTTGGAAATGGAGTCGATGACCCCTGGTCTATGGTGTCAACAAACAGAAGCAAAATGTGCAACTCTTTTCAGCAGATTTATTTGACATGATGTGTGATCAGTTTGCCTCTGGTGTTGCTCACTTGAGTGAAAGGTAATATCCATAGTCAAGGGGTTTTCAAAGGGTTTGGACCACTTGTAATTAAGCATTTTACACAGCCAGAAGATCGATAATAAGGCTAGGAAACATTTGATAAAAGACATTTAAATTTCCCAAATGTGGTCCCCCCCAAAAATCTATCAAACAACCCTGTCACTCAGGGAATAACTCCTTTTTATTCTTCCCCATCTCCCTCTCTCTCCATGTATGTGTTGTGCCTCTCCCCTGTGTCTCTTTTTCTGCCTCTGCTGGGATGTAGTAAGAACATTTGCTAGTCAGTGGGGGTTTTGGTCTGGCCTGGTGGGTTCTTCAGGAATCGAGCATCTGAGTCGTGACGGTCAAGCTTGTGCGTAAATGTTTGTGTGTGTGTGTGTGTGTGTGGGCACTTGGCTGTTTGAGCCCCCTATGTGTGTGGGTGTGCGTGTGTTTGTGCCAGATCTTTTATCCCTTTAGCCCTTACATGGCTTTGTCGTAGTAAAGCATAACATGCACAGTTACACACGCACACACACACACACCCACACCCACCCACGCACACACACACTGTATTCCCATTTAGTATTGAGCTGGATTAAATGAGCAATTTTTTCAATGAAAAAAGGGGCTAAAGAAATGTATTATTTTTATTTTTAACGCTGTTGTTTTTAAAGAAGTGGGCCAAAACATTTGACCATCATGATCAGGATTTATTTTGAAATAATGATGAGATTAAAGATGGACATGCAGTACTCTGTCATAGCTTACATAAGAACCTTTAGCATCTAAATTCTTATGTTTACTTCAGTATCTAGTCAGTTATTCTGGTGTTAGTGTCATAATTGTGCCAAATTCTGTTAACTCTGAAAACATGTTTCTATTCTGTTTACTTGCTCTGAAAAAAATATAAATTAGTACATTAAAATATGCTTTTTTTTAATTGGTGTATTTTAAATACTTCTGATTTGTTTTAACTGTACTAATACAGCAGGGTGGGAACAGATCTTAGTACCACTCTGATACTAGTCGTGTTCTTGTCAATAAATAGAGCTCCCCCTGCAGTATACAGTGTGGATATGTGTGTGTGTGTATTATCCTGGATGCATACATGATTAGTCTTTGTATTATTTCTTGTGTTTCTATGACACAAATGAGGCTCTGCTGTATTTTCATTCGTAAAGGTAGCACTCTGTTAAAGACTGATGATGGGATTGTTAAAAGATCATGTGCAATAGTCTTGCATGACTTCCCAGCCTCATGTCAACTTGACCTGAGAAGTGTTTTTCAGCTGTTACGGAGGCTGTCAACACACAGCAGAGCGTTAATGCTAAAACTGACACTAAAACATGACTGAAAAGGGGGGTCTCTTTGCAACACCACTATTTTAGGATCATATGTGACATTTCACATAATCATGGAGTTCAGTGTGATTCAGCATTACAGTGTTTGCATTTTATCAAACAAGCGTCCTGAGGGGCTCACATAAAACATGAATCCACTGTATTAGACAGATTATCTTATCTGCCATTCAAGATGCAAACTCATGTCCAATGGATGGCAGTTACACTGTCAGGTCAGCTCATTTTATGCTGCTTTATACTTCAGCCTACACAGTATGACAGCAAGGGCAGTCCACAGAAACAACACACACATACAGACAAATAATCAGTTCTGAGCCATCCATTTCTTTTTGTATCGTTAACATCCAATCGTATGCAGTCACTTATGAGTATATCACACTTATATGCTATAAAAAAACAGATATATATTTTGGCAGAGAAACTGATGACTGTTGTTGAACTCTGTCCCTCATTCTAACTTAGAGCTAGCAGCAAGCTAGCCGTAGTGCCTTCACCAACTCCCTGAAAAGATCCCCATAACATGACAAAAAAATCTGCCTTTTTTTCCACAATCCATATGAAATGTAGTTGTAATGATCTTCAATACTAAGTTTACTAAAGTGCTATAAATAAATGAAGTTAGAAAGTGCTTTATCATGTCTGAAGCCATTTAGCATGTTTGATAATAAACTGAATTTGGAGGTGAAGGTGTGTTCTGCTTTGAAAAAAAGACAAAATACAGGGACAAAGAACTTGAATATTGATCATTTTTGTTTAGAATCTTTTTTCTTTTATTTATTTAGTATATACATGGCCATGTCCAGGCCCAGGACAGCAGGCAGCTGTCCACCAGTGAGTCTGGTTTTGCTCAAAGGTTTTTCCTTTTTCTGCTATTGTGAAGGATGCTAAGTCTTTGCAAAAATTAAAGGCACGTTGGTGCATGAATTTGAATGTAGCATCTTCTCGGGACTCCATTAAGCCCCCACCCTCCCACACTTGAAGAACCTCCAAAACGACGCCCCCGCTCACATGCACGAGCGCCGCTGATTCGCAGCCACATGATGGTGACTGATTCAAAACCACAGACTCAAACTGGTCCTCAGCACATCGTTTTTGTTTTCTCTACGTTACCAGTAATCATTGTATAGGTAGTTTTTCTGCTGTTCTCCAACAAACCTGGATCCCTCTTGGTTATGAGCACTGAATCAGGGTTCATGTGCACCGGTGAAATGTATGCAAAGGAAGCGGGCAGAACGGGATTGGATTGGTTTAACAAATTGGATCCTAAACTCTAGGATTGGTTGGTGTTTTCCAGGTTTACTCCTGCTGTAGACAGCAGATATTTTTCACTCTATTTTAAAAACACATCATGCATTGATTGACATCAGGACATAAAGATCATTTAACTAAAATAAAAAAAAGTCCATCTAAATCTGATCACCAACACTGACTTTAATACCAAGAGTCGACTGATTCTTTGATAGCGTAAATGCAACACTTGTCTCCTTGATCATTTGGCTTTATTTTTAAATCGAGGGACAGAACCATAATAAGGTCAAACGCTGGTGTTTATTCTGTCAACCTTTGTGTTTAGTTGTGCTGACAGGCCCTGTGAGGCAAGAAACAAAAATAATTAATGTAATGTTGTTTTATTTTACTTCAGCACTCTGGTGACAGGCTTTTCTTCTCTTGTAAAAATAAACATCCTGATTTGCAGTGTGGGGGATGTAACATAGAGGAGCATTCTGTGGACCCAAACTGAGATCCCGTAACTCCCAAATTAGTCCCTGCTGTCAGGTGGGATATAAGTGATGTCTGTGTTATGAGTGTAAGCTCTTTCACTCTGCATGTAACTCATCACCAAACTAAGGTGCAAAATGTTCAGTTCTATTACACATCATTTTCACAGAGCCTGACTGATATGAGCATTTTGGAGGCCAGAATTGACACAAATTTTAAATGAGAGAAATTTATTAGATCTAGAATTCAAATGGACCTTTGTGTGTGAGTTTTGCACAGACTCTGCTCTGATGTGATTAAATCCAAAGCACTCAAAGGCAGATTCATTAAATAGGCTCTTTTCCAGTTTTCATCATGTTTGTATTTCTGTGCTGTAGCACAAACTGCCTCTCTGAGGACAATAACATTTTACAAGTCTAAGTTTAAGATATAAACACATAATTAAAAAAAACAACATACTCTGTGAATATGTAGGATGGACAGCAATCGTGAAATGATAATTAACACTGTATTTTAGCCATAACTGTTTTGCAGCATGTTCCTTTTAACTCCAAAATGAATCTGAAAAAAGTATTTCTTTTAAAACGAATACATTTGTTCCAAAATGAAGCCAGCTGATCACTCAAACAAAGGAAATTGGTCACAGAAAACAAAGAAAAAGGTTGCTGTGTCTGGAGAATACAGCTGTAGTATTTCAGCATTAAAGCCGTGTTATTGTGAAAACAAAGGAGAATAAATCAAACAAAAAGAAAAACATGATAATTCTGGGCTATGACTGGCATCAGGGTTCTGAATTAACACCCGCCAGCCCACCAAATGCTGGTTTAAAATTCATTTATAATATAGGTATAAAAAAGACTCACTAGCCAGCTTGGCCGGTGATAAGTGAAGCACTTTACCCACTATTTCATGGGAGTGTGGTTTCTATGGGAACGCATTGTCACACACCTCGGTGTACACAAACACCTGTCTCTCTGGGTATGGTGGGATAAGAGGAGAGTGGCCCTCTCCTCCCTCTCTTCATATAAAGAAATAAATCAATAAATATCTCGTCTTTGTATTGTATTTAATTGAATATAGCTTAAACAGGATATACAAATCATTCTATTCTGTTTTTATTTACGTTTTACACAACATCCCAACTCCATTGGATTCAGGGTTGTATGTGTTTGCATAGTATATACAATACCTAGAATGTACTAAATTCAGCTTATTCGTCTTCTGTACCGTGGGTAGGAGTCTGTCTCGGCTGTCTTTGGACAAGCGGCAGGGTACACCCTGGACTGCCAATCAATCACAGGGCTGACACATAGAGACATTTCACATGCACTCACACCTACAGGCAATTTAGAATCACCAATTAACCTGATGAACATGTTTTTGGACTGTAGGAGGAAGCTGGAGTATCGGAGAGAATCCACGCATGCATGGGGAAAACATGCAAACTCCACGCAGAAAGGGATTCGATCTGGTGACCTTCTTGCTGAGAGGCTGCAGCACTAACCGTTGCGGCACCATGTAGCCTGCATCCAAGCATTACTTTTTTGTTTTCCGTTCAGTCTGGGTTGAGTCTTCCACTTTTGGGTTTCTTATTCTTTGCCTCTATCCTTTTAACACTTGATGTTTTTTTAACATAATATGTAGGTCACAGCACAAGTAACTCATCACACGTTCCATAGATAGATAACCAATCGAATAACTGAGGAAATACTCTTCTCATCAAACTAATCTCGTGAAACTTTCCATTTTTGTGTAAATGCGTGATGCACTGATTGGTCTCAAACATGTTGTGTTACAGCTCAGAATGTGGGGAGGAAGAGGAAGCCTTACTCTGTTATAGGTGCTTCTTGAAAACTTCAAAGTGACGGAGTTTAAGGGAAGCCACTCAGAAACTCATGATGTTACCGTGAAATTGAATCATAGTTTTCTCTTACTGAACAAAAATGGTAATCATAGTAGGGTGGTCAGGGGGATGGTGGTGATGTGGGGGTGCTGTATGCACATCTGCCCTCCAGCATTAAGGGGGATGTGTTTTATTCTTCTCCTTCATCAGCGGTGCCTCTCTTGTATTTTTAAATGGGATGAGAGAGAGAGAGAGGGATGGTGATGGGAGGAGGAACAGAGGAGGAGAAGACTTTCCGTGCTCAGATATTTCTGTTTCGTACATGTAAAGCGGACAGCTCTTTGACATTAGCTCCTGTTTGTGTGCTTCTCTCTCCAGATGATGTGCCAGCAAGAATGGGACTACAAGAGAGCGCTGAGCAGATCCCAGGTCAGTGCAGTCTTTGCTGGATATGTGAGATTTTGATATCATTAGATGAATGCAATACGACTGTTGGACATTTTAAGTTGTCAGTTAACAAATGGACTGTGCTACATTTGTCAGCTGATGGAGCCATAAATAAATAAATCCAGTTGATTTCATCCAAACATCATAGACGGCTTGAAGAAATAAAGGGGAGTAGGGGTCAAAAAAACTCTGCCAAACGTCTGCCATAATAAAGTCAAACAGTGATCAGACTGATGTCTGTGTATATTGTCTGAAGAATTCATATTATTTAATCTCATGAATTTACACATTAAAGAATCAAATTTTTTTCTGCCTTCATTCCTTCCTGGCTTTTGCTGCGGCAACAGTGTTGCTTTTGTCCTGATGATGTGTTTGAGTTCTTCATATTTTTGAAGAACAACTGTCTGCTCCTCCACGGTAAAGTAGGCTGCTCTGCAGGGTTTCTCCTGTCTCTTCCAGTTTGTGATTGGTCAGACGCTGCAGACTCCACCCCTTTAATGTGAGCGCGCTCTGATCAAAGCTGGAAAATCCTGGATTCACTGAGCGAGTTGATGTCAGGATTGCAAATGTCTCATTAAATCAACCCAGGTAATGGGGAGAGATCCCAGATGTATTGATCCAGCTTTGTAGTACAGGCCTCTGGTCTCTTCCTTAAAGATCCAGAGATTGCCAAGATCCTTTATTATTTTCTGATGATTTGTTGTATGAGCGTTACCGTTTCAGTCACCAAGGCATTGTTTATTTGCAACATCTGATAGGACCATACATCGCCAATACTACCCGGCGCAGCCGTGCATTTACTGTCACTCAAACTTTGTGTATTGGATTGCTTTTTTTTTTTTTTTTGGCACATTTTCATACAGGGTAGTGTTTGGGATACAGAGAACATCAGCAAAGCTCCTGCACTGCTCTTTAAATGTCACTAACTTAGATTTTTCACCACGGCTGTGCTGATTTGACTTTTCATAGCAAAATGTTATTATCAGACTAACTGTTTTGTGTAATACCTGAAATGTATTTATTATGTTTGATTGATTTAAAGTCTCTATTATGTGCTCCATACTTGACATGCAGCAGCAGCAGCAGCAGCTTACAGCCTGCGATACCTTTAATTAATCAATAAGTTCCTGTGTTTCCTGATGGAGAAAGCCCCTCTCTGATAACACACATGACTCGCTGCTTGGTTGTCATGCATCACCTGCTATCACAGGAAACACTTGACAAGTCGTTGGCGTATAGTATCACCACGGCCAACTGAGCCCCAAACAAGTATTTTATGCTTCACAGACGACTCACTTTGATCTTTGTCTTGATGTCTCCCAGCAACCAGGTATTCTTTCGACAGACAGACATGATTTCTTTGTGCTGTAGGTCTTCTCATTGTGGAGCTGCAGGGGAACATTTGCAATTGGCAGATGCAGAGGCAGGGGCGGGTGAGAGGACAAGGAGGGAGGGATCGGGAAGAGAGCAGCAGAGAGCGAAAGGAGTTGTTACTGGGATACATTATTGAAATGCCATTTGCGTTGGACTGAGACCCTTGCTTCTGTGATTTTTTTAAGTAGGGTTATAGGAAGGCTAAAAACAGTTTTTAATCATATCTATAAGATCTAGTTAGCAGGATTTAAATGATGCAGAGGAGGCACTCAGCAAGCATCATGGGACGCCACCAGGAAAACACACACTCCCTTAAACAGGTTTGGATTTATTTGGCTCTCTCCCCTTTAAGTTTGGGCTTCTTTCTTTCTATGTGCATGTGTGTGTGTCTGAGTGTGCACAGGTGTGCAGAAAGAGGAAAGACATTTAATTAGTGATGATGAGGTGGTTTAAATAGGACAACTTGAAACAAAGTCTAAATTAAGCTTCTTGATACAGCCCTCTTTTTAGGTCAATTATGCGTGTGAGAGTGATGCAGGAGAGTGAGGCCACTTTGGTGTCACTACTGTTCTGAGATGGGTAGTAATTGGTTGAGCTGAGTGTTCTGGGTGAGCGGATGTGTTATCTTTATGTGGAAAATCTCATCCTGTGTCATTTGAAGACAATGATATGCTTATTTTCATTTCCTGCAAATCAATCTTTTGGGGGAATTCAGTTGGTGTACATTGATTTTGTGTCAGTTTTACATTAACAACTTCAAAAAGACCAAATCATCAGCCTTTACTCTTTACAAAACACACGTGTGAGATATAATGACTACATTAATATATACGTTTGTTAAGTGTATTAACTAAAGGTGTTATCCAACACCAACTTAACCTTGGTCCCTGGCATCCTGTGCTTCCTACTCCTGCCTGAATCTGCCTCAGCATGAATCAGTGAAGCCTTTGTACACATTTTTACCTTCTCTGTTGTGGAAAAACGACATCAGTCTCCATTTTAGACCCACATCACTGTTATTGTAGGTTAGGTTGTGTTGGAGCTCAGCTGGCCTGGTTAGAATGAGCGGTTTCCCTTTTTCACTCCACTGGTCACAGCCTGCCTGTGGACTCATCTCCACTCATTCTCTCTCTCTCTCTCTCTCTGTCTCTATTTATCTCTCTCTATATCTGTGCCCACCATCTGCCTTTATGCTTGATCTACCTACAGATCCTTTAACTGTCTCTCAGGAGAGAGGTGAACGAGAAATATGGGAGAAAATTACAGATGTGAAAGGTAGAGGCAGAATAAGAAGATAGTGGGAAAAAAATGAGAAATTTCAGTTCCATCATAATTTTTCTGTCAGCAGTGAAAACGTGGTTTCAGTGTGTCAGCTTTATTTGTGTGAAGTTAGCTATGAAAATACAGGTACACATTCTTCTTCTTCTTCTTCTTCTTCTTCTTCTTCTTCTTCTTCTTCTTCTTCTTCTTCTTCTTCTTCTTCTTATTATTATTATTATTATTATTATTAATAATAATAATAATAATAATAATAATAATAATAATAATAATAATAATTTATAGGGGAAGTGTTACTATGCAAATTCAACCCTCGTATTTATCATGAATAACAAATAATAAATAATAAATAAATAAATAAATAATAATAATAGTAATAATAATAATAATAATAATAGTAATAATAATAATAATAATAATAATAATAATAATAATGATAATAATAATAATAATAATAATTGAAATTATCTAAAAAATGAACTCTTGCATGTGAATCAGCATTTGTGAACTAACTTAATAAACAAAGCTTGTGCGGTAATGATTTTAATTACCTTTGTTTTATTGCTTTAGTCCAACTCATGTTCCATCAGTAATAAAGGCAGAAGCGAGCTTTAAGACCTTTTACTGCAACCAGCCACCGCAGGAAGCTCTCAGAGTTATGGCTTCACCATAGATAACTTTATTCCATCCATTGTTTTACACTGTGGTTTTTATCCACTGCTCAGATGTATAAGTATTCACCTTTCACAGGAGAGAAATAGCTTCATGCAGCTGTTGGATAGTAACACACTTCACTGGAAGCTCAAAGATCCCAAATCGATTTAAAAAAAAAAAAAAAAAAAACTATCTAAATCCTCACTGTTTACCTTTTTCGGCAAATCAGTTTAGGATATTTGGACTTCTGAAAACTTAAATTGTTCAGGACTAGTAACTAGCTGTTGAGTAGAACGCTGGAAAGCTGTTCTGCTGTGAAGCTCCAGAAGTGTTTGGTGGATCAAAAAGCTTCCCCTACATCTGCTTTGGGGTTTGGTAGATTGTGACTGAATTTCCATTTTTGATTGAAATGTATCAAAAATAGACAGTTATTAAGTTTGGCTGCTAATAATAATTGCAGAGGAACAAAAAAAAATACTAAAAATAACATCTTCAGTGTCTTGATACAGCTTGGTGTTAAACTGAGAGAGTATTTCACACGTTGAACTGATTTATGAACGGCTGCTCAGGCTAGATGCTTTCAGTTCCTGAAGGAGCTGGAAAAACAACACACGTTAATTTACTTTTATTAATGTTTTTGTTCAAAAAATGATATCTTTATATAAGACATGCAATTGATTTTTTGGTTATATTTTGTGCTTTATACTCAGAGGTGTGTGGGGGGTTTTTTAAACTTGAAAGTATAATTTTCACCAAGTTGTCACAGAACAATCATTGATTGAATCAACTAAAAAAGTGTGCTTACATGTAAAATTTTAATATTGTTTAATATTGTTTGAAGATGTAAACTAATAAAAAGCTCTTTAAATTAAGTCATTTGAACAATGTGAATGATTTGTGTTTGAATTTCAGGGAACATTTTTGCCACATGAAGGTATTGGCTTGACTCCAGCTGTACCTCAGTAAATATTAGTTTGGTTCCTACACAAATGGTATATTTTTTTACCACCATGTGAAAGTAAATCTTTGAACCAGGATGTAAAGGTACAGAAATGTTTTTAGTGATACAAAGCAGAAGGAACAAAAATGTACTAATACCCTGATAGAGTACCGCTGAGGTGACAGGGTACATGTATCTTTTTTAGGTACATTTCTCCACCTTTCTGATTGAGTCTGGACATCCTAATGTGAATTTTCTTGCTCTGAAAAACATGACAGACTGAAGTACTTCAGTGCTTAAGGCACAAAAACAATTTGATTTCAGGGGTTTTAAGCAGTGAATTATGTTCATTCACTTAAACTCCTACTAAGCTGTTTTTTTTCTTAAGGCTGTCCCTGAATTATCTTTCCTCAGAATTGAACGTTTATATAATTTTCCGTTAACGTGCCAAACTCTGCTTCAAAGTGATATTTGTTTACGTTTCAAGCATTAATGATGTAATATGCTTTGACCGGGGATTCAAATCAATGAGTCTATTTTAGGAGCTTGATTTAAATTGTATTTGACTGATGTCTGCACACCATCATGCACAGCTGTTTAATCCCATCTTCTGTCATAGCATGCAGCAGTGTTTGAGGTTGATTTTGAGGCATCTTTCCGTGCACAGATTGCACAATATAATTCTGAAAGCCTGACAGACAGATCCTAAAGGGGCAGTTCTGGTACATGCATGCCTGTGTGTGTATTCACCGTTGATTTACTCATTGACCATCGCACCCCCTGCTGTCTCCCGTGGGCTTTTATGCTGGGAGGAATCGATAACCTTCTCCCTCGCCTTTCCTCTCTGTTTTCTCTACCAAAGCAGCGCTCTGTAGCACTCAACTGGCTCGAATGCTGATGCACTGAATGGACTCACAAATGCACACAATACTATTTAATACATACTCAGCTATGACAGGAGAAGACAACATAAAACAAGCTGCAGCACACATGAACACACTCCAGCATACACACATTTGAGTCCCCTTTATCTCCCTGACATTAGCTGACCAGAGTCCATTACTGCCAGGTAATGGCTGAATGTCACAATAGCAGGATGTCATAAAGCTCTGGAGTGGTCTAATGGGTTTTGTTCAGGTTGAGGTGACACATGCACACTCATGCACAGACACAAACACTTTCTTCCAGGAAACTGTTTTCCTGTGTGCTTAATGCATGACATCAGCTGATCTGTGACATGTTTAAAGAGCTAATACAGCCTTTCTAAGGAAGTGGATTAGGGGCATTATCCGTCACTTTGTTTCATTCAGAGGGGTGGCTCTGGTTTTTTATATTTTTAAACTCAACCAGGTTTTCTGTGCTCCTCAAGATTTTGCTCCAATAAAGATGAGCTTAAAAAATGTGATATCTTGAATGAAATGGCAAGAAGGAGTGAGTAGAATATGACAGCCATGTCCCAGGCTCAAGATATAAAGAAAAAAAAAAAACATCCACAGCATGAAATCACAGCCAAAGTGAAACAGTTTGGCACAGATTCAAGCAGAGTTGCAAGAGCAGAGTTTGCTGCCAGTTTTCTGAGCCCAGTAGCCTCAGGGGGGTCAGGCAGATGGGAGAATGAAGGCTCACGGATGGATCCATCACATGAGTTTATCCGCTTCATGTGTGGGCAAAGTGGGGGAGAGATGGAGGATCCCCTACTCTGGAAATCACTCGTTTTTCCTCTCCAAATATTCTAAATTTGTTCTTATTTTCTTACTCAACAACATTTTATTTTCAGACATCATTGAAGGGAATACCGAAAAGTATCCGAGATTTACAAATTTACACAGATATTGTGTCATCAGACAGTATTTCTTAAGCATTACTACGTCCATCTGGTAAAAAGCCACAACTCAGCGGACTCTCCTAACACTCACATATTTCCAGCTCTCGTTACTTTTCAGTGCCTGTGTTCTCTCTGTCTGTTCTATTCATGCACATCTGCTATTTCCTTCATTTGTGTATGTTTTCAACGGAAGCTGCAAAAAGAAAAGAAAGAAAAAAATGTCTACAGCAGGAGTAAACCTGGGAAAACAACAACCAATCCTAGCGTTTGGGATCCAATTCATTAAACCAATCAAATCCAGTCCTGCTGTTCTCCTCCTTGTACATTTCACCAGCGTGCACTAGCCCTGATTCAGTGCACATAACAAAGAGAAGTCCAAATACGCTGGAGAATGGCAGAAAAACTACCTTTACCCTGATTACTGGTAAGGTAGTGCAAACAAAAACTATGTTCTGAGGACCAGTTTGAGTCTGTGGTTTTGAATCAGTCTCGATCATATGGTCGCGATTCAGCAGCGCTCGAGCATGTGAGCTGGGGTGTCGTTTTGGAGGAGCTCCGAGTGTGGGAGGGCGGGGCTAAACAGAGTCCTGAGGAGATGCTACATTCAAATTCATGCTAATTTTCCATGACTACCAACCCTGACTTTAAGACTTATCTTCCATCAAGAAACTAAAGTCAGAGAAGTTTTGAAGAAGTGTTTAATGTAAAAGAGGGTCTGCTGTCTGAAGATACAGCTACATTCAGCAATAAAGAAGTTTTCAGTCCGTTTTCTATGATTCACTCGCAGTATAACCTACAGGTGTGTGTGTGTGTGTGTGTGTGTGTGTGTGTGTGTGTGTGTGTGTGTGTGTGTGTGTGTGTGTGTGTGTGTGTTAATGGGGAAATGTTTTGTTGTGTGTGGAAATTGATTATCAGCTAAACAGGAGCTGATAAGTGCATGTTGACATTCACAGTGGAATCCATTACTGAAGCACACATGGTTGACCTTTGACATGATGAGCCTTTGAGCTTATCTGAGCTAAATTTAGGCAGGATGAGGTGCTACATGGGGGCATGCTGCTCTTCAAAAATAACACCTTGTCCATTTTTTGTGTTGATGGTGAAGAAGTGTTCACCTTTTTGTCTTAGAAAAATGTTTTTCTAATTTGAATTAAGATGATCCCCTCTTTTTAATGACATGAATGGATTATGATGTGATGATATTGACAGGGGGCTGCAAGGTGGTGCAACAGTTAGTGCTGCAGCCTCACAGCAAGAAGGTTGCTGGTTTGAATCCCGGTTCCCCCGGTGGCCTTTCTGTGTGGAGTTTGCATGTCCTCGTGCATGCGTGGGTTCTGCTTCCTCCCACAGTCCAAAAACATGCTCATCAGGTTAACTGGTGATTCTAAATTGCCCGCAGGAGTGAGTGTGAAAGGTTGTCTGTCTCTGTGTGTCAGCCCTGGGATTGACTGGAGACCAGTCCAGGGTGTACCCCACCTTTCGCTCTAAAAATAAATAAATAAATAAATAAATAAATAAATAAATAAAACTAATAAAAACATGAATTTCATTGACAATTTTATTGTAAATTGTAAAATACGTATTACACTCTACATGTTCCAAATTGTAAAGTAGTTTGAGATAAACACAATCAAATAATTTCACTTAATTGTGAAGCACTAATCATAACTTTATATTCTATATTTCCTATTTCTATATTGTCTTCTGTCCTCCAGTCCTCAGGCACCAGTGTGATCGTGGACATCGCCGTGATGGGTGAGGCTCATGGGTTGATCTCAGATCTGCTGGCTGACCCCTCGCTGCCCCCGAACACCTGCACCTCCCTGAAGGCTGTCAGCAACCTCCTCAGCACCCAGATCAGCATCCAGCCGCTTCACCGGCCCCGCCTCCCTGCAGACACACACACCTGCTCTGACTCTGAGGAGGGGCCTGAAAAAGCAGAGAGACTGGCCATTCCAAAGGTAAATGTGTCTGCGTTCATTCTTGAACCTTGAACCTGTGTGTCCTGACTTTGGGAATGAGGAGGAGCCTGCTGCAAGAGGAGCGCAGGGTCCATGAAGGGTCATAAGGTTAAAGTAGTTCTGAAAGATAATAAGGCCCACAAACATTAAGACATTTTGAAACAGGTAGAAGAACCTTAAAATTGATCCTGAAACACACGGGGAGCCAATGCAGTGTAAAGCAATATAAAGACAGAAACAGTACCAGTTGATGAATAAACATGCTTAACAATCACATGACGGCAGAAGATGATACTGGTCTGAATATGGAAGGATTACTGTATTGTGTCCATATGTATTAGAAAGCCACCCCAGGTCTTTTTAAACTCTCTAGGTTAACCTTTCAAACTACATAATGTTTTCGCTTGGTGCATGATACTAGGTCATTTTTCCATCTAGCAACTGAGGTGGTAGTCCAACTCTAGGATGCAACTTTTTCAACCTTTTCATTCAAATTTTGTCAGTCAGACCACAGGCATGCTTCTTGCTGTGTCCGTCTCTGAACACCTTCAGTGACTGTGCCAACGTGTGTTTGGTTATTTTCATTCTAGCGTCTCAGGCGGAGTCTTCCCCCTGGATTGCTCAGGAGAATATCATCAACATGGACCACCACCACCTCAGCTACTGGTTTGCCTGCCATTGAGCCTGGGCCAGTACGCCGAGACCGCTCAGCCAGTATCAAACACACCACAGACGGGTAACTGCCTCTCACCGTTATAAACAGATACAGACAAAAAAAAGATCTTTATTCATTCTTTATTCCTTCTTTTTTACTCTTTTTTATTTTACAAAAAAAATCAGTGAGACATGGAACAACTCGATGATGATGACCATCTCGAAGGGTCGCTCCATGTCTGCCTCCTGTGCCGTCTCTGTCACCTCCAATCACATTTACAGCAAACCACTGGGAAGACCAGGTATGGTCCTGAATCATATCTAATAGTAAACACACGAAGCAGCAGAAGTTATGAACACTTCAGTTGTTTCTTCTTGTTTTAGGTTTCCCCTTCTCCAACGTGTCACCTCTGGGCTCTCCGTGCCCGTCTCCTCCGGTCCAGGGCACTCCGGTTACCAGCCCGACAACTAAATCATGTTCAGTGCAGCTTCCTGAGCCTATCGGGTCTCTTACAGAGCCGCCCCCTGGCCCTGTGGCCTCCAAGAGCCACCACAGAGCCTTAACTCACAGCCAGAGTGCCCCAAGCTCCACCACACCTCACTGGCGACCTCCATCACTTTGTGGCAGGTAACACACATGAGAAAATGGATTAGATTAATTTTTCTGCTTCATGCAGATAAAGATAGGATGGACTAATGTATTTGTTTGGCATGTGTTGATCTTTCTCTGTTCTCTCTTTCAGCTGTGGCAGACCATTTAACAATCGGCTAAACCACGGGGTAGACTCTGTGGACAAAGCAGACGGAATACCCCACCCAGGTAAAACAGCCTGCTGGTACAACTCTGAAGACAAATCCATCAAAATGAGCTTGCCCATCACTAATACAGCATATTTATCTTCTAATAGTTAAATACGGACAGTTGATACAGCAGTGGCTTGTTTAATCCTCAATGTTGCGTATACAATCCATTTTTCACAGCGGTTAACCCTCAAGATCTCAAGCAGTTTCTGGTTGTTTTTGCGTCTGTCACATTTTTACTCTCTGTGGTCTCATTTTTCTCAGCAAAGTGAAGTCCTGCACCTCTGTAGATTCAGGACAACCATGGCTATAGACTGATGGAACTCAATTATGTCTTCATGCAGTGTGACAAAATTTAAAAGCTATAAATCATTAGAGAAAAAGAAAAACAGAAACTGAATTTCTCTGATAAAAATTGAAAAATCATGAATTAGTGTATCAACACATGTTCAGGAAGCCTCTAAGGAACAGAGGAAAAATCTTGGTGGTGTCTCTACATTCAAAGAATCTACAAATGTTAATGTTTGTAAATGTTTTTCCTGACTGTGGTCTCATTTTTCACTGCAGTATGAAGTCCTGCTCCTCTATGGGTTCAGGATAACTCAACAATGTCTCCTGAGCAGTAGAACATCATCAGAATGCAACAATTATTACAACATTATTACAAGATATTTACTCTTTATAAACTATTTACAGTCAGTACTGTCACTGCTGTTTACACAGTTTACAGTCTACACTGCAGAGGCATCATGTCCATCTGCAAAGAAGTTTCTGTCAGTAATGAGACAGAGAGCTGAGCGGCTCTGAGCACAAATTTTATACCTGCAAGACAACGACAAGGGAAGCAACATTCAAAGAGTTTTTGAAGTGTGTCTACAGGGTGAATGTTGATCATTCAGGGATCACTGAAAACATTAAAGAGCTCTGAATTATTTGTTTTTTTACAGAATTTATTTTCTGCAAATTTTCAAAGAAGACATGAGAATCAATGTGATGTTGATGAAATTCTCCCGTCTTCTCTGCTCTGTTTAGACATGTTGCAAACATCACTTGTGATACATTCAGGTACCTTCAGAAACTGGAGAATCTGACGATTCAGTTTTTTCAGTTTTTGAAATGGACAAACGCTTTGTAAATGCCAGTCATTTAAAAATAAGTGGTATTTTGATCCCACCAGTGGGACTTCATATTGCAGTGAAAAATGAGACCACAGTGGTTAAAAAAATTTCATTGAATTCTTTGAATGTAGAGCACCAATATTTTTCTCTCTGTTCCTTAGAGGCTACCTGAAAATGTGTTGAAACACAAATTCTTTTTTTTTTTTTTTTTTTTAATCAGAGAAATTTAATTTCTGTTTTTCTTCTTCTATAATGATTTATAGCTTTTAGACTTTGTCACACTGTATGAAGAGATAGTTGAGTTCCATCAGTCTATAGTCATGGTTGTCCTGAATCTATAGAGGTGCAGGACTTCACTTTGCTGAGAAAAATGAGAACACAGAGAGTCAAAATGTGACAGAGGCAAAACACGACCAGAAACTGTTTGAGATCCTGAGGGTTAACCAACTACTTTTGAACTTTTCCATGACTACCTGCTTTGTGATTTTAAATGTCTTTCATCTGCAACGTCTCTCTAGATGAGCGCATTGTAGCATCTTCAGACTATGACAGTACCTATGACAGCACTTATGAGACCAACCACAGTGACAGCAGCGACTTTGCACAGAATGAAGAGGAGGGAGAGGGCGGCAAGAAGCCTCCTGCTGCGAGGGATGGATGCAGGGACTATCTGTCAGAGGGCATCATTCTTCACCCACTCCTGCCTTCACCAGAGGTAGGTAATTGGTTTGGTTAAATTTGGTCTTTTCACAATGAGGTTACATTTTTACAGCAATTCATCCCTTTTTTTACTGTGTGATAATAAGTTAAAAGACATAAAATGCTCCTCCTAACGGCTAAAAACATGAGTTATTTTACTGTACCTGAATGTATTTGTTCTTATGCTTATGACCTTTCCTCTGTACCCTGGTTTTTGCCTGACAGGACAAACCAGTCTTAGCGACCGAACCTCTGGTGATGCCAGGTCTGGAGCCCCTCATGAATCAACTCAACAATTGGAACTTTCCCATTTTTAGTCTAGTGGAGAAAACTCACGGAAAGACAGGCTGCATTCTCAGTCAGGTAAACCCTCAATAATGAGCAAATGTTGTATCTCATGAGATTTTTCTTGAAGAAAAACAAATCAAAACGTCGCAGTGGTGTGACGAGTTATAAATAAGTTAGAAGAATAGACTCCTCCGCTGATTCTGATGATGTTTGTATGGGTGTGCGTGCATCTTGGCATCAGAGGTACTGTGGAGTACAGTGGCTGGTCAAGTGACGTGAGGGTGTTAACCATCAAAAAACACACTTTTACATAAAAACACCAATTTGACGGATGACAAACGGCCCCCAGGTTCGTGAAAAATCCGTGAGACAGACATTCAGTGGCCAGAGAGGAGTTTAAACACACAAGTCACTCTATGCTCACGACTTATCACTGATCAGACTGTGAACTATAAAGACATGAACTGTGTCAATAAAGCAGAAACCCTCCCAAACCAAAAAGAGCTCACAGAGAGCTGAGTCTGAGACCTGGGTCAGAATAAAGGATCCAGAAAACCAGGTCCAGACAGAGAACTGCTCCAAATCTATCAGAATATTAATGCTTTGATATTTTAAGATTACTAATCAGACTGCTTCATAGTTTGATAATATACCGTAGTTTAACGTTTAACTTCAAATCTGTTTCTGTTCATCATCATTTATAGCTTCACTTATTATTTCCTCTCCATAATGAGTCCATATTTGGTCAGAACCTCGACTCCAAACCAACTTTTTCATCAAACACTCAAAGTAGAAACTGGATTTAGAATATCAGCAGTTAATATTGATTATTGGTGCTCAAACCTGGTTAAGTGAGGTTGGATAAAGTGTGACCCTGTTAACTGGAGACTCTCGGCGGACTATCACTGACAAGTTCAGCTGAGAGTCTCCAGTTAACACGGTCACTCTTTACTCCAAAACACCAGTTGCTCTGTAACAGTCAAAACTCGACAGAGTGAGTGGAGCTAAACACTGCATCCGTTGCCAAAATGTGTGCACATCCCTATGGTGACTCCGAACAGGTCTGTTAGAATTACATCTATGTGACATGTTTAATGTTTTGTCCTCATGTGCCGTCTTAGGTTTCCTACAGGCTCTTTGAGGACACAGGTCTGTTCGAGACCTTCAGGATTCCCGCACAAGAGTTCATGAACTACTTCCAGGCTTTGGAGAATGGGTACAGGGTCATCCCGTGTGAGTAGATGTCTATGGTTGTCAAACTGTTTCTGTGGCTTCATGATATCTAGGCCAGCAGTACCTCTGTCAGCCACTAGAGGGATGCATTGCCTCATCAGGGAAACTAAGCCTCCTTATCAGGCTCACTTTGGGCCTTGGAATCATAAGACAGTCGTTTATGGCTTTCTGTTCCAGTTCACTGAAATAAAATGAGCATGTTTGTCTTTTTATGGCCCTTAAAGTTTTATAATATAATTATAGTATTTGATTTAAGCAGGAGAGATTTTCAATTAAAATGATCCACAGTTTATTTTTATACCATGACCATTGGATCCATCTTTACCAGACGGCAGCTGCAATGTTTTATTCTACATTTTATATCACATACAGTGCATTCAACTGTAGACAGTCAAATGTGTGACTCTAGACCTCGCTCCATGACACACTGCCATGATGTTTAAAAAGATCCCAGGGATCTAGCAAGAAAAAGGAGATTCAAACATGCAAATAATCATGAAAAAGGTTGATAAAAACACATTAAAATAAAACATTTTTAAATCAATTAATAGGAAATAAAATGACAAAAATGGAGATTAGAATATATTACAATATGTTTTTAAATATTAGCATAAAGTTTCAGCAGACATGATATTTTCTGGGAGTTTATTCCAGATATTTGAAACATAAAAGCTGAATGCTGCTTCTCCATGTTTGGTTCCTGCTCTCAGGACTAGAAGCAGACCTGAGTGATCCTTATGGTATTCTTATGGTTCTGGATCAGTAGATCACTGATATATTTTGACCCTAAACCATTCATTGCATAAAGGAACAGCAGAAGTATTTTTAAATCTATCCTCTGACAGACAGGCAACCAATGTAAAGACCTCAGAACTGGACCGATGTGATCCACTGTCTTGGTCTTAGTGAGGACTTGAGCAGCAGCGTTCTGAACCAGCTGCAGCTGTCGGACTCGTTGTTTAGGGAGACCTGTAAAGACACTGTTCCTGTAATCAAGTGGACTGAAGACAAACGCATGGATCAGTTTTTCAAGGTCCAGCTGACTTTGCAGTGCCTTGAGGCAATATGATTATTTAAGTTTAACAAAGCACCTCCTGGTTTTGGAGAACATGTTATTAAATTGGTTTAATGCCAGAATTACAATTCTGATCTGATAACAAGGAAATGGACTCTTGTGCTTTTTAAAAAATCTAGGCATAGCTAGATTCACATTTATACAGAAACACTGTGTCCATCTATATCATCTTTATTATTTTAGCATCAGTCACCATGAAGTTTTCCATATAATCAACCTATACCAAAAGAGAAGAACACTACTTAAACAACAGTTCGTTATCTGATTTGTGTGTTTCACATTTATGTTACATTTTCTTGTAACTGCTTCAACTAGAAGTTGATCACGTATTTCTAACCCTCACTGTTTCAGATGACTTTTTTTTTTATTCTTCTCTCCTTAGATCACAACAGGATCCATGCCACTGATGTGCTGCATGCTGTTTGGTACCTCACCACTCAGCCCATCCCAGGCCTTCCGACTCTGCTGACTGAAAACGGGATTCACGCTGGTGAGAACTGAAGTGTTACATGTAGTGGTTTCTAATGACAGAGTTCAAAGACAGTGAAACAGATGCCGGGTTACTGAATCAGCTGTTACTTCTTAACTCTTCACTGCAAAAACCAGCATCTAAGCAAGTGTGTTTTTGTCTTATTTAAACTAAGAATTGCCTCATTATACCTAATATGAGCCATATTCAATAGACAAATCCAGGAACGTGTCTTATTTCTTCCTTTTTGTTTTTTTTTTCTTTTTTTCTCCTTTTTTATTTATTTATTTTTTTAACGTGTCTTATTTCAAGATATTAAAGGACAAAAATAAGGTCTGAATTACTTGCAACAAGCAAAAAAATCTGCCAGTGAGGTAAGAAAAATTTACTTGTCAAGTTTAGAATAATGTCTAAATACAAAAAACTTTCACTTACTCCACTGGCAGATTTTTTTTTACTTGTTACAAACAATTCAGAGCTGATTTTTGTCTTTAAGTATCTTTAAATGAGACGTGTTTTTTGTGGACTGGTCTGGTGAATGAGGCTCATATTAAGTCTAAAAAGACATTTTTACTAAAAATAAGACAAAAGCACTTCATAAGATTTCAGTTTTTGCAGTGTTGAAGGAGCAGGAGCTTTTCGATTGGCTGGGACAATGTGTATCATGGATGTCTGAAATTCAGTGTTTTAGCACAAGCTTCACAACAATTTTTTTCTAATGTTTAATAATTCTGAATTGATTTAATTGTATTTCTTTCTTTTTTTTACTTGATGTATTTTTGAAGATTATGCTTAAAGGAACTGTCCATACAGCGTGCATTTCTTCTGAAAAAGACTCAGAGGTTTTTTTTTGTTTGTTTGTTTATTTTTTGTCTCCTCATTCAGAAAATGGCATCACGCCTGGGGCCACAGGCTACCTGGTGTCCAAGATGAACCCTGTGCAGACAGAAGGCTACAACTCTCTGGCCGGCCTCATCCCTGGCCTGGAGCTCATGGCTCTGTATGTAGCTGCTGCCATGCATGACTATGACCATCCTGGGAGAACCAATGCCTTTCTAGTAGCTACCAGTGCACCACAGGTACATTAAAATAGATATCCATTGGAGGAGGGGGGGCTTGTGGGATAAATCAAGAGCTGCTATATTCATCAACTTGACATACATTGAAGGTGTTACTAAACATGAACCGGAACACCTGCTGTTATTTGAGGAAAAAGCATGTCAGCCACGAAGGCAATTTAACAGTAAATGACTTTTATTTTCATTTTCAGAATGTTGATAGGAGCCTTTTATGGTTCAATGTCAAAGTGGATAGAGTAGTTGTGTGTCACCACAGCTGGAACTATGAATGTTTCAACCAAAAGATCAGATCACACATGATCTTAATCACTAAATGAATGTAACACTGTATGGAAGTAGAAGATGGCACGAAAGAAAGTAAGAAATAAACCATAACGATGGTTTGCAGAGTGAAAGTTCAGAGTTAAACCCACACAAGGTTAACACACTGCAAAAAGACAAAAATGACACCCAAACTCCTGTTACTCTCTCTCTACAGGCTCTTTTATACAACGATCGCTCAGTTTTGGAAAATCATCATGCAGCTTCAGCGTGGAACCTCTTCATGTCTCGACCGGAGTACAACTTCCTGGTTAATCTCGAGCACGTGGAGTTCAAGCGCTTCCGCTTTCTTGTCATTGAAGCCATCCTGGCTACAGACCTCAAAAAGCACTTTGACTTCCTGGCTGAGTTTAATGCAAAGGTAAACAATCTGAGGGCATCTTCCATCAGCTGGTTGAGCTGAATTCTGTTCTCCTCTTAGCTCCCGGTAAATAATATTTCCTTCACATCTTTCAATCCTGCCACTCCTCACTAACCAGAAGGGAATTTCTCTACAATCCATATCTGTGTCTTTCTTTTATGTTCAAGCCTTCCTGTGCTCATCTCTCTAGGTGGGTGATGAAGGAGTGTCCGGTATTGATTGGAGCAACGAAAACGATCGAATGCTGGTGTGTCAGATGTGCATCAAGCTGGCTGATGTCAATGGACCACTGAAGTGTAAGGAGCTGCACCTGCAGTGGACCGAGGGGATTGTCAACGAGTTCTACGAACAAGTACGCTCATCAGTGCACTCTTACAGGACTAAATGGTCCCCAGAGAGAGGAACATCTTTCAAAACTAGTTTTTACACTCAAAGCCCCTCAGACAAGAGCCCCTTTTTTATATAGCACACTGAACTCCTGAAAATGAATACAATAGAAAGAACACAGGAAGTGAATAAAATGTACTTTCAAAAATATGGAACATTAGTTACTAACACAGCTGAAAAACATCAAAACTGCTGGAAAAAAAAATAGAAAAGTGTCAGGCTTTTAGTGCATACTAGTACAAGAAATGGGTAAAAGACCAAAGTAGATGAACTTTTGATTCTGTACTTTTTATGTATTTATATTAGCAATTAATGCTAACATAAATACAATTAAAAATTTAAACTAACAACAGAATATAATATATATATTTTTTTTTATATATAAATGTTTAAATATATATTTAAATATAAATGCACAAGAAAAAAAACTAAAATTTGACCTGTTTAAGTCTTTTACTTGCTTGTTGTACCTGTATGCTCAGTTTTTGGATATGCTGTCGTCTTGTTATCATTGTGTTTTAGGTATTTATATTAGCAACCTTAAGCTAATGGAAGTAACAGACCGATTAAAGCTGTAGCTTCAAAGACCCATCATGTGCAGAACTGAACAAGTGCACATTTTTTTCCCACATTAATTCAACACCTTAAATAATTCATCACATTCAACCCTTCAAACTACACAATGTAAGTGAAATAATGGGGCTGTTTTAATGGACTAAGCTGACCAATTACTCTCAATGTTTCTTTGAGACTTTTACCTTCTCACTCACCTTGAGGACCCGTCTGCCAGGTTTTATGTGGATGTTTCTTTACAGCAGAAATATTCAAATCCCTTACCTACGAGCTCATGAATTTATCAAAGATGGCTACAGAAAGGATCCCTGGCAACAAATCCTGGACTTAGCTTACACGGCCTTTCATTGGTCAGTTCAGTTGGTGAGTGCATCTGAAAGAAGATCAGCCCTGATGAGCCAAGAGATACGACAACTTATGCTTATTAGTGACCCATTGTAAGGGTAAAAGCACATGCTCGAGACTTAAAAGGCTAAATTTGAGCTTTTTGTGCAGTACATTAATGAAGGCAATAATAATGTTTCTCTGAGGTGTTCGTGATTTAATTTCTTCCCAAAAGAAAAAAAAAGGTTGATGAAGGATCCCGTTTATGGGATGCAAATACAGTTTTCCTCACATTTGCTTCAGTACAAAAAAAAATGTTAAAATGAAGACCCTGGTAATCTTCACCAGAACCACCAAGGGACAGAGTACCTGCCGTCTGAATACTTTGGAATTTATAGATGGGGTTGAAGATAAGCATGTTTACTATAATTAGGTGTGAAATATAACAGATTTAGAACCATAAGGTCTTTACACAGCAAATGACTTGAGTGGGAGGTTAAATGTAATTGATTTTTGACACGACCATTAGACAATTCACCTGTCAGCCCACCAGTTTATACCAATGAGCCATTCCCCATAATAACCCTTCAGACAGCTGTCCTTTGATGTCTGAATTAAGGCAACAGCAGTTATAAAGAATTAAGAGGAAAGTGAACCAAATCTTAGACAGGCTGTCAAATGTTTCCATTGCATTTTACTCCTGCACTGCAAAAAAACTGAGATCTTAGGAGGTGCTTTTGTTTTATTTTTAGTAAAAATGTCTTTTTAGACTTAATATGAGCCTCATTCACCAGACCAGTCCAGAAACATGTCTCATTTAAAGATATTCAAAGACAAAAATCAGCTCTGAAATGTTCGTAACAAGTACAAAAATCTGCCAGTGGAGTTAGTAAAAGTTTCTTGTATTTAGACATTATTCTAAACTTGACAAGTAATTTTTTCTTACCCCACTGACAGATTTTTTAACTTCTTGCAGGTCAGACCTTATTATAGTCCAACTAATAAGGCAATTCTTACTTTAAATAAGACAAAAATACACTTGCTTAGATGTCAGTTTTTGCAGTGCTAAACCTGACCATTTAATACACAGTCTATCTTATCATTAGTTTAGACTTCAGTGTTGAGCCTCCTGTTATTTTTGCCAATTTGGTTGTAAAATTGTCAACCCGTTTACTCACCATCAGAAGATACACAGGTCTAAGCTCTACCTTTAAAGAGGTTACTGCATCATCACAACATGAAGACATTATCTAACAACCCTGAGGACTTGAACCTACGTTAGGGAAGGCCAATATCTTTAACTGGTATGGAAGTATGTACAATTTGTAATGGTTAATACTATCACATTTATTGGCTTGTGCAGATTAGGATGAAAAAAAAACTGTAGCGGGAGGATGTTTTTTTTCCACATAGATCAAGTAAAGGAAATTGTATAACCTATGATACTGAATTATTTCACTTCATCCAACTCTAGTTGGGTACATTCCTTTGTGAATATTTTTCAGGGGTTCTGGGGGACAATTAAGGGGCCTTCAACCACTCTAAAAAGCTTTAACCTTTTCAGAGAATTCCTAAGGCTAGCTGCTAGCTCCAAGTTAGCGCTATCAGCAGTTTATAAATGTTGCTTTACCTGATGGTATCATTTTACTTGCAGTTTGTATTTTAGCGTTTTTTTTAGAAGCTCCCAGGTTGCAGTAACAGTTATTCAAGATTCAAATTCAGTTCTTTTTGGCCTTTCTTTACAAACAACTCATCAGTGGAAAGACCCCACACACCAACACACCAACACACCAACACACCAACAGCCATTATTTTGCTGTTGTCGTCCCATAAAAAAGTAGAAACTGTCTTTCTGGTGTCCTTGTAAAATAGCTGTGATTTTCTCGTGCAATTAGAAGAAGATTTAAGGGCAACTTTGTAAGACATGCTGCATAAACAAAATGTCAGGTGAGAAAAGTAAACAAATGGGACAATGGACCAGTGTCAGCGTTTATGGACTGGGTTGTAATTCACTTTTAGCACTTTATCTGTATTTCACTTCTAAGTTATTGTTTGTTCTTTAACTTATTCTCTTAATGAACTATTATTATGACGGGCTGCTGACCTCTTGGCCAGGTCATGCTTGCAAAAGAGATTTAGATCTCAATGAGTTTTCCATCTGTTTAAATAATGGTGAGATAAAAAAAAATAAATAAAAATAACAAAGTTCTTTAAACAATCTGTCCAGAGACGCCTGAAACTCGTCAGTGGATTATGCAAAACATTAGTATATTAGTGTTGTGGTATGACACTTTGTTGAGGGTTAGTATGGAAAGCCAAAGTTACAGAACTATACAAGAATTAAAAATAGGTCAGTATTGAATTGAGAATTTTCTAAGCAAGCTGTGTAAAGGCTGTTAGATACATAAATGATTGTATCATCTGTATGTATTGAATGCACACACAGTGTACCTCTTGCACAAATTGCTAAGGCAGTGCACTGACGCCATCCAGGCTTCGAGTTACCATAGCAATGTGAGCCTCTGTCACTTTTGTCCACAGACTGAACTGCTTTTAAAGACCTGATATCAGAAAACAAACACAGAAGGCCACAACAGCAGCCACTACATATGAATCTAATACACAGGCTCTATCACATGGGGTGTAGTACAACACAAGCAAAAGTCACCCAAAGCCACCTTCATTTTTAAGAAACGGTCATGATTAGGGAAAGGCATCCATCTCTCAGGCCTGTTTTAATGTCAGTGTTAATGTCTTTAATGTGGTCAATGTGAGACCTCCCTGGCTCAATCCAATTTTTGGTTAGTGAGGATTATTCAAGGACTGTTTCGATTTATGAATCATGGACATTGAATGAATCACCAGGTGTAAGACTTGGTTCTCTCTCTGGTTTTTGTTAGTTTCATTTCTCAGTTTATGTCAGTGGTTGAGAAGCTAATACATAAAGAAAATAGGTTAATTATCCCATTGTTGGGACAAACTTCTGTTGATGATGTCAATGGTATAACTCATACATATTGGGGAGGCAAATGTTGGATTTCATGTTTGTCCTCCTTTGGTCCATGTTACAGAACTTTCTGCACGGTCTACTTTCCATCTTGTTTTCATCACATTTTGCAACGTGATTATGTGCTGTGTTTTGTTCTGTAAAACACCATTGTCAATATACAGGACAGTAACATAGCAAACAAAGAGGACTGGCCTATTTTGTGCTGTGTTCAAATTCATTAAATCAGTCTGCAGCAGTTGCTCTATTTACCTTCATCTGAGTCCCTTTAATGTCAAGTATAAGTTTTTGAAGCATGCTGCCTTTAACTGTCAGTCATAAGAAATAATTTTACAGAGTAGTCCTTCTATATATGTTTATATCGTCTGTATAACTGGAGGTTTACCCACAGATATACAAGTGGTCAGTCATTCATTTTATATGGAAGAAATGGGTGAACATAGAGAAAGAAAGGGACCCTAAATAAATGCCATTACTTTTCACAGAAGCCTAACTTTACATGCATAACGTTAATCAAACATTATGTGTAAACAGTTTTATGATTCCAGGAGTCAAGATCTGGGAGAAGCAAGCAAAAATAAAATGTATGGATAAATGTTTGCTTCGGGCACCATTAGATTTTCCTTGGTTTAGAGATTGCTGTCAAAGTTTGATCTGAATTGTCCTTAGAATTCTTCTTTTTTCAGTTGGTCCCAGTTTCTCACTACCTTTTTAAATCACTTTACTCATATTTCATTAATTCTGCATATTTTAGATAACATTCATGTTTCTAAATTTCTAGGGTGATGAAGAATCCAGCCTGGGCCTTCCCATCAGCCCGTTCATGGACCGGTCCGCACCACAGCTTGCTAAACTGCAGGAGTCATTTATCACACACATAGTAGGACCTCTGTGCTCTTCTTACGACTCTGCTGCTCTGATGCCAGGACGCTGGGTCGATCGACCTGAGGGACAGATGGAGCTCGAGGAGGTGAAGGAAGGACAAGATACAGAAGAGGAAGAAGAGATAGCAGACGAGGACGCATCAACAAGTTCTGAAACCTCCCGTAAGTCAGCCTTTTACTGAGTAGTTGTTTCAGAAAAGACAAGGTAAATGCATTGATAGTATAAATTAACCCCCTTAAATAAAGAAGCAAATTAGATTGTGAGGGTTATGCTTACCCGTATTTTAAACATGGATGTAAAGTAACACGCTGGATGTCCAAACTAAATGTGTCCAAATTTAAAAAAAAAAAAACCCACATATTTATTTGTTGTTCAAATCCCTAAATTGCTCAGTATGGTCTTCACAAGACTCACTAAATTCATGAGGTCATTGCACCGTCCCTAACTCGTTTTTTTTTTTTTCCTGCAGAGCATCAAGAAATCAAAAAGGTGAGCAGGAGGACGGTCTTTTGCCAGATCACACAGCACCTTCTGGAAAACCATGAAATGTGGAAAAGAGTTATAGCTGCAGAAAGCCAGGAAGAAACAGAGAAAGAGGGCAATCCCAACTGCATCAGCAGCACAACAGATCCAATCACAGCCATCCATGAGGAAGAGGAAGAGCAAGCAAGCAAACAGGAGGAGTCAGCTGAAGACCTAGATGACAGGGAAGAGGTGCCGGTCATAGAGGAGGAGGAAATCCTTCCACAACCAGAGACTTCAGGGGATAAAGAGGAGGAACCAGAGTGACATTATAAACCTCCTCTTACACAGGGGAATCCAAAAATTGTCTAAAAATGTTTCTTTTCTGACTAAGCTCTTGATATGGTAGCCAGCACATCACTTTGACACAACACTGTAGAAGATATTTTGGGTAATATGTGCCTAACAGAAACTGGGTTGAGGACAGAGAGGATGCATGCCCAGTTCATCTGACAAGAAGAGAAAGTCAACTGACTACTGAAGAAAACGAGAGTGATGGGTACAGTGTTTCCTTCCGTTGTTGTGTTGGTTTCAGTCTGGATCTGTGCTCTACCCTCACCCAGGCTGCCCATCCTTACCTTCATTCACAGAGTCACTCCTCCAGTGAGTAATACACTGTCACAGCCCACACACCCCACCCTTCTTGTTACTCCCATGCACTGTGGAGACACCCAGCTGGTCGCGGATGTGCAACAAGCCCCCTTACTTGAAGACAATGGGATAAAAGCCAGGGAAAAAGCTGTGTCCACTGAGGCTCAGCTGTGAGCTTTTCACAGGGAGACAGAAAAAGGTTCCAGTCGTAGTACATCCTGTATACAAACATACACCCACACAAGCTTCATACAAAGACACACTCACGGTACATTACAGTAGAGTAGAAACACATTCCGTATTCAGAACCAATAGGAAGTGAAACAAAGAAACCTGCTGCTCCAAAAGCTTTATTCTCGCTCAAGGGAAAACATTCAAAACAAGGTTTGTTCATGTCAAACAATGTCTGTCTTTAGTCACATATTTTCTCCCGGTCTGTTGATATTCAAAGCTGGCGCAGAACACCTACACGTTTCAAGGCCAGGCAACTCAGGAAGGTAGAAAACTGTAGCAAAAGAGGACTTAAGGGACTTGCAGCATCCTTGTCCTTTCACTTACCGTTTGATTTTCCGTCTGCGCTGTTTGAGATGATAAATATTTAATTATATCCACAAAGATGTGGTTCTTTGTGAAGGGAAACTCAAGGGAAACAAGACTATGGTTGACACTATACTGTATATCACTATTATTGTGCTTATCACATGAAAATCAACTAACAATACACAAAACTAGGTAATAAGGTGATGTGTTTTGTTGAACCCAGTTCTGTCGACTTTTGTGTGACGTTTGTTTAGTTTTTACAGATATTAAGTTTCTAACTTCAGGAATTCTTTCTTAACTGCGTTAACATTAATGGCCTGGTATGTAGGCCATGTGTCCCAGAAGGTTAAGTAATCCAGTAAGCCATAGTGGCCTGGACCAGTGCTGGCTCACAGCTTCTAATCACACAAGGAGATTTACGTCAATTAAATATTTTAAAAAGTCACCCTTTGTAGCACATTGCCATTCAGGGAACGTACTGTGTATCTGCAAGCGTCAGTCAGATCAGTTTTAATAGAAGTAGAATTCCAGCAGTTCTCAGCAATGGAACATTACTTGTTTGACAAGCTTACAGAAAACTAGACATGGCAGTATCAGGGTCTAAAGTAAAGCTATATGTTCATACTAAACGTGTACTCTGAAATATTAGAGGTGCGGGCCTCAAACATAAAGGTCTGCCCATCGCTCTGTTCCAATTGGCCTCTTGAAGAACGAGCCACTTAGGGGTAAGGGGGTTTGTAGAGTGAATACACCCTTGAAAAAGCATAATATGTATACTTTTTTCATGTCAGCAAATATATATTGTGTATTTGATCCTTAAATGCAGTGAACTGCAGCTGAGAGGTAAATGAATTTTCCACAAGAAAAAGATATAAGCTTTTTGTTCAAATAGTAATCTATTAAAATGTAATTATTGGCATGCAGACTTACCACAAAGTAATTTATTTTCTCCCTGTTGTAGTGAACTGCTTACAGGTTATCTTGTTGCTCTTCATTGATGTCCTTTTAGATTTTAATTGGTGTTGATAGAAGAGTGTAAAAAGGACAACAGCCACCGGTGAAACATAGCAATGGAAGAGGAGGTAGGAGAGCAAAAAGCATTTTAGCTTGACTTGTAGTTACTCAAAAAAAAGTCTGAGGCTTTATGTATCATTGTCTCATTTTAGCTGATTTCTCTAGATCAGGGGTCACCAACATGGTTCCTGCAGGTACCTGGTCTACGCAAGCACCACCTCCCTGTGCATGTGTGCAGCGTGGTTATGACAGTTGAAGTAAACTTAAAAACAACAAGACCTCAAATGTCATAAAATGTTCCTGTGCCTCCCTGATACTCAGCACCCTGACGAACACATGTTCCTTATGGTCCATATCAACAACACAAAGTGTTTAACTTAAACAAATGGATTTTCCTTCAGTATTCTGTTTTCTATTTGGCACTTTTCTGTAGTTTGCTTAAAATCTGTTACTAAAACATTTGGTTCACCCACAGATTATGAATAGTGTGAATGACACACATGCTGCTCTTTAAAAATATCACTCTTATTGTTTTTAGATTTAGATAGTGAAGAATTATACACCAGTTTTTCTTAGAACGCTTCCACCCTACCAAAAAAGGTCCTGTCTTTGTGGTGATATGGATCATACGATGGGCGATTCACACTGGAAAGCATTGCATGGACATAAATACTTTTGAAGTTGTTTGACTTGTACTTGAGGAAAAGTTCAGTCCTGTCTTTCACTGCAACTCCGTTTATTCAACCAACTGAACCCTCTGTTTAGCATAAATTCATCCAACATGACGTACGTGCAACACGCTGACAAGCAGGGGTGTGTCCAGACTTTTCACTTGGGGTGCCCCGACCATGGCACTGACTTATGCAGCAAGGGGACATGAATTATGTGAGCCCACACTCCAATAAAAAGCATTTATTACATGATTACAGGCTACAGCTTTAACTGATAATAATAATAATAATAATAATAATAATAATAATAATAATAATAATAATAATAATAATAATAATAATAATAATAGTAATTTTGCCAAATTGTGCAGCACTAGATGGAACAGATAAATAAATGTTAGATGTTTGAATATATGTTTCCTGCAATCATTGTTGTGCAAATCATTGTTAACAATTTTGGGGAATAATTAACACTGACGTGAACAGACTCTTCACATATTATTATTATTATTATTATTATTATTATTATTATTATTATTATTATTATTATTATTATTATTATGTAATCGGTGCAATTTTGTTATTCAGGTAGTTTGTGTCAAGCAAGTAGCCCTTTTTACTGCTCAGTTCCCTTGAAGTAGCACTCATTCTTGAAAAATTTGGTGACCCCTGCTTTAGATGTAACCCACTGAAGACAAGCCAGTTTAGTAGAGCTCAAAATCATGTGATTGTTTATGTTTCTGAGTATTACAGGGATATGCAGCACAGTGTACATGATCTGACACTGGGGAAGCAACAGGGGCATTCTGGGAAGTCAATTCAGGGTTTCTATTATGCTTTGTGTCTTCACTTACTGATTCTTAGCAGGAACTTTTTGTTTAGTATCAAATTGAACATTGGTACGTTTTCATCAAAATAGAGTTGCTTTGACCTTTATTGGCACTTTAAGGAGAAACTGTGACTAAAGCCTGTCTTGTGAGTTCACCTTGAAGATAGAAATCAGAGAAAAATTTGTGAAAAATATTTTGCAAGAGTAATAATTTATATTTTTTTCTTCCTGTTTTATTTTATTTTGTTTGTTTATTTTTGCTTCAGCTGTGAGGCTTTTTGGCACTCCACTATGATGCAATAAAATATGAAAGGATATGAGGGTGCAGTACAGTATGATATAAGATGAGATGAGATGAAATGAGATGACCAAATATAAGTGGATACAGTACAACATGATATAACATGGTATCATATGATACGGTACAAATCCATTGGATATGCTGTAGTGATACGATACATTACAATACAATACAATCATATGAAACAATATTATAAAATGCAATTTGATGTGACTTCATACACTCTGATACAGTTTGATAAAATAAGACATAATGCAATATGTTTTTATATAATATAGAACAATACAATATGATATGGTATAAAATGACATGGTACTAAATAATATCTCCCAATACAATACAACTCAATATGGCACAATATTGATCCACTGGGAAATTTGTCATTTTGGTTAGAACATCAGTTTATGTGCACATCAGACAAATCAATTTTCCTGGAAACATTGGGGTTTAACACATTGCAATAAACGCTGAGAAACTAAATAGCTGTTAGACAATTTAAAGCGTAATTCCTGGGTTGAGTTTGATCCGTCTCACTCTATCTACCTGAGATGATGACACAGAAAACAAAAAGAATGGCAGGTAACTGCTTGACAACAAACAGCCAACATTTAATCAAATACAGAAATATGAAAATCCACTAATAACTAGAAAAACATTATGCAACCTGTTCATTTGGCATTATTTACTATTGCTGGTTGAAAAACCAGCTGACTTTTTTAGTTTACAGTCACAAAGTTATTACTGGCAGGGCTTGCCTTACTGTGACCCAAATTTCCTTTCTCAATTAGAGTTTTGATAACTCTAATACTGTCCAAATTCCATTGCACTGTTATCAAATGCCCATTGTGTAAAGGAAGGCTAAACTGTGCAGCCCTGACTGCTTATTCCTTGTGCTTACAAAAGGGTGCAGTGGTTGTTTTTACTGCAATGAATAAGAAGGCCTGTACTAACCAAACCCTGAGCTTATTGTTCCTGGTCTGTTGAAATTGAGAGCTCTTAATAGGCGTTCAAAGTCTGATCTTTTTTAAAGGAATTACAATTTGCTTAACAATCTGTCATACAGTGTAATGTTTAGGTAATCAGATGACCAGGGGAAAGAAATTCATCATAAGAGCTTATGCTGCTCTCCAATTTAGAAAAAAAAAAACAATGGTAAAGACAAATCTGGCCCAGGAATGATGTGCGTCTCACCTGTCAACACTAAAGGCCGGACTGTATTGAGAACTCGGTTTGATTTGCATGTCACCTCCTGGACCAAATGTCTTCCAACAGCCTCATCTTGCACTGCCTCGTTGTGAAGACCCGTAGCTGTAAAAAAAAGTCTGTGAAAAACCAGCTCATCTCACTCCACGTCCGTCATGTAAGGCTTCAGCTAGGGGTTGTTGCAATTTGAAGTCTGTACTGCAATGTAGCTTTAACGTGACAATTATTCTAAAAATAACCACAACTGTAATCAACTCTGCAAGATTCCTGCATCCTGCAGCAACAGTTAAGCACGATTTAGAATCGACTCAATGGGCTGTACAACGCAACAAGACATAATACATAACCGTCTCAAATAAAACCTAATTTGCAGCAATCAAAGAGACTTTAGCATTGCTGTGATGTACTTCAGAGGTAGCTCTTTTCTGTCCTTAACAACCCTGGAGCTCCTTTATGATCGTTCAGCCATCTGTGAGTTTTCAGTAAGCAGCCAAATGGTCACGTTTCCTTACGTCTTTTAAAAAACAGGTTTCACTTCTTTGTCAGTGAAATTAAAAGACCATGCCAGGTTGTTGTTTTTTTCTGAACTACAAATCTTTTATACTGTCATGTAACTTGTAGGCTTAAAAATATTGGATTTTTTTAAAAACATGTTTCTGCTTCACCTTTGATCTTGTATTACTCCTTTGCACTATATAACATGTTCTCATTGGTCAAAGGGGGAAAAAAAAAATATCTGGTTTATTTTTGTTCTGAACTTCACTGCATTACTTCTCAGCAGCACTGCAACTTGCTGTGGTCAATGGGTCAAAATAGGTAAAAACTAATGGAGGCCTGGAACAGTTCCCAAAATACATATGAGGATAAAAACACAAGATTATCCACTTGTAAATCAGTGGTGTAAATGTTTTTAATTGGGTGTGTTTTTTCTTAAAACTGTGGATCCTTTGGTATTATTTCAGCGTTGTCAGCATCAATCTGAAAAGCACTGTTTTACTGGGTGGCTTGAAGTTTGCACCTGTAACCACAGCAAACAGTACAGTCAGTGCTTCAAAATGAGAAGTTAATAGAACCCGCCAAATTTGTCTACTATGAGTCAACACAGAATCAACTCTCGGTGGCAGAAATGCTTGTGATGAATTTGATTTTCATCCAAAACTTGATAGCTAAATGGCCTCCACAGAATAAAAAGTCAGTTGTTCCTTGTCATTTTGGCTCTGAGTCAACATGAGCTTGAGGGTTTAAACAGGCAATCACATGACATCAAGAAACTCTTGTGTTACAATATATTTTATGTGAAAAGTCAGGCAAGACAACCACATATGCACAGGGCCAACTCAACAGTGCAGGTTTATGAAACCCTTTATATAAAGAAAACCTTTCTGAAGGATCAGTCAAAGGGGACTGTTGCACATGGGTTTAACTTGTGCAAACCAAAGAAACTTTTTTAAGTGTGAGTGTTTTTGTGATTTGCACAAAATAAACCCTAAAAGTAGCATGTTTCTTCACAATCCTCAGTGTTATTGAGAACCTGGTGAGGATGTCTGGATATGCATTTATTTCCAAACAGTGCTCAAGTGAAGGCAGGGCAGATTAAAGCCACATAAAAATCTGTAAGCATTCATCTTCCAGACGGGAGTTTCTCACGTCTGGAGTGTCTGTTTTTATTTCAATACATTGTCAACAGGCTGTAGTGGCACTACAATGGAACTGTTCTGTTCTCAAACTGAAGCCCTTGTACTTTTGTTTGATGGTTTAAACCAAAAGCATTCCTTTTTTGTATTGTTTGTTGTTTCAGCTATTTAAGAAGGCAGGCTATGCTCCTGTGCCATACGATTTTCACATGTATGTGTCCGAACGTCTGTATGTGTGTGTACGTATGTATGTATGTATGTATGCCATGCATTGTTTGAATGCTACATTCATCAGCTTTCCTTGTTCCCCACAGAGGAAACCAAAACAAACTTTTTCATCACCTTAAAAGCAAGAAAAACAAAGCTGAAATATTTATTTCTACTATAGAAGATGCTACACAGACTCCATTCTTTCTTCCTCTCCAGTATCTTGCACTTAACACATGTAGCAATACCTACAGGATGGGGAAATTGTGTAATTCACCAGTATTTGTTTGAGTATGACATTTTATTTCTAGATATTGTTTGACTTTGTATAAAAAATATATACTGTACAGAATTAAAGTATATTATGACAAAAAAAACAAACTTTTAGAAAAATATTTATTTTTACTGTTTTGTAATTTAGACACAATACTGTAGCTCCTCTATTGCCAGACTTACTGGAAGTGCCTCTTAATAATGTATTACAAAGTAACTATACAATATAATGGGATTATTAGAACATGTCACTAGCAGAGCAGTGTTGATGTTGTAATGTGAATACTGTTGAATAATAAGATTTATAAACGCTGCCATGCCGTGTCTGTCTTTTTGTTTCTTAATTTTTTATTTGTTTCATATTTCCAGTGACTTGTAGAAAGATTTTATGGAACCCGGACAGTTTATCTTATTCCAGCAAGATAGTCTCTTGTGTACACAAATTGTTATCTTGTGGGACCCGTTTAACACCTTAAATGCAATTAATAGCTGTACAACCCAATAAAAACATAATGCAATAATTTGTGTACACTGAAAACCAGTGTTCAACCAAATAAACTACAAAGACAAGATATTTATTGCTCAAACTGATCAACTTTATTTATTTTTTTGCAAATATTAACTCATTTTGAATTTGATGGCTGGAGCATGTTCCTAAAAAGCTGGGACAGGCTCATGTTTCCACTGTGTTCCATCACCTTTCCTTTTAACAACACTCAATAAGTGTTTGTGAACTGAGGACACTCATTGTTGAAGCTTTGGAGGTGGAACTCTTTATCATTCTTCATTGATGAACAACTTCAGTTGATCAGCAGTCCAGGGTCTCCGTCGTATTTTGTGCTTCATAATGCTCCACATATTTTTAACAAGCCACAGGTCTGGGCTGCAGGCAGGCCAGTCTAGTACCCGCACTCTTTTACTACAAAGCCACGCTGTTGTAACACGTGCAGAACGTGCCTTGGCATTGTCTTGCTGAAATAAGCAGGGACCATAGACTGTATAAAATATGAACGTAGCCTGAAGCTGATCGTCGGACGGGGCCATATTGGATATGACAGGTTTTGGGCTTCTTTTCTAACAGTTAAAGGGCACCAGTCAGTCACTTAAGCTGAGCTGTGCCTTTGATAGGACAAACTCTTGATCTTAATGTCTTCTACCCCCACAACACACACCTTCCGTACAGTGTGTGCCGATAGCAAAGTGAGCATTTCAGACCCAAGCTGTTTTTTAAACCAGGCTGTAAATATGTTTTTTAATGCTGTAATAGTCTGTGTTTTTGGCTTGATGTGTACGTGACTCCTGGTCTTTCTGCAGTCAGCCTCTAGCGGAGTCTCATCGACCAGCAACTTTTAGCACTCCTGCATAGACGTAATATTTGTCAACCGGATCTTGCCCCTTGATTTTTCCATATGCTTACATGTTACTGATGTGTCCCTAACAGTAGACAGATCCAGGGGAGAACGCCAAGGTAAACATAATGTGGAAAAAATGTATCCATGCCACAGAAGAAAATAACAACATTGAGCTGAAAGAAGCAAAAGGAAGAAATAGGGCTCAAATACAGGCACAGGATCTTATTTTGTATGTTTGTGGCTGTCTATAAAATTGTGTGAGTTTTACTTAAGGACCACAACCCAGTTTTTGTTCTCTTGACATTGAAGATTTCAACGTAATTTTCAGATTATAGATGCCAATGATTCTAATTGGTACCATCCTACAGTATCTTAAAGAGGCCTTCATGGCATATTAACTTCTGGATCATTGCCCACCTAGAATACAGGCCTGCTTGTGTCACTGAAAGTTCAGCTACTGATGTTATAAATCATCAGGGTTGTACTTTGGAGTTAATTTTAAACTCTCACATAAATTATCTCTCATGCACCCAGAAGGGTTTCCCCGACTGACCAATTGTAAGAAAGCATTTAAGAGTATTAAATATACAGATGCCCAAAAGTTCAAGGTTTTTTCTACAATTTCATTTAGCAGACGCTTTTGTCCAAAGGGACATACAACACAAGCAAAAATTTTTGAACTAGTAACATCCATCAACATGCTTGTATATTGCCTGAGCAGAGTACAACTGTCATTTTGTGTTCAGGGTCATGGTTTTTCATCTCTAAATAAGCCAATACTGGAGACATAGGCTCTGTTATCAAATTATTTAAAAGTGAATCAAAGATGGTATCAGAAAAAAAATAACTATGGTTTCCTATCTGGAAAGTACGGTGGCCCTGAAGTGCAAACCACAACAGCGCTTCATGCGCCGCTTCATGCGCCGCTTCATGCGCCGCTTCATGCGCCGCTTCATGCGCCGCTTCATGCGCCGCTTCATGCGCCGCTTCATGCGCCGCTTCATGCGCCGCTTCATGCGCCGCCAGTAACTACCTCTTCTGCTAGCTTAATGTTGTTGTGTTCAGTTATTTGCTGTTGTGTTGTTTGATTTGCTATTGTGTTTTTTAAATTTGCTGTTGTGTGTTTTGATTTGTAGTTGTGTTTTTTATGTGCTGTTACATTATTTTACTTTGCTGCATTGTTTAGTTATTTACTGTTGTGTTTATTTGCTGTTGTAATTTGCACTTCAGGGCCACCATACATGAGTATGACGCTGATATCTGATGCATGTTTACAAGTCAGTATTACAGCAATCTACTGACAAATGCATAACACTTTTATTAAAGGTATGGCAGCCTATATCGAGTAGTTAATGTTTAGTTGAACTGTACAGAAATAAGAGAGGAGGGAGGGGAGGAAAAAGAGAGAGTGGCTGAAAGATAGAGGGGCGGTAGACAGAGAAAGAGAGGAGAAAGCGAGAGAGAGAGAGAGAGAGAGAGAGAGAGAAAGGGAGAACGCTTCGGATTAATACAGCCGTTCTCAGTAAGCTTGTTAGCGGAAGCCTGGTACTCCCTGGACTGTCTTGAAGAATAAGAGGCAACAGCGAGGGGGTCACTTGAGCGCACCGTATTTCCCAGCGACGCCTCACTGATGTTCACAAACCGGTGAAGACATGTTTGAGGAGGTAATATCCCTTTTTGATTTGGACTAGTGTAACCGAGTGTCACCGTGAAGTCTACTGGAAATGAACTCTGAAGGTTCATGTCGGTCTCGGAGCATTCGTGGTAAGAGTCGGCGCTTCTCCTCCTCTCCCATCCACGCGAGAAGTTTAACCGGAGAGGGCTGAAAGGAGGTTACCTGTGTTTCCGATTGACCGTTTAATCTTTGGAGCTCGCGCAACTGGACGACTGTTCACGATACACTAAGGTAAGTGGTGCATTTATTTCCCTTTGGCACGCTGTTGCTTCAAACTGTTATTTTTTTATTAAAAAAGAAAAGTAGCAAATTGTTGATATATTGAAGGTTTTTTTTTAATTAATTGCTGGTGCGATGTCAATACACTTATATAATTGTGTTTCAGAGCAATATTTCTGAACAAAATATGAAGTCTCAAATGTAAGCTCAATAAAAGCCTATTCCTGCACTTTCATGCTAAATAGCATAATATTTTGGTGAACTGGCATTGACTAAGGAGTTTTTTTGTTACTGAACTCAACAAAAAGGCTGGCTCAAGTAGAGTCTTTTATTACCTGTTATATTTTTTTTTTCATGTAAGATGTGCAGGTGACTTTTTTCCACATGTCCCGAGCTTACTTGAATGACACTCAAGGCTAATGAGCCTGAAAGCAGCAACCTGCCAGGTGCTGTTGCTTGCAGTAACATATCAAAAACACTTAATTTATCAAGAATCTGTTGTCTGCATATGGGATAAGATTAATAAAAATGAACCTTTTTATATTATTCTCAAATATGTAAACAGCTCTTCAGACTCTATTTGATAGTCCCCTTGGAAACAGTCTTCCCTGTCCTCGGTAATATACAGAAACATCATCTTAAACATGGTTGCTAGGGTCCCATTCTTATCTTGCTGAAGAAGCTACTTGAATGGACTGGCTCAACCACAGTTCCATCAATTAATTGTCTTAATCTGTATTTAGCTGATAAAGTCTGTTAAGGCTGGCTTCAGTAATGCCTACATGTAAAACATTGCAAATGTTGAGAAATGATTTGAATCATTCTGCCAAGAGAAGACATACAGCATACCATCTATTTACCACAAAGATTCACAACACTTAATTAGGGATGCTCTGATCCTGATCCTGGTGTCAGGTATCGGCCGGATTGGGCCCTCAAAGCTGGATCAGGTATTGGTAGAAAAGTGCCAATCCATGGTGCCGATCCAGGCAACCAGCTCTGTGCCTTTTTTTAACTGGCACTCTCATATTTTTTACTAGAATTTTTTATGATTAAATCAAACAAGGTTGTTAACGTTATTTTGTCACTTTGTTAACAGTATGTGGTTACAAATAGTTGTGTAACAGTTTTGTACTTAAATGTTCCCTCTGATGCACGTTCTCTGTTTTTTGCTGTATTACCAGTCTCTACAGGGTGTAAGAGTTTACGACTAAGTATTAATTACTGTGAGTTCTGTAGCATTTTTTTTTTTACCAAACTGCTGGTAAATATTTCAACACTTTATAGTTTTAATTTATATCAACTTCAGTAATTCCATATGTGCTCATTTATGCCTTTCACCTGAAACATTACCAGTTTTATCCCCCAGTAGGTCATTCAGGTTATTATTTAACACTAGTATCAGATTAGGATCGGTATCGGTCGATACCCAAAGCCCAGGTATAGGTATCGGGACCAGAAAAGTTGGACTGTTGCATCCCTACACTTAAAATGTGTGTGTGAGAGAGTTTGTTTAACTGAGTTCTCTTGGCGTGAAGTTGAAGAACAGAGAGGCTCTATTTAGTTTCCACAGGCGTAATTCCCGTCTATTTCTGTTTCCACTGATATTCATGACTTTCATGATGAAAGTGACATTGTCTGGCTAAACTGCTGAGTGAGTGTCGTGACCGTTCAAACTTGTGAAATGTTTTCTGTTTTGATACATGCAACTTTGAAAATGGAATAAACAGCATATTAGTCTTTTGTGATAACAACCAATCTGAGGTACCCAAAATGAGGGGAAAAAATCAAAAGGTTAAAGATTGTGTTGTAAAAACTAATGCTATGGAAACTTCCTGTAAGGGAGACAGAAAGTGGCAACCATACTTAATTTCAAAGCAACAGTAAACCTCACCCAACGATTTCAGTGATGGTCAGGTGTTATTTTCTAAACTGATTAAAAGCTGTCCGCAAAGGCAGCTTCAAGTGAAAAACACAAAGTTCAAGATGAACTAACTAATGTCATAGTTTTCTTATTTAACAGTAGTAAACAGGAGCTTACATGAGACAAAGTAATCATCTTTTCTTAACAAAAAAAAAATCTTTGGCATATTAAATTTGGCATTTCATATAGAACAAGATAAAAGAAATCCATTTTATCATATCCTGGAATGACACCTGCTGTAGTGTGTTATGAGGAGGTTTCTTATTGGCTCTTGCTGCCTCAATAGGACATCAGTCTATACAGAGCCTTGCATCGTCCTTAGAAACAGTAACTACGTTGCTATTTTTACCAGCATCAGTTTTTCAGTCTCAATTCCTGAAAAGATAATTAAATAAAGGTAAATGACAACGTGGCATCAGGATGAGACAAACATACAGGAATGGGTTTCTGTTTCTTACCATCCAGTTTACTGTATGAAAAAAGTTAGGATGAAGAGTTAGGACAAACCTTTGGTTTAACTCGAGATGTTTTCATTCTACTAACAAGTCTTTGTCATGCACAAGGGTTCATTCATACTCAATTGAATTTGAACATTTCATTGTTTGTGCTGAGTGTGTAATTCTAGAGCAAGCCAACCTATTAACAAGCCACTTTCACTGATGTGAGAATGCTTATCACCAGACGTTACATAACAAAGACAGATTAAAAAGGTGTCTGATGTGGAACGGTGACTACAATGCTTTGTGTGAGAATAAGAGAAAGAGGTTCTGGTGGCTGCTTTTCTGCTTTTTGTTGTTCTTTTTTTTCCCTGTTTAAATAGACAACTGCTTTATATTGGCCACTTAAAGCTGCTCTTGGTCTAATTTCATGAAAGTAGGTCAGACCTGTTGCGATTAGCCAGCTTCTTTGGGCTTTTCTGCTCTTTAAGACCACAACAAAGAAAAGAAAAAGAAAATCATTCAGGAAGAAGTGCAAAGTTTTTACATGAGGCCTTAGAAGCTGTCAGAAATGGTGTAGTGTTGGTGTTTTTTGTTTTTTTTTTCTGCAAAACAAACACAAACCCAGTCCCCCGCAGCAATTACATTCACTGTTTCACATGACTGCTGGAAATTAGATGACGGGGCGGGGGGTGGGGGGGCTGGGAATACATGAAATAAGCAAGTCCAGTGTGAGAGGGTGGAAAGAAAGGATCCATAGAAAGGGAGAGAAAGGGGTCAGAAAAGATGATTATCGTAAGCAGATGAAAACCAGCTTTCAACTGTTCCTTTCTTTTCAATCGATACACAATGGAATAGATTTGAATTTATAAATATTTAGCCTGCATGATGTAGAAAAGTTATCGTTGTTTTTCTTTACCTTCGTTTAAGCTTATTCCTCAAACACATAACTGGCTTTTCAACAAATGATCAAGCAATTTTCAGTTGGATGTAACCTCAGTGGGTGGTTGACTTCACTGACATATTTAACACTTTTTGCATCTACTTCACAGTAAAACATTTGCTTTTGTTAGTGGTGATGGCAATATGGGTCAACTACTAAAAGGAGCTTTGGCACAACTTCTCACACGTGGACTTGCATGTACCAATGGACTGTATTAGTCTAGAGACTAACTAAAGCCCACAGAAAGCTGTTCCAATATCAGAAAGGCTGGCTTCACCTGACTTTGTTCTTCCTGATAGTGAACCATTTATCGATCATTGAAACCATATTTTGAACAATCGGATATATAGACCATTAAAAGTAGATCCATGTTAGACGGAGGATTCAGCTCTTATTTGCTTTGATGAAAGTAGAAGAGGAAGAGAAGGAAGAAAAACAGTGTGAAGAAGTGGAGTCAGGGATAGAGCGCTGTAAAGTAAAGATTTAAAGGTTAGAGACTGAAAACATAAAACACTCACACAGAGTGGCTCTAACTTTAGAGTGTGAGGTTAAATGTCACTGTGTCTTTTCCTAAAAGGCTTTGACGATGTGCTTCAGTGAAAATCTAGTTTGGTTTACAGGTTGTTGTTTTGTTTTTTTTTTTTAGCACTGACTCAAATGCTCTTAGAAATTGATTGGCACAATGGTTTGCATGAGTCTTCGCAATGTTGCTATGTTTTGCATACCTGTTACAGTTATAGCACTTCACTTAGCAAAGATATTAAGGTTATGTGATGTCTCAGTACTCAGTAATTTTATTTGTTATTTTTGGAATGAATGTCTTGGTGGCATTTTGTATTTCCCTCTGCAAAGATAGTAAAGGTACAAAATATCCAATTCCTTTCCTACCTCTAAACAAATAAGAGGTGGAGCGGAGGTGGGTGTTTGCCCTCCTGGCAAACATCTACAACAGGCTCACTTGTCAGTGAAACCAGTAATAACCCTAATTATGCAAATTTATACACAACCCCTAGCCGTACTATAAAGAAAATGAATAAGAAAACAAAACTTTAAATGGGTTTATACAACAGGCCAGTCACCAGCAGAGAAGACGAGAAAAAATTGCACTGACAGCAGGAGATATGTAAACACTCACAGAGCTGCAGAATGCAAAAGATGTCTATCAGGCAGGAAGCAACAACAGAGTGCAACACAGTATAGCCTGGACGGCGCTATGAGACTGGTTAAGTAAAGAGAATACACCAACAGACTCTAAAAGTTATGAGAAAGGAAACTGCTGTTATTCAGTGCATCTGTTTGAAACATCAAGTAAAAAAAAAAAAAAAAACATACAAAATTTAATTATATCTGATATTCATTGTGAATGAAAATGTTGACTTTTATGATGAAGTTGCCGTAAAATTGCAACAAAACTGAGGGGATATATCTTGTTATAGCGACTTAATTAATGTGTATTGTGCATTATTTTTTAATTCGCTACAACCAGAAAACAATCTTTGTTATATCGAGATAATAAGTCGTTATTACGAGATAGTGCATAAAAAAATCCATGGTTGTTCTCGTCTTCTGTAGGTTAGGGTTTTTTTTTTTTGTTTGTTTGTTTTTTTTACTGTCCTGTCTCTGTCATTGACGGAATAAAAGGCAAACATAAAGAAAATAAAGTGAACATGGGACTGAAGAAGAGTTAAGATCAAATAAACTTGTGGAAGTAAAGCAGCCAAAATTCTGGACTTTGAATCTGATAATATTGAGACTTCTGTCCTGGCTTGCTACGATTGATATATAACAATCTAACACAGTTCAAGAAACAGAAGCTCTTTCTTCATACTGAAGCTACTGTACCCAGAGTGGTAAGCACATGTGAGTGTTTTATACAGTGCCTTTTTCCCTTGTTTGAGCCACCCTGTCGACCATGAAGTCAATATAACCCAGCTGAGGGTCACACAATAGTGTAGTGCTCATCTTCAGCACTGCTGGGAGACTGATTTCCCCTTGATTTTTTCCCAGAATGCCCAGCTGCACGTGCATGATGGAGGAGAGTTGCAGAACAATGAACATCTAATAAAACAGCTATTGGATAAAGCAGAGAAAGCCTGTTTGTCATTCAACGCTTGTTGCATTTTTCAAAGCCGCCACCTGCACCATGTGTTGTACAATACAACATTTTCCTCATATACACATTTCTTCGCATTATACCTCAATATTTATGTCCCCGCACGTGTGGTAATGGAGGATGCAAAAAGTTATGTGCTAGACAAACCCAGCTCAGTTTCGCATCGACGTGTTGGCTCTGTCAGAACTACTTCCATCCAAATTCTCAACTTGCAAAGGCAACATAAGCAGGTGTTGCGGAAAAGTAAACAGTGGCTTAGTCTTATAAAATAAATTGAAACAAACACCTTCCTCCCCTTTGTGAGGTTTTCTTTCAATTTCTGTGAAATCCTGTACTCGGTAATCAGTTTTACGAAATCTAGATCGAAAATTCCCCAGAATTTTCCATACAGATGTCAAGTGGCTCCAATCTCAAAATCAAATACATTTTATAACAACAGTTAAACAAATCACCTCTGATGGTATTTAATATATTGTTAGGGCAATAAGGCTCTTAACATAAAGACTATGCTTTCACCACATGTCAGAGCGGGGTCTTATGCTTCATTGCTTTTGGCCACATGACATAAGTCAGGGGCTTAAAACACATAGCTGTGATGTGTTGGAATGCATAGCTCAGAAGTCTTGATACTCAGCTGTAAGTAATTTTTTGTTATGAAAAAGTGCCCACCTGACGTGTGTCTGTAGTATTTAAGTGCCCTCGTGTCAGCCCCGTCTTTGCTGGCAGATGTAGACGTGTATCTGTGTTTCATGAAAAAAGTGGGTCACATGCTTGAATTATCCATTTGCAGGGTTGCATGCATCAGTGCCAAGAAATTGCATTACGTAGGGGACTTTTGCTAAGGAGACAGAGAGACAATCCTGGAGGATGGGAGCTGAGCAAGGACGCACGCAGAGGAATGGACGCAGTGACGCTGCCGCCAAAGAGCCACGTTCCAGCTCCTGCACCAGCTTAAAGGTACAACACTGACACGTCTAGAGCTATGACAAGTGTGAAGATCACAAAGAGTACTCTATTCATCACTTCATCATTATGGCATTCCCAAGGGTCAAAAGTTGATCCACTTTCACGAGGCCTTAGTGATGCCCCTTTTCAGGTCACATGTTTCCTCCCCTGGTTGAGGAGTTGTGTCTGTATTTTACTGGTCTCACTGGACACAGCATCTCCAAAAGAGCGGCAAGCTTAGCTTTTGTAGCCTAAGAATGAAGATCTTTTGCTTGTCCTAAGGCTAGTGCACCCAGGGCTATTAATGAGAAGCAAATTATTATTCAATTCTTCTTCTGCTCCTCAAAACAAACTAACCTAGGAGGTAATAAAAGGAAAGCACTTTATAAAGTGCGAAGTGTGAAGCAAATTAACTCTTTAACACTACTTTTCTTTTACTGGATTCAAAGCAATGAGGTAATGTATTTATTAATAGTTACGTAGCACTATCATTTCATACGTGACAACGAGCAAACTTTATAAACTGTTTGTACTGTAGTTTAGTGGATGGCTCTGAGAGGGGTCCATAACTTGTAATGAGAGTGAATCCTGGTTATGTCCTACCAGTGCTCGTCTACCAAGCAGAGCAAACGTAACCTCACTCTTTTATTGACAGACTCTCAAGTTTGAACAGATCACTGCAGTATAACTGCTGCATGTGGGTTGGAATGAACTTTATTACAAACTAAACCCGTGCTTTAGCCTTTAGCACATGATTTAACCCTTGGCCCATGCTCTATCACTCTCCCATATAACTTTCTTCTGCTCTTCTGTTCTTTTTTCTTTTCGTCAGTCTAGCTCCAGCGTCCGCCATTGCTACAAATTAAATCCAAGAAATCATTATCAGTACAGAAAAACACAGATGTCTTTTGTCACTGCCAAACTTCGTCTGCGGGCTTGGTCCAACCCAACTGAAAAACTGAGAAATCGCATTGAGAAATAACTTACTTAAGCGCTGATAATGACATTTTGAAAATGTGGATTACGATCAGGCATATATTTAGAAGTGAGACTTTTTCAAAATCACCTAGAGAAAGTCCTCACAGGGACTTTAAGGAAAGTGAGAATGAAATTCTGTTGATTCAAAATTCCCATCAACAACTCACTGGTTATCTTTTCCAACAAGGGGAGAATCAGAATCAGAATAGCCTTTGCTCGCCAAGTATCTTCAAAAAGCATACAAGGAATTTATAAGAGTATAAGAACAAAAGGTCTTTTGACCTTGTTTTAAAGACAAAGACTCTTTAATTAAGCAGTCACAGTGAATGACCTTCTACAAATGTTGCCCCTGTATCCTCTTGTTGCCATCATAGAAGGGATCTGATTTTTTCATATTTTTCCCTCTGAGGAAAGAATGAGATGATAAGGCAGAGCAGGATGTTAATCTTACAAATCTCTTTTCTTCGGTTGGAAGCATGCCTCTTGCCAACAACATGAAAGTTGGTTCAGATCCAGGTGAGATCAAACAAATGTTTCATTTCTCCACATGAAAGTGATGTGAGACAATGGTGTTCAAGCAGCTTATCGTAATACTAATCATGATGGCAGGGCCGTGTTTTTAACTTTTCTCAGAATTGTTTCATTTCTCGACTTGCTGGGTGGGAAATGGCATAGCCTATTTGACTGTAATCTGGTTATTCCCTAATTTTTAGTAATTATTGTAATTGGTCTAGCAGAGAGTTTTGTCTGTCTCATTGTTCAAACCACTAACTCACTTCTCAACAGTCATTAATACAATAGTTACATCCATTAGAAATTTTGAATAAATTGGTTTATGCTTTTGGATAAAATAAAAATAAACATTTTGTGTTTATGTGTGGCTCTGGCCCAAGCGTATTAGTTGAGTGACACCAATGAGCTGAGAACAAAAGCAGGTCACAGGTCAGAAAAGGGTTTTTGTTCAAATTCTCTCCGTCTGAATACAAATCGCTTTTTAGTGATCTTTAATCGCTATGAGGCAGGAGCTTGTTTGGCACATTCAAAAGCAGTTGAAAGTACTAAAGGAATATGTCACAAAGCTTTCCATTGTTGTAGATCCCAGAAAGAGTAAGACGTTATTCTGATGAAGTAAATCATGACTAACTGAATTTAAAGAGTTCCGTTGAATCATCTGTTCTTAGAAAAACAAATCTACATAAAACCTGTTAGCTAGGTTTCTAAGAAGACTCTGACATTTAACAAAATTGTTTTAAGGCCTGAGAACCCAATGTGGGAACTCTTTCTTTCTTTCTTTCTTTCTTTCTTTCTTTCTTTCTTTCTTTCTTTCTTTCTTTCTTTTACTTGCGTTTTAAGGGTGAAACTTTCTCAAAGGTCTGAGACACCTTGTGTAGTCATGAAATTGAAGAAAAACACAATTCATACTACTGTGGTCAAATAATTCTATAGAACCTAACAATCAAAAAATCATGCAGATCCCTCACTAGGCCTCCTTTTACAACTCCAAAACTTGGGATGCTAATATTAAAGGGACTCTGAGAACTTTCTAAGTGATCTTGAAAAAGTTTCACTTCTAGATATATGCCTGATCATAATCCATGATTAAAAATGAGATTATCAGCACCACTAAAGATTATTTCCAAATGCTATTTCTTAGCATCCTGATCGGGTCACCTTGAAGTCTCCATGACAACACCACACCAACCAGCTGACAGTTAAGTTGTGAGAAGTGAAGATCTGTGTTTTCCTGTACTGAAAACGATTTGTTGAATTAATTTTGTGGTGATGGTGCCATACCTGCCAACTTTTGACTTTTACAAGGCGTGACCCCCCCCCCCCCCCCCCCCCCATGCACATTAACGTCTTTTCTGTGCTTATTTACCTCCGGGTTCTGCTCATGCTTGCTGATGATAACGGGGTTTATTGAACCCCTCCATACCGGTTACTTTAAACCATAACCACGTCAAAAAATTACACTTGGCTCTCTATTTAACTCGGACAAGAGCATCCCACACCTCTCTCGGAAAGCTCTCAGAAACCAAACCGCCGAATGCAGTTGCATTCACTGAAGCTTGTAATTCTCAAACACAAAATAACCCATATTAACAGTAACACATTCTCATGGTTTAACACGAACAACCCACCATGTCCGTTACAGTATCAACGTGAAAAACCGGGAGTGTTGGCAGGTATGCTGTTGTGTCAGAGCAACAGTGGTCTCTGGTTCTGGTTCTGACAGCACGAAAGCCGAACTCCACCCCCTCTCATGCTTTCAATCTAAATCATAGCTCAACAGGTAGATATCAGACGCTCACTTCAGCCTGAGAAATACGTGTCTCACGGCCATTGCGTGAGTGTTGGCAACTATGTGGTGGACATCAGAGGTGAACTGTCAGACAGAGAGAACAGAAGAACAGAAGAAAGCTAAATGGGAGAGTGATTGTACAAGCTAAAGGCTTAAACATGGGCTAAAGGCTAAACCATGAGCTAAAGGCTAAAACACAAGCTAATCTGTTTGTGATAATGTTCATTCCAACCCACATGCAGCAGTTATTCTGCAGTGATCTGATCAAACTTTAGTGTCTGTCAATAAAATGAAGAGTGAGGTTACGTTAGCTCTGCCTGGTAGATGAGCAGGATATAAGGATTTGCTCACGTTACATGTTAGCCTATGGATACATCTCACAACAGTGCTGACAGCAGTGCTAAATATAGCAGACTACTAAACTACAGTACAAACGAACAAAGTTTGCTTGTCGTGACGTTTGAAACAACAGCTCTGTGTAACTGTTGATAAATTACTTACCTCGTCGCATTATATCCGGTAAGAAGTTGTCTTGAACAAAGAAGAAAAGATGATTAAAAAGAAGATCTGATCTCCATTCATTTCCAGAACAAACACACGCCTTGTTAAGGACTCATATCATCTTGACAGTGTGCGTGCAATTCCAGCCAAAAGGTTTTTATTGCAATCCACTTCAAACAGATAGTTCACCCCGGCCCTTTGAGAAAAACTGAGTTTGTTTGTTTGCAAATTATGCAGACTCTTAATATTTTATTAAAATAATGCAATCTGATCATTTTAAATGCCACAAACAAATTTTAAAAAAGGTGGGACATGGGCACAATTTTGTTGCATCGCCTTTCTTGCTTACAACCTTCTTTGAATCTGAGAACAAGGGAGACCACTTTTTGTGTTTTGAAAGCAGTTGTCACATTTTTGGTTTCACAGTGGGTCAAATGTTTCCAATTGATGACAAAAAGACTTTAGTTCAGTTCCCGGACTCTTCTATTACCAAGTCATACTTTTGTTGTGAGTCTTTCTAAAATGTGCCAGGTCTGAAAAAAGACATCCAGATGACAGGATATTTTGGAGGACAGGGCATCCTTTATTTCCAATAAAGAATATAAGTCTTTGATCTGTCATACCATTGGATAGTTTTACACTTTGTCTTAGTCTATTTTTAATTGGCTTGGCTTTTTGTTTTGACAGTTTTGACCTGCAAACTATGTCTAAAGTCAGTGGCTTTTGGCAATGATTTTGAGCCTTTGCAGTTATGTCCACTTAAATATCAGTCTGTTTTTTAATACATGTTACCTGACAGGCTATGATCTTTCTGTGGGATGACACACACAAGTCTTTCTTTTTTATACAGTGATATCATCTGACAGCAAAGACTGATCCCCTTTGATTTGGGCAATGCAAATAAACATTAGTTCTTTGCAAGGTGTCTTACAGTTCTTTGTCTTAGAATAAAAGCCACTAATTTCTGCCAAGTCTTACTTGTTGTTTTTTTTGACACTATAAGATTCATGAGCCCCATAATTGCACTGTTCTGATGTCAAATATGACATAATTAGGATCAGAGTTTAAGATAACTTGAGCGAATCTTAAAAGATTTGGTTTGAGAAAAGGCAACACTTCTCACTTATAACAGTTTCCCTGGTACTGGCATTAGTTTGAGGAATTTGTTCTGGAAAAAAAATGGGCAAAAAAAGATAATCTTGTCACTTTATTCATTTTGTGTAACTTCATTTTAGAAATATAACTGACATTTCCTACTCAGTGAAAAAGAGATTCTGGGGCTGCTTTGATTTTCGTAATAAAATAAACGGATGTTTTTGGCCCTGCTGGTTCTCTGCCATCATTGAATCTCTGGGAAATTGCTGTTGGTCATAAATGCACTTCATAAGGTCAAGACATCTCCAGTATTTGTTCACTGAGCTTCAACACAAGCTTTCATTTGCAGTCTGTTTCACTCACAACTAAAAATAATTACTCTCTGATTGTTGTTAACATGTTATGCTATCCGACCTGTGCCAGTGTTCTGCTACATCCCTGTAGTCCTAAAGTGAAGTGGCACTTTACCTTTAATTCACCACTAAAACCTTGTTTTTAGAATGTTTTTAAGCTTTTAAATGGTTAACACTTTGACCACTTTGACCTCATAGCTTGTTAATGTTTTCTTAAGAATAACCTCTTTGATAGATTTTAATGCTTCAAAGCTTAAAATGTCTAGTCAGATGTATAACCAGCTACTAAAGGTGTTCAACAAGGACTAGTTCTTGGCCCCCTTTTCTTCGTATTTTCTAGTAGTGATATTGTCTCTTTGCTGCAATATTGAAGCTCATGTGAAGCACTTTCTGTTAGTGCTGGCTTTGGTATTTCATATGAACAAAGCAAAACCTCTTAACTCTTTTCTGATCTTTTTCATGTATCTGTAAGTCAGGTTTTCTGACAAAAATATTTAACTTTGCTGTCTTAAAAGTTAAATTTGTTATTCACTGTGAAGTTTTGCTGTGGAAAAAACTTAAATATAAAATAAAACAGGTTTTTGTTAGTCTTGACTTTGTTTTTTTCGTCTCTTTTTAAAGATTATGAAAAACCTTTAAACCCCTTTTTAAGTCCCTGTTTCTCTACAAGTGATCTTGAAGTAGTCCCACCTTTACATATTTTTCAGTTCATAATCCACGATTCAAAATGAGAATATCAGTGCCCAAATTGGTTATTTCTAAATGCTATTTCTCAGTACCTGTGGTCAGGTCGTACATTACAGATCAAATAGAGATTGACCAATGGTACCCTGACCTGCATCAAACATGTCTGGAAGTATTTTTCTTTTTAACAAAACTCACTTAAAATCAGAACTCTTAATTTCTTATGTTCATAGTCTGAGATGGTGATCTCAAAACACCATGAATAAGGTTCCGCCGAATGAATGAAAGAATGAATGAATGAATGAAAGAATGAAAGAATGAATGAATGAAAGAATGAATGAATGAATGAATGAATGAATGAATGAATGAAAATATTTGCTTCCATGTTGATGTTCCTGTGCATTTTCACGTAGAATCCCTTTTTGTTTCTTCCTCTCTCCTTCTCTCACCTCTCCCTCTTCTCCCAGATGTTTCTGGTGGCTTTGTCCTTTGCCTATTTTGCAAAGGCTCTGTCGGGGAGCTACATGAAGAGCACAATAACTCAGCTGGAGAGACGCTTTGACATACCCAGTTACCTAATAGGAGTCATTGATGGAAGCTTTGAGATAGGTGAGTATGCCTTCCAGGCTCTGCTGTTATTTTGTTGTTCTCTTTGCAGCCTCTGTGTCATGGGCTCCCCACCTCTCTCTCTTTCTGTCTTTCTGGGCAGAATTATGAATGAGTCACAGAGGTATTCAAGCTGCTGATAAAGGATTCATCAAGCATCCAAGAAAAGGACAGAGTGTGTGTATAAGTGTGTGAGTGTGGTGAATCAAGGCGTCAAGTAGGGACATAAGAGGCTTTGACCTGGCTTGTTGCTCTGGGAGGCTGAACTGTAGATTTTTAAAGTTTCGTAATGTAAAAATATATAGATTTGGAAATGAGCTGGAAATTAATGGGTTTTTATCTGACACAGAATCAACAATAGATGGACAGACTCTGAGTGGCAGTCCAAAATAGTTTGCTGTCAAAGTGTCACGATTGTTTATATATTTGAAGTCCCTTTGAGGACTTTTTAAGTGATTGTAATGAACAACTTAAAATGATATTATCAGCATCAATATAGGTTATAACCCCAATTCTAGTGAAGTTGTGATGTGTAAAATGTAAATAAAAACCGAATACAATGATTTGCAAGTACTTTTTAACCTATATTCAGCTGAATACACTACAAAGACAAGATATTTAGTTTGAACTGATAAACTTTATTGGGTTTTTTTTGCAAATATTCACTCATTCATTTAATGCCTGCAACATGGACCAAAAAAAAGTTGGGACAGGGGAAATAAAAGACTGGCAAAGTTTTGAAATGCTCAAAAAACACCTGTTTGGAACATTCCACATTAATTGGGAACAGGTGCGTATCATTGGGGCGACTATGGCTCAGTGGTAGAGTCGTTGTCTCTCAATCGTAAGGTTGAAGATCCCAGCTCCTGTATGTTGAAGTGTCCTTGAGCAAGAACTGATACCCCAAATTGGTCAGAAAGACTAGAAATGCTATGAATGAAAGTAATGGTCCATTTACGATTCCATAATTGGTTATAAAAAGAGCATCCCCAAAAGGCTCAGTCGTTCACAAGCAAGGATGTTTTTCTGTTTTTCCCTCTGCAATCTCTGAACGAAACACAACAATAACGAAAAGATATGTAAAAGGTTGTCTGTAACATGTAGAGCAGTGCAAGAGCTCACTCTGATGCTACTTTTGAAAACCAAAAATAAACAACAACAAAAAAAAAACAAATACAGAGTGGTCACTCTGTCACTATTTCCAAAGCCCAACTGTGAATCAATTTAAAGACACCACAGTGTATGTTATTAATCTGATAGACAGATGGCTATGCTGTTCTGACACAAGCACAAGGCATATTAAAATTTAACTATCATCAAGTTTTCTAATATGTGTGTGTATGTGTCCGTGTGTGGTTGTAGGTTTTTGAATGAGAGGCCCTTCCAGAAATGCCAGGACCCACCCATGTATGATGTTCTGTATCCACCACTGGTTCATACACAGGTTTCAGAGGACACTTACAGAGGCACGGTCTCTCCAAAATAAAAGCCCTAAGAAATATCAGCACATTCTATTTCTGTTCTTTTACTTTTAGGGGAAAATTTGGGTCTATGGTGACACCATAGTAGTTTATAGTAGATTGTTTTCTTAGTCATGGCAGAGCATGCAGCCTAGAGTTGGTCAGGTGAAGGTGGGCTTGTTGGATCTACTAAAAGAAAAGGTTAGGTGTGCATTTTCAATGTGGCAAGAGCCAAATGCGCCCCAGATCTCTTCATCCAGTCCTCCACCTCTCCATCTTCCCATCTCCTGTGAAAGCTGCCTCTATCCTGTGGCCTAGGCAACAAGGTTTTTCTATAGGACCGTTGCCAAGGTAACCCAGAGGCATAGCAGGGCAGTGTGAAGAGGAAATATTAAAAGGAAGGGATTGGAAAGGGAAGTGTTAGAACAAGAGAGGGGAGCACAGAAGGAAAGAAGACAAAGGGAAAACAAAGATTTCGAAGTGAATGGAGAGTAGGGGTAGAGATGCTGAGTTTAACAGGGACCACTTTAGACTCAAGGAGCTCATCTCTTTATTCACATGATAACAGAATAATTAACTGGCTGCATCCAGCACATAGCGTTGTACAAGAAAATAAATGGTCACAAAGTGACAGCACAAAAATAGTTACAAAGATGAACACACAGTCTTTCTAGCTTATGGTTCTATCACTGTATCTACAGTGTCATAAAGAGTATAAAGCTTCCAGGAAATGCTTAGATACACACACAGGTACTCCTGAATTCTCAAAATCTCTTTTCTATCTGTTCTCTCTTCCTCATTTATTGCAGCCCACTTGTAAACAACAATACACCCATACATATATACACATACACACGTCACCAGTCAGGGATTGTCGGAGGGTTTGACGTCATTCCCATAAATGAACCTTTACAATGAATAAGGTCATGCAGTGTGGAATAAGCTTATCTTTCATCGCCGATTTCCACCACACACAATTTATGTTCCATGTCAGTAATCACAGGCACACTAAAGGCTGATGATAGAGAAGTGGTTATGCTCTAACCCCAGTTTTATTTGATTTGGAGCAAATCTAACACCTTCACTACTGCACTTCACTACTGTCAATGTGTGAGAACATCAGATTATATATATATGTGTGTATATACACACAACAGTTGAGATGCTGGCTGTCTTGATTTCTCAGTTTCATGTGTGTAGGAAGAGAGGAGAGAGGACACTTTTACCCAGCCATGTAATGACAATAATTTGGATTCCATGCAGTGTCACAATAAGCTGAATTAAAGGGATATTTCCTGTTTCTTCCTTCTCCTTAGGTAACCTACTAGTGATAGCCTTTGTCAGCTACTTTGGGGCCAAGCTACATCGACCGAAGATCATAGCAGTTGGGTGTGTTCTCATGTCCATCGGCACCTTTATCATTGCTCTGCCTCATTTTATCATTGGACGGTAAGTAAAAAGATACTTTTAAGCTGCAACACTAGACTCACTAGACTCTGTAGAAGAGATCAGATGAGACACACAATCCCCTCTAAGTTATACTCTGGCTAGCAACCAGTGGCAAATTTGGTATGGAAATTCTGGTGGGGCCATGCAGGAAAATCTTGTGATGCATTCCAGAAATACCAGATATTACTCTCATGCTCTTTCAGCAGAAACACTGTAGCAAGTGAGAGAAAGGACCACAGCACTTATGACGACAAAACTGCTGCTGAATAATGCCATCACACAAACAATGCCAATCTGATTACATATATTAGCATATCAATAGCACCACCAAATGGCAGTGTTCAAAATCTCACAATATCAAACACTCAAAATCAAAACAACAACATGACAGCAATTAAAACACAATTGCATGAATAGCACCTAATACATAGCAATCAATATACAAAGCCATCACAAACAATATACCACAGCCAAACAGTCAATTGAGCACCATGGACAGGTGAACAGCGTGAGATTGTGTCTCCCACATACACCCACACAGGTATTGCCAGTTATTCAAATTCCACTATAATTCAAACAACTACATTGTTAAATATTTTTCTACAGCGCCCGATCAAAGCAGAGGTAATTTAAGTTTACCTTTTTCTTCAGTCTGTTGGTTCTGCTGTTAGGTGGCACGTCTGTATGCTCTGTCAAGCTGAGATGCAACATTTGTTTTCTGTTAAAGACCTTTAGCTTGATGGCATTACCCATATAAGATGCACAGTTTTTGATGTTCCAGATCTTTAAATCCAGTGGTTATCCAGATAGTTTCCCATCCAAAGAGCAGACATGGGAAGCAGTAGAATGCCTTTTTTGACAAGCTCCCGGTTAACCAAGTTTTCGTTTAAACCACTCCTGCTTGAATGACCTAGTTTTATCTTTCCCTCTTGAGAGTTGATTGAATCCTCGGGTTAATGTGATCCCAAATGTTTTATTTCCAACTTATCATGCAATGAATAAATTAAACGTTAATTAGATATGTACTTAGTTAGCTAAGTTAGCAAGACCTGTGCAGTGTCCACCCTTGCTTCAGATCAGTCAATGAGAAACGCTCTGGGGCTTCAGGCCTCTCGGCCGACACTGAAGTGTGCGCTGCACACAGGCATGCACGCACAGCAGTTCACCAATCCACAACACTGCAGGCACAGGGCCACACAGAGCCCAACAGTGAATCGATTTAAAGACACATTTACATTTTTTTGTTGGGGTTTTGACAGTTTCATTTGTGCATTTTATCCAGATATGAGTTTGAAACATCCGTTCGCTGGGTAGTGAACTCAACTGTGAACCCCTCTCCTTGTCGTGTGGGCTCATCAGCAGACTTGGCCCAAGAGGATAAACTACCTGATGTGCCAGCCACAGGTAAACATTTAGAGTTTAGTATAACATTATTGTCATGGGGGGGGCATTCACTATGCAAACAGTAGTCCACACAATACAAAACAACACACCAGACTCAACACCAAACAAGATCCACTCATTGATCACAGTGGTTACAGGTTATTCAAGAAACCAACAGCTGACAGTATAAAAGACTGCCTCTATCTGTTTGTGAATTTAACCGTGTACACAGAAGTTTATCACAGTAAATCTGCCTGATGAGCTTCATCTGTTCCTGCAGGCTGTGAAGGTGAGTCCAATCTGTCAATGTGGATCTACGTACTCCTGGGAAATGTCTTGAGAGGGATTGGAGAGACACCTGTGCAACCACTTGGGATCTCTTACATTGATGATTTTGCGACCGAGGAGAATGCAGCGCTGTATGTTGGTATGAAAAACACACCTCATCATTCATTAAATTCCATGTAGCAAAATGGAATTTATTAAAGATACCCTTTCTTAGATGCTTCACATTGTCTGAATGGGGAAAGGGGTAATTTATTCATAATTTATTTCCGTAAGGCATAATAAGCCCCTGCACTAGGCTATATTTGTACCCAGGGCCCAACCTCTGCTGTTTTGCAGTCTTTTGTTGCCCTTGTCCCAGCTTTTTTGGAACATGTTGCAGGCATCAAATTCAAAGTGACTGAATATTTGAAAAAAATAAAAATAAACAGTTAATTTGATCAGTTTGAACAACAAATATCTTGTCTTCGTAGTGCATTCAACAAAATATAGGTTAAACAGGATTTGCAAATCATTATATTCTGTTTTTATTTACATTTTACAAACTTCATTGGAATAGGGGGTTGTAAAATGCCCAATTTTTCAGCAGAATCAAATGTGTTTACATCCTGATAAAAAAAATATTTTCAGCTGTGTAGCCTTCGTCTTTAACAACAATTCTTGAGGTGTTTTTTTTATTATTTCTCATCTGTTTTGATTATTTTGCATGGTGTATAATCTGACACTTTGTACCTCATATATGTTTAATTTGCATACTTAATTTGAACATCTTAGCCGTGGTCAATAATGAGGTTTACTCCTGTTGTACATCTTATGTAGACACTACACTAAGTCCTTCAACATACACAGTCATAGGGGAAAGTACTGTGTGTGCTGTGTGTCCATATGGTCAGGACAAACAGAGGGCTTACGCTATGCAACTGTACATTTCTATCTATAGATGTGTAAACCTCTAGTTTGGTTTGGTTTTGTTTAAGCTGTCTCTGGCTTTCGGGATGTTTATCCCAGTATGGCACAGAGTCAGGGCTGCAGCAGACAGCTTAGGAGGTCCAGGGCTCCACTTGCCTATCAGCCCCACTGCTCCTTGTTAAAACACTCTGGTCAAATGTTTACACAGACCACAAAAGGATCCCAGAACTGTGCTGAGCTGGTGGCACATTAACTGTTTGATAAGTCAGAAATACGGGTTAATATATGATTAAATACCTTAAAAACACTGAAAGGCTTCATATTGTATGTAAGATCCTGCAGATTTCAACACAATCCTGTCATTAAATGAGAAAATGTGGTCCTTTGTGTAAGCATCAGAGAGCTTTATGTTCTCTACAATCAAAATCTGAGCGTATGAATATGAGGAAACTGTATTGTGTGTTAAAACTGTTCAGGACTGGTCGTCAGCAACCAGATGTCTCACTCTTCTCTCCAATCCTTGCCATTTTGTGATCAAGTCTTGCAGTCAAAACTAAATTACTCTTCATCCACTTGTTTAAAGATAGTTTGCCATTAGCTTTGGCTTAATCTCAAAGTGCTGTAAATTCAGAGCTCGTATATCCACAGCTCTTTTAAGCAGGTATATTTTTTGCTCTCTGGTGTAAATGCTTGTACTTTTTAAAAATTTTTTGGTTTTCTCAGCTTCAGGTTTTTGGAAAATGTTTATTGTTTAAGTTCAATTTATGATGCATCTCTTACAAAAACATTTCAAAAGCTTTCCATTTTCAGCATGAAAGTCCATGTAGATATTACCCATGTAATGTATTAAATAATAGCTCTCTTTTGCAGGGCACAATCTATTTAATGTACCTCCCAGAAATACCAAGCACAGTTAAACAGTCCATTCAGTTTGGTGTGTCTTTGGCTTTGTTTGTCATTTTCTAGGTTGTGTACAGACGATCTCAGTGGTGGGGCCTGTGTTTGGCTACCTGTTGGGCTCCATTTGTGCCAAAATCTATGTGGACATTGGATTTGTAAAAATGGGTAAGTGTAAAAACAAACTTGTTATTAAGTGTGTGATAACCAAATCATGTATAATTACTTATTCTTATCATCCATGACTTACTGAAAGCTAACTTTATGAATGTTTGATACTTACCTGGGAAAGACATGATAGAGACCTGAAAGAGTTGGAGAAAACATTTGTAAATTCACTGTCATTAAAACGTTTTTATTGGATTCTACCTCCAGCTTTATAATCATTACGTAACTTTATTATGTTTTTAATACAATCAAAACAAACTTGTAAAGGCCCATTTATACTCCCTTTACGTACGAAAATGTATGACACGAGCAAACTCAGAAACAAACATGGCGACTGTGAAGGAGGGATTGCTAATATAGTTCTTGCACTATAGACAAAAATTGAGAAGCAGGTTCCTCAACAACTCACTAAATTTGTCTTTAAAAAAGTTCCCACCTTGTTATTTCTTCTTCATGTCTCACTAGAGCTATGTATCAGGGGATAACAGCAACACTGCCCCCATGGTTTTCAGTGGTACTGCTTCGTTTTGCATGTATCCGTAGGCTTTGTGGAAACGTGCAGAAATACGGATGAAATGAACGCAGAGCATGGACGGAAGCCTCCAGGGCCATTTCTAGCTTTGTGGGAGCCCTATGCAAGATGCTGTTTTGGGGCCCCTAGTCAGTCAGGACAACACAGTCCCCTGACATGTTTATTTTCAGCCAGTTTTTATGAAGCAAACACTAAGCTTTATGAGCATACAAATCCCGCAGATAAACACAGGGTTAGGGTTAGGGATTATTTGGTAGCTCTTCAGGTGAGGCTGAACATGCAACTTTGGGGACCCATAGTGGCTTGGAGGGCCCTGTGATATGCAGTCTGCATATAGCAAGAAACGGCTCTGTTTGTATCCATATCCGTATTTAACGTCAAGCATAAATGGGCCTTAAGTGGATATTAAAGGGTTCTTACATACACAGATGATCCATATGTGGGTCATGGATCAGACACTGAGAGGGGCAAAGTATTAACGTTATGGCAGTTTTTTTGAAAGACTTTTCTCAAAAGAGCGAAAGACTCAGTGTTCATTATAGCACCTTTAATTGCTGAGAGTAGTTTACAGTTCATGCTGGTTCTCTGTCAAACTGACCAACCTTACTAAATTATGAAAGAGCCACCCATAATGTAATTCAGACAAACCTGCACTTTTCCATTAACCATCGCAGACAGAATGTCTACCCAGAAAAAGGTCTTTTCATTCATAAAACTGAGGCGTACTTTTATCAGATGCTTTACATGCAGCATGTGTGCCTCTGTGAGACTCAGATTCGGTGTGCAGGATAAGCATCAATTAGCTAATGAACAAAGCATGGAGAGGGAGATGGAGAACAGGGTCCAGTGATAGGTTTCAATCAAATAGAGTGCAGGGGAGGAAGAAGAGCAAGACAAAGATAGAACAGAAAGAAAGAAAGAACAGATAAGAGGAATTGGACAAAGAGAATGCACGGAGAGAGAGAGGGGTTAACAGCAGCTTAAACAGAAATAAAAGAGCATTAAAACTGTACAACTTTTTCTTTTAACCAAACAGGACGTTCAAATGTAAGCTCTTATTTAAACATGTGTAGTTCTTTTTTGCTTACGTCATCTCCTTGTATTGATCCCCCAAACCACAGAAACAATCACGATCACTCCAGCAGACGCCCGCTGGGTGGGGGCCTGGTGGCTAGGCTACTTGATAGCGGGGGCCATCACACTCCTCTCTGCCATCCCATTTTGGTTTTTGCCACGTTCCCTTCCCATGTCGGGTCCCCAGGGCCCAGAGAAGTGCACGCCAGAGCAGACAAGTTTCATCAAAGACACACGTCTTCTCAAGAACAAATATTCTGCTGACAATAATACAAGTTTCATAGAGATGGCCAAAGGTAAGGATTGATTTTACACCATGTTCTCTGTAGAGCTGTCTGGAATACTGAACATTTATTGCTTATAATTATTCATGATCGAAACTGAAGCCTCTGCACACAGGGCACCTGCTCTACCAGCTAAGCCAACTGTTTTTTTTCCTTATGATTTTCAGTGAGGTTTTTTTTTGTCTCCACTTTCATTCACATTTTGATTTCCCGACAGACTTTATTCCAACCTTGCGCAATTTGCTTGGACACCCTGTGTACCTGGTCTACATTTTGGTGACAATAATTCAGCTGAACTCTCTCATCGGCATGGTCACCTACAAGCCCAAGTACATCGAGCAACACTTCAGGCAGTCTGCGTCAAAGGCCAACTTTCTGATGGGTAAGACATGGCCGGCATGATCATCACCTTGGGTCATCAGTTTAGGGAATTACAACCTGACAAAGCACAGAATGGAGATGCTTTGAACAGAGAATGAGCTCAGAGTTTTTCCTTCCAAATGATTAAAGAAAGCATTGCTGGTTATGTTTTAAAGCAGGCTGCTAAACACATGTAAGAGGAAATGTAAGATGACTTTCATAACATTAGATAAGAGGATGCACATGTGGTGTGATAAGGGAGATCTCTGTGCAGATCAAAGAGCCAAAAAGCAAATGCAATACTTAAAACAAGAGATAATGTCGTTGGTTTAAAAAAGAGACTGGCTGTTCAAGAGTGTTGAGTTATGATAACAGAGACTGAAGTATAAAATCAAGCTCTCTTTGATCAAGGAGATTTATTCAAAACTGATAAAGCCCCACAAGCAGCGATTTTCAATATATGATGGAGGATTAGGACCAAGTAAAATAAATAGATAAATAAATACAATTACAGGAACAAATTAATAGATTTATGAGCAGCAGCTGCCTGTACAAAAATGAGGAACACAGAGCATCTTGTGAAGTCATACTTTAGTTTAGGTTTGAACTTGGCCCTAATCCTCTGTCGTAGTGTGGTAGTCTATGGTGCTACGCATTTCAGCTGCCTTCATCAGAAAGCTCCAGGTTCTCTAACAAACTATTGGCAGAGATATTAAGAAGACTGTTTGTCAAAGCTGGAACTCAACACAACTTCATCAAGAAGACTTTATTTCGGGTAAATTTATAACTTTTTTTATGACTTTTTTTTTCTTGTAAATTTATGTCTTTATTCTCTAAATTTACTTCTTTAAAAAAAAAAAAACAAAAAAAAAAAACAAACGAGCAAAAAAAAAAAAAGGTCTGTAATCCTCTATCGCATATGTGTCAAACTCAAGGCCTGCGGGCCAAATATGGCCCGCCACGTAATTTTATGTGGCCCGTGAGAGCTTGAAAGGTCTGAGTGTTTTAAAAAAAATAGGTCAAAAGTGTGCTTTAACCAAAAACTACATTTCCCACAATGCCTGTCGACTATGATACCCACAAATTGACGGCTCACCGCCACTACACGGCAGTGTTTCTACATCAATGCCAACGAGTGGAATTGAGAAATAAATAATGATCCCAAAATGTCCAAGAAGAGAAAAGTTGATAAAGATGGAAGACTGTTTCAAGAAAGATGGGAAGGCGAATACTTGTTTGTGCTTCAAGGAGAAAGACCGGTATGTCTTTTGTGTTACGAGGCGTTGTCGGTTGTCAAACAGTACAATCTGCAGCAGCATTTTGACACCAAACATGGAGCTAAGTACGCCAAAGCTAGTAATAAGTTCAGGTTTTTTGACATTAAGGAGTGTTACGTTTATTTCACATTAAATTCGATTACATTTACTTACAAGTTAAGTTATAAGTTACATCTGGCCCTTTGAGGACAGCCATTAGGCTGATGTTGCCCTCGGTGAAAATGAGTTTGACACCCCTGCTCTATCGTATCAATAAGCTTTGACTAAATACCAAATTTTCTTTGCTTTTTCAAAGCATTTCTGTTCTGAGTCAATCCTGATCCTGTCTTTCTATGTTTCTCATTATCTCAGGTGTGATCAACATCCCAGCCGTAGCACTTGGGATGTTTTCTGGAGGTCTACTGATGAAGAGGATGAAGCTGAACATCATGGGGGCAGCAAAGTTTGCTTTTGGCACATCTCTGATTGGTTACATTCTGTCTCTGTTCTTCTTTGCCATGAGCTGTGAGAACGCCAAAGTAGCTGGAGTGACACTTTCATATAACAGGTGAGTCATCAACGATAACAGAGTTTGCTGGTACAGCTGTATTTACTCTACTGTCCTTTATGCTGTGCAGCCGACTTTCTGGTTTCATACCATGATTCAGCGCCAAGATGCATGAATCAGTTGTTAACTTAGAGGTTGACACAACACTGAATGAAGAAAATGAAAATAAGAGTAACCATGTGAAGTCATAAACAGATTTGGCACCAATGGACTTATTAGGTAGCCACACATAAAGGAATAACATGACAACTGCTTTAAAAAAGCGATCGGTTAATCAAAGGCTAACAAGGCTTCAGATCTAAGCAGAAATAATTTTACCAGAGAATTAAAAATTCACTGCCATCGTGTACCCAATGCACGCCTGAGTCTTCACTCTTACAATTTAAATCTGTTTATCTAAAGTCCCCTCCACCAACTGTAGCCGCCTTTAGTCTCACTCTGGCTCCAGCCGAGCTGAGAAAAGGTAATTAAAGGTAAAGGTAATTTTCTGCTGTCAAAATAAACTAATAATCATTTCTGTAGGTGGTGTCGCGCTGCATTTCTGTATTTCTGCATCTTATAAGTAAAGATATGTGTATAGAAAATGTAATGTAATTCTCTCTCTTTGCCTTACAGTGTTGACACAATATCATATGATCAACCGTCCGTGTTCACAGCCTGCAACTCTGAATGTTCATGTTCAGCCAGTGAGTGGGACCCTGTCTGTGGAGACGATGGCATTACATATGTCTCTGCTTGTCTTGCTGGCTGCACTGGCTCTGCTGGCTCAGGAAAAAACACAGTGAGTATTCCAGCTTTTAATGCTCTATAAGGACTGAAGCACACTTTTCTGTATGCTAGAATCTGACTGCTTCACGACATTTATCGTAAGCGTGACAATTACCAGCATTTACAAACAATGTGATTCTCATGCAGTACCTTAGTCAAAATGTTGAGTTAACTGGGGGACATCTATCGAACAATATGATGTTTTTTGTTTCATATTACTTTCTGATTTATCATCTTATTTCAGCCTTATATTCAAACCTGTCAACCCTTCCGATTACTGTGGGAGCAACATGTGTAAACAGAGCGGCAAAGACGAGAGAATTAAATAGACATCATTGATTCTCATCTTCAGTGAAAATTTGCAGAAAATGAAACATTTCAGTTACATTTTATCCATGGATTAATGTGTTTTTATCATTAGGTTGTATTTGTTAAGTCATTATCTAGACATGTTTTTTTAATCTGGATCCAAATTTTGCGGATCTCTGCTCTAACATTATGATGCTATACAGTGTTGCTTTATTTCACTGCCATCTACTGATACATGCCAGAGAATGAACATTTTTTAAAATATTTTAATTAAATATGTTTTCATTATCTGAACTAATTCAAATAAATAAAACATCAGTCATGTTGGTTCCTACCTTCATTTTTCATATCCCCCACATTACACTGGTCACACAGTCCATGGCACCTTTTCAATCCTGCATTCTGGCAGGCTCCAGTTAAAGTTCAAGACATCACGCGAACATGCAGGTGAACACGTGTGTTAGGTCTTGCTCAAAACTTAATCTGTGCTGTATATTAAAGCTAGAGTCTTAGTCTGAATCATCAGGGCTTGACACCAAGTCAGGTCACAAATCCAGAGAGCTGAGCGGCTCTGTGCGGAAGTATAATGCCTGCAAGAAGACGCCATGGGAAGCAAAATTCAAAGAGTTTTTGAGGCTATTTACAACACCCGCCTCACCCGCAAAGCCACAAGAATTGCGGGTGACCCCACCCACCCATCCCACAGTCTCTTTAACCTGCTGCCGTCGGGAAGGAGACTGCAGAGTCTCCGGGCCAAAACCAGCAGGCTCAAAGACAGGTTTTTCCACCAGGCAGTCAGGACTCTCAATTCCCTCCCTGCTCTGCCCCCACTGGCCCCCACTGGCCCCCTCCATTGACTCTGGGCCACAGACTCTGCCCATGCTCACCCTTCTCAGGACTGCACACCTCACTTTATGCACACTTCACTTTATGCACACTTCACACATGCTCATTTGCACTATTTGCATTATCTGCATTATCTGCATTATTTGCAATACCTCATGTCTGTTCATTTCATTTTGTCCAGCCAAAATTTTGCACTACTGCTTACCTCAGGTCTGTTTATTCTGTTTATTCTGTTATACTGTTTATATTGTTAATTGTAGTATTTAAGGTAGTCTTTATTTAAGGTAGTCTCTATTTTTAAGGTAGTCTTATTTAGCTTAGTTATTGTAACTTTTTTTATTACCCTGCAGCACCGTGGGTCTGAGAGGACTGAAATTTCATTTATGCTGTATGTCGAGCATGTATAGCATATTTGACAATAAAGTTGACTTTGACTTTTGACTTTGACTTTGACTTTGAGGCGTGAATCCAAAGTGTGTGTTGATCATTCAGGGCTCACTGAAAGCATTAAAGAGCTGTGAATTATTTGTTTTACAGAATTAATCTACTGCAAACGGTTTATTTTCTGTAAATTTTCAAAGAAGGCAATGAGAATCAAAGAGATGCTGATAAAATTCTCCCGTCTTCTCTGCTCTGTTTAGACATGTTGCTAACATCATTTGTGATACATTCAGGTACCCTCGGAAACTTGAGAATCTGATGAATACCCCAGTTTATTTAGTCTTTGGATTGGACAAACAGTTTGTAAATGCCAGTCACTGTGTAATCTGATAAACGTCTCAAGGCTTCATCAATCTGTGCACAAAACACCACACAGACCACATATCAGTGCCCATATTTTGGACTGTCGGCATATCACTGTCTATATGTGTCTGTCTCCTGATATATATGGTTGTGTGTGTGTGTGTGTCATTGTTTGTCTCTCCAGGTGTTCTCTAACTGTAGCTGTGTCGGTGTGGCTGGTAACTTTACAGCCAGTACAGGTCAGTGCCCTCACACAGATGACTGTGACAGGATGTTCCCGTACTTCCTGGCTCTGTCTGTCATCACGTCCTTTATCATCTCCCTTGGGGGCACGCCAGGCTACATGCTTCTCATCAGGTCAGATTTCAGCTGAAAGAAATGTGATAAAACTGGACTGTGAACTTACTCAATCAGTGTTCGTTTGTGCTGATTATAGAAGGTTCACAGTCAAATATCCACTGTTTTACAGTTTTGTTTTTTTTTTTTTTTTGATTGCTTGAACATGATTTTGAGGACAGGGCTCATTTTGTCCAAACACTACACACAATTCACACAACCACACACAAGTAGCAGAACACCTCAGATCCTTTGCAAAATGAAACACTCTTGAATGAATCACAACTAAACATGTCCTAGTTTTCATGATACTACAGCAGCAGTGTGTGGAACCATGTGCGCTCAGCAAATATCAGACAAACATAAAAAACTGTAGCACAGGTTACAGGAAGAAGAAAAACAAGCCCCAGCTGTTGGACCCTCTCTGAAGTCTGCTCTGAAGTCACTCCATGAAGTTGTTTCATGTGATCCTGATGTCTCTTCAGGATGTCCCAGTGTTGACTGAGAGACCTGATGGACATCATTTAAATAATCACTCCTAATGTTGGCTTGAATTTCTCTGAGCCTGCCAGCATCATTTGCCAGAAATGTGTTTATGATCTCTCTCTCTCATGTTCTTGTGTAAATGTGGACCTCCTTCCACCTTGTCATTCTCCACCCTCAACTGTATGTAAAAAGAAAATACATGCACCCTTCTGTAAAATATCAATAATCAGCTGATTACTGTAACTGCAGACAGATTTTTTTTTTACCTGTTTTCTTGTCTGGAAGTCCTGTTGACAGATGCTGCTGTAAATCTGCTCCGATTTGTCTGAACTCTTCGTCCAGCCTCTCTCAGAGTCAATTCATGGTTCACAACATAGTCAACAAGTGTTGAGCCGATTTCATTTGGTAAATCTGATCCTCTTCTTCTTTGGGCGCGTTCTCCTCCTGCTTCACTTCTTCCACCTCCTCCTTCACATCCTCCGTTATTTGCCCCTCGCGGCCTCACTCTTCTTCTTCTGACTCTTTACATTTTGCTTGAAGACAGGTGAACTCACCTGCTGATTGGTGTGTCTACAGTGTAGCAGTCATGTGTTTGTGCACCTGATGGGTGCGGTAGGTGTGGTGATTTGACAGTCAGTGCTTATGAACTGCAAGGAAGTGTGCAATTTTTACAAGTGTGTTTAGCGTTTTGCAAATCACTGTGTGTATTGTTCTGCAAACAGAGTGAAGCTGACATTGTGCTTACAGTGGTGGAAATCTGAGCCGATGTTTTGCTCCTTGAGTGAAAGGTTTTGATAATTGTGTTTTTTGATTTTGAGCTTATGCAGTCGAAAAAACTTTACAGTATCCATTCTTGTTTTTCATTTGGTTTAGTTACTTCCAGAGAAAAAAATTATGACCTCCCACTCCATTCAATTTGAAGACCTAAAATCCGACTGATCTACTTGGTACCAGGAAGTTTTTATTAAGCTTCCTTCAGGATCAAAGCACCCACAAACAATGATTTGGACATTTATAGCTGCCTTATTATTACTCTCGTTATTATTAGCAGTGGCTACGTGTAAAGTGTGTCTGTGTTTGTTTCATGTGTAAACAGTGGCTTTGTTAGTTTAAATAGTTTAAAAATAATTTCTTTCCAATCATATGACTTCCTGAGGTTCAGTTCTGTCAGTGTTGTGGTGCTGAGTTGGAGGACACGGTCAATTAAATTCATCTGTGAAGGTCAGTCTCTAATCCAGTGCTCCAAAATGAGGTCATGGGGGATTAACAAGTCACTTAATAGGGAAGAAGAAGAAGAAGAAGAAGAAGAAGAAGAAGAAGAAGAAGAAGAAGAAGAAGAAGAAGATTCTTGGGTTTTTCATATCTCATCTTGTAATGAATGCACGTTTTGTTTAAATAATTTCAAATGTGACATTCAAAGTGAAAAGAGCTGATAAAATTAGCAGTCTGAGTCCATGTCTGTTCTGAGAAAAAGCACATAAAGCCAGGATTCACAACATTTTCAGAAAGTCAAACCTGATGACTTTTTTTTAATGTTTCTTTCTACATCTGACTGATTTTTCTTGGGAACAGTGAGGATTTTGAATGAGAACACCCACCTTGTCCTTCATTCACTGGCAGTAATGAGCTGCTCTTTGGATGCAGAGGAAAGAAGTTGTGATAATCAAAGCTTACTCATCCCCTCGTTTTCTGAAGGCGCCAGTTAGACTGATGCTTTTGCTTCCAATAACGAGTCAAGTGGGTTAACGGCTGCATTCGAATGAAAGGGTTGTTGCTTTTTGTGCACGGTATTGGTTCTGTTTGTTGTTTGAGGGTCAACATATGAAGGAACCTGCTAGCTAGCTGAGTGAAGGCTGGCTGCTCTGTGTTTACGGTGTGTCTGTATGGTGTAAATGTCTAATAATCCATGTAACTCAAGGCTTGAAGCAGATCTTTCTGGCTTACTAGCACAAGTAGCTGAAGTTAAACCTTGTTAGCTGGAGATGCAAAAGCATTTCCATAGAGTAGAGAATGAACAACAGGTGCTACAGGGGGTCTTTACAACAGACATACCTGTTTCTCTGCATGTCGACAGATGAAACTACGAAAAACTGGACTGACACGTCTTTGTAAAATACAAGCATTTAATGATGTTGATAAAGCTACTGTACCAAGACAGGGTATATGTACATGTGGCTGAGCACAAAATCATGTGACGAATCATTAGACACAGAGATCCTTCTGCACCACAGCTCCCTCTGTTGTACCAGTAAGATTTCCATAGACTATAATACAAGACATACAACCCCAATTCCCATGAAGTTGGGACATTGTGTAAAATGTAAATAAAAACAGAACACAATGAATTGAAAATCCCGTTTAACCTATGTTGAATTCAATACACTATAAAGACGATATATTTATCGTTCAAACTGATTATCTTTGCAAATATTCACTCATTTTGAATTTGACGCCTGCAACATCTTCCAAAAAAGTTGGGACAGGGGCAAAAGACAAAAGACTGGGGAAGTCGAGGAATGCTCAAAAAAGAAACCTGTTTGGAAAATTCCACAGGTGAACAGGTTAACAGGAAACAGGTGAGTGATTGGGTATAAAAGGAGCATCCCCGAAAGACTCAGTCACAAGCAAATATGGGGTGAGGTTCACCACTTTATGAACAACTGCGTGAGCATATAGTCCAACAGTTTAAGAACAATGTTTCTAAATGTATTGCAAAGAATTTATGAATTTCATCATCTACAGTCCATAATATCATCAAGAGATTCAGAGAATCTGGAGAAATCTCTGCCCCCTAAGCAGCAAGGCTGAAAACCAACATTGAATGCACGTGACCTTTGACCCCTCAGGCAGCACTGCATTAAAAACCAACATTATTGTGTAAAGGATATTACCACGTGGGCTCAGGAACACTTCAGAAAACCAATTTTCAGTTACCACAGTTCATCACTACATCTACAAGTGCAAGTTCAAACTCTACCATGCAAAGACAAAGACATACATCAACAACACCCAGAAACACCGCCGGCTTCTCTGGACCCGAGCCATAGACTGTATAAGTAATGGATGTAGTCTCCGCCCGGCAGTCACGTAAACAGAACTGTGCCGCTGATCTTGATATTGTGGAAACTGCCGAGTTAGAACCCCCCCCCTTGCAGTCCGTGCTGTTAGTGAAATTAGCGATTCATCTTTATAGTGTATTCAATTGAATATAGGTTTAACAGGATTTGCAAATCATTATATTCTGTTTTTAATTACGTTTTACACAACGTCCCAGCTTCATTGGAATTGGGTTTGTAGATAAATTAACCTTTTAGGACTGGACTTAGTTTTTATCATCCATTTATCTATACATTTTTTTATGTTAACAAAGGTATTAATTTATTTTTTGAGGAATTACACCTACACATGACACATAGACAGACACACTCATATCCTTTATCCTAAAGCCATGTCAGCTGATCCTGTTGGAATTCATCAGCTTCACTGAACTTAGTTTGCATTCTCATTCTCTGTGTCCTATTACATCCCTTTTTTTACTCTCCACAGAAATGTCTTTATTCTAATGTTGATGTTTGAGAAGTGTATCTTATAAGAAAAGAAAAAGTTATTTCAGGGAAACAAAAAGAAAATCCTTGTTTTTTGTCTTTGTATATGCTGTTTTGAATGCTTTATGTACTTAAGTTTGAATGGGATATGTTCTATCTCCTGAAATTCCTGAAATGTGCTAAATTTTCCTTCTGCAGATGCATCAAACCACAACTGAAATCTCTGGCATTGGGGTTCCATGCTCTCGCCACACGTACCCTTGGTAAATATTCTCTGACCACACCATGTCAGTGTTCCAGCCTTATTCAAACATTTATTTTTACTGTTCTAAACAGCAGAATCTGTGGTGGACTTGAGAGCTCACAGCACTGCAGCTTAAGAAAGCACATGCAAAAAGACAAACACGAGCAAAGCAATTTCAGAAAACATTTTCATCAATTTGACAACACATGTGCAGCATCTAGAAAACGCACTGCAAAGACCGCAACACAACACATTAGAAAAAACGTGCTGTAAATAGACAGTAAGAAAACGGAGGTGTTTCCAGAGGACACTTAAAAGTGATGCGCATGTCTGTTTTTAGCCGATATGCTAATGTCTGAATCATGCGATCAAAATGTTAAAATAAATCAAAAACACTTACTATTTATCTCATTTTCTAGCACCACTGACAGAAAGAGAACCTAGGGCTGTGACTCAAAATCTGCGTCAACAAGCGTGTCGGGACGTGTGCATCACTTTTAAGTGTCCTCTGGAAACACTTCTGTTGTGTTGTGGTCTTTGCAGCGCGTTTTCTAAATGCTGCCCATGTGTTGTCAAATTGATGGAGATGTTTTCTTAATTTGATTGTGTTTTGTTTTTTTTCATGTGCTTTCTTAAGTTGCAGTGCTGTGAGCTCTCAGGGCCACCGTAAGAATCAGTTGTTTTAGTTTGGAGGGGCGTCATGTAAAAATGTGACATTTGCTCCTACAGCAGGGATACCAGCACCCATCTACTTTGGAGCAATCATCGACACCACATGTCTGAAATGGGGTCAGAAGAGGTGTGGGGGCATCGGAGCCTGTAGGATCTACAACACCACTGCATACAGGTACAAATCTTAAAAATATAAAACATAGGATAAATCATTCAAAAGGTCTTTCAAATTTTAAATGATGGTCTTCAAGCTAATTCAAGCAAGCTTTAGTTAGATTTTTAATGTCAGCTGACCTCAGTCTACTACAAGCTTGAGCCACAATTCTGCTGAAATAATGCGACTGCAAGGTGCATGACTCATGAAGAAGAGTGGCAGAGGAGGACCTGAGGCAGAGAGGGAAATCAAAAGTCCTTAATTTAGAAGTTATATTTTTTTCTTTTTTCGTCTTTGTTCAGAGAGGACAGAGCAGGAAAAATGGTGAGAGTAGGGATTTGATCCTGGGCTGACCACTCAAGGCTGAACTTCACGGGCACGAGACCTACTGCATAATCATACAGGCGCCCCATGTTAACATGCCTTTTACTAGAAATGTAACAGCTTGTCATGAGACAGACAAGAAGTTGTACATACGAGCAATAATTAAAATCATTTAGATATCAAATCACTTCTGATACTCTTTCTAAACAGCAGAGTGCACCATCAGCCTTTTACCTTTCTAGCTTCAAATCCCTGTGATGACTTTAGAAGGGTTCTTGAAGTAGTCTCACTTTTACTTGTTTGCCAGTTCATAATCCGTGACTTGAAATGAGATTATGAGCGTCAGTGCTGTTTCAGTGCTGGTCGGGTGGTACATTCCTGGGAGGACACAAATCCATTAGTGACGCAACAGCACTCCTCCACAAGTGCTACACGCAGTTCTGCCAGGTCACATGGGGGTGGGGTACAAGCATCCAGTCTCTGCTTCAGCTGGTCCCAGATGTGCTCTATGGGGTTCAGGTCAGGGGACATTGCTGGTCAGACCATATGAGGCACTCCGACTTCCTGAAGTCCAGCTGTGACAATTCTGGCACCATGTGGTAGAGCATTATCATCCATGAACAGAAAGTTGGGGGTGTGCTGGTGGAATTGGGGGATGATGATGATTTCTATGATGTCTCTGAGGTAAGAACGTGCAGAGACTGAGCCATCTACAATCACCAAATCTGTTTTATGCTGACTGGTGATGCCTGCTCAGACTGTTGCACTTCCTCCACCAAAGTGAACCCTGAGGACCATGTTGACCTCAGTGTATCGCTCACCTTGCCTTCTCTAGCAACGCTGACGACCATCATTTCTGTACAAGATGACCCAACACCCATCAGTGAACAGGACGGTAGACCACTGCTGCATTGTCCAGGTCACATGGTCTTGTGCCCACTGCAAACAGTCAAGGTGGTGTCTTGGTGTCAGTGGAGTCACCTGTAACGGTCGTCTGGCTTTAAGCCAAAGTGGTGGAGCCGGTTGTGAATGGTTTGTCTGGAAACCCTGGTACCCCTCACTTCTCATAAACAGGCCTGCAGCTGTGTGGCAGTTACAAAACGGTGCATAGGTCCTTAGGTACTGGTCATCATTGTGGTCTATCACTTCTGGGTCTGTCACCAACACTGACAGTAGTTCTGTGTCTCGCTGCAAGTCTACTGATGACACTTTGAGACACACCAAGTTCACCAGCAACATCTGACTGCCTGCTACTAACCTGAAGGCGTGCTATGGCCAGGTGGCGCCGCTCGTTCGTTAAGTGACGTTGTGTGTTTATGGCTGCTTGAATGATGAACTGGGAATGACTTACTGACAGTACCAGCTTTTTATACCCTCAGAATGTTGAAATTGATGCCTCATTGAAAAGGGTTGTCTTTTTGTATTTTTTGGTTTTGGCCCCAATATGTAAGACACACTGTACACAGTGAGAGCATTTAAAACACTAAATGAGGTGTCTGTCACCTTAATACAATTACCTCAAAAATCACTGAAGTGAAACAAACACTTTATGTATGAAATCCACTGAGGGCCTCACTTTATCCCTAACTTATTGTGAGTAGTATAATTTTAGAGATAACACCAGAGCTAATACCTCTTCAAGGACAAATATGTTTCCACACCAGGATTGTCTTTTTTTTAAATTTTGATCCCTTTCTCTTTTAGGATAGCCTACCTGGGTCTGACACTGAGTCTGCGGACGGTCTCTTTCATCATCTGCATCCCAGGCTTCATTCTGCTGAGTCGACAGCTGAAGGCGGAGGAAATGAACGGTGTACACGGAGCTCTGGCTAATGGCGGGGCGGAACTAGAGGCGCTCAGGAAGGAAGAATTTGTGATTATTAATTCTGACCAATCTCAGCAAACATCAGACAACAGCACAGATAGGGAGACACGGCTGTGACGGACATGGCAGAACTTGTTCTCCTTGTCTCCTGCACACACTCAAACAAACACACCACTGAGTTGTATGCACACACACACACACACACACATACACACACAAATGAGATTTGCAGGGAATCACGTTTTATTGATCAACTCATATAGTACATAAGTTCTATATTTGTACTCTTGGACCTTTTAAACCTTTGTGAATTTGACAGAAAGTGATACAACTGGAATATTTCTCGAATGTGTGAGCTGTTATTTTTTCCGTTCAAAGAAAATATAACAGGATTTTCACATTCTACCAGTGGCACAAGACATTGAGGGAGCAGGGATTCTGGACTATCAGAAAAAGAGTTTTTGAAAACCAGCTAAAACTGCCTCTTTTAATTATACTAATGCTCCTGTTATGAAGTATCAGCATCTTAGAAGACAGACTTCTTTTAATCCTGAGGCCTTTTTATGACAAACAAAAGCAAATAAGACCACCTGCGAGAAGTTTTATTTTTCTTGTACAGTTATTTTCATCATCTGAAATGGTTAAGAGAGAAAGCTGTTGACTGATGTGATTAACAGAACACTCGAAAAAAAATTATATATATTTTCAGTCACAAAGATTATTGAAGTTTGATGCGTTAAGCTATTAAAAGAGCAGGATGAAATTTACAAATATACTTATGCGTGTAGCCATGTCTATTTTGTCCACAGGGTGGAGCCAAAATTGACACAAACTTGAAGTTACTTTACACATCTCTGTACCTGAAGAGAAGAGTTATGACCAGAGGAATCAGAGGCACCAAACTTTATCCCACAATGAATGAATAAATTAAATTTAAAGGTCTAATAAAAAGGTCCAGCAAAGAGACGAGAGGATTCCTTTTTTTTTTTTTTTTTGGAGGTGAGGTATACAGAGAAGAAAACAAGTGGAAATATGTGTGATATGTTTTTCAGTAGCTTCTAGAGGGCTGTGCAGGTTTTTCTTTTTTTTTTATTTGACTTATGTGCCTCATACACTAAACAGTTACCTCTAAGTCATCTGTTTTGCTGGCACTAGACGGCAATTCTTGAATGTATTCGACATATCTGAACAATGTTCAATCTGCTTTGCAACTCCAGATGTGCACTCATTTAGAAACACAATGTTTCATATTTGTCTTTTTCTGAAGCCCTAAGTCATGTCTGACTGTACTGCAGCTTGTGATGTGTGCTTTCTGGCTGTGAACTAGTATTCATTCTCACCGTGGGTGGAAATTTGTCTCGTGAACGCTGCTCAGATTTTAACATTTGAGGTTTTCCACAAGATGGCACTGGTAGCATATTCATTTACTGTCAACCCCGACCACTGAAGTGCATTTACCATAGGAATCAGAGGCACAAAACTTGACCTCACGATAAATGAATAGATTCAATTTAAAGATCTAATAACAGGGCCAGCAAAGAGAAGAGAGGTTTTTTTAGGAAGGGGAATACATCAAAGAAAATAAGTGGAAACAAATGTGGCAATAAGGGGACAAAATAACCATCTGTCTGTTATCTTGAGTAGAATTACTGCAGCTTTGTCACTGCGCCTCATCTGGTTCTGGAATTCGATGGTCACTCCAGTCAGAAAAGGAAGAGCTTTCTCTTGTTTTTGGTGGATGCCATTTGATGTGGCTTGAAAGTAGAAAATCTTCTTTTACATCATTGTTAGAGAATATATACTGTGTTGTCTTAGTCTAGCTGATGTGTGTAACTGGTCAGTCTGTTTTTTTTTTTCCTTTTTTGGGGGGTGTTTGTTGTTCATGAACTCCTGTGCCAAAACCCAGGAACAGAAACACTTAGCTTTATTCTCAGGTTTTTTAACAATCACTTTACTCTTTGGACAGTTTCATCACAAAATCACATCCCATTACCTTTGAACCCGTCAACACAGCTTTTCTGAGTTGAATCAATCGACTACATGCTGTATTTCAAGTCTACTGTTTGAAAAACATTAAACAATTCTGTCATCTTTGTAAATGTAGAGCATTATAATAATTTTCTACAACTTAATGCCACAAATGGATATGTACCATTCTGTCACTCAGATGTTTGCAGTGACTGTTGATTGTTCAATTCAGGTTCAGTTCACTTTCAGGCAAACGCCACCACACTCGCACTCAGAGAGGACCAGCAAGAAACAGAGAGAAGTCCGTGTAAGGCATTTACTTGCAGTAAAGCAATCAGAATGTATATAAATTTCTTGGATTATTTTTGTAAAACTTAAAAGAATATCTTAAATGTAATACTAAAATAAAACTTTTAATATCCAATCAAATCATGTACTGGTGTTATGTGTTGATGTGATTCAGAAAGAAGTCACAGAGTAAAGAAAATTGTCTTTATTTTAACAAAATGTACTACATCCACTTAAAAGGCACTTCAAAGTGGTTTCTGAGCGAAAACAACTCGAAGAAATATTTTTCCTTTCATCATAACAAGAAGTGAACAATAAACCATTTATCATTTACCAAAAGTGGAACATTGCAATGCTCCTTCTGCTCTCATGGTATCAAGCTGTCAATAGATCAGGAAATATCTAAAAGTATAAAAATGAGGGCAGCCCCTTTTCATGGCACATTTCCTTCCCATTGACTCTAAACATGATTGCTTTTAGCACACAGTGCAGCACACACACACACACACACACCATTTGGAACCTCTGCAGCTGAGAAACACACACAACCTAATTTAACTTCTACCTTTCACCTCAAGTTTTTATTAAGACAGAATAAGACTGTGGTTGAAATTATCTCCATCCCTAAAGACTTTAAGTTTTTCTTATCACAAAAGAAAAAAAAAAATCTTTCATCACCATAACTTTAGTTAAAAACAAAAATAACCACTCGCACATCAGCTGAAGCATAAAAACACGAGGATACTGAAACTAAGTGCAACTGTTCATGCAAATTCTATCTCCACAACCCCACAGCACAAACTGAATTTGCATGCTGCCTTAAAGTTAGAGGTGGGTGTGGCAGGTTTCTCTGCTTCATACTAAAGAGATAAAAAAAAGCAAAGCCTTAAAATTAAATTACATTCAGAACTGTTTTTACTCAATAATAGACTGCTTGAGCTCAAGGTAAGTCCTCTCTGTGCACCTGACTAAAGCAAATACCGCAAACCATAAAACAACACCCACCATACCTGCTAATAATATCGAAGTGCTGTGTGATCAGACCGGGATCGGTTGTTTTCTCTTCAATTACTCTCAAGTGTTCCCCCAGTCAACTTAAAAACAATCCCCTTAGAAAAACTGCACTACGCAGAAACAGAAAACCTTCAAATACGACTCATTCAGTTGAAAACCACGACCAGAGTACACCTCAGAAAAGCCAATCTTGGTTCTGTGACTTGAAGTAGAATATGTTGTTATATGACGGTAAAGTGTGCGTAGTAGTGGCTCTTGCACAAGTGACTGAGCTACGTTGCGTCTGAATGCCTCGAGCTTCACACTAATCGTCCTTTTTGTTTCCACTGTCCTCACGATTCTGAAAACACAAGAGAGGAGAAAAGGAAAGTTAAAAAACAAAAAATCCTGGTGCTGATCTTTTGGATGACACTCGTGAATCATGTTTGTGTTGACTGCTAATAAAAGAATGAAAGGGCTCAGTTGACCTGGAGCTCCTGATGTTCCTGCAACAGTCGGTCATACTCTCTGGCGAGGCCGTCCATCTGCTTCTTCATCACGTCCGCCTCTGACGCAGAGGTCTTCAGGGCTGGAGGGAAGACAACCACAGATCAGCACTTAGTATCGACTTTTAACTGGGCTTGTGTGTGTGTGTCTGTTTACAGATACTTGCCATCTGCTGAAGCCTTCAGTTCGTTCTTCAGTTTCTCCACTTCATTCCTCAGCAGCTCAATCCCCTCTGCAGTAGCTTTATCACCCTTCCCTTCCATCAGGGCCTACGAAGACACAAAAATAACAAATAGCTGTCAGTTATTTGAAATACAACAGATAACATTTTGATTCTATCTCCCTCTATATTTAATGTTCTCAGCCTATCTGGTGACATCTCATGGTGGTACAAACAGGTGGGGTTTTTTTTAGCATTCCTTAGCTTTCCCAGTCTTTTGTTGCTCCTGTCCCAGCTTTTTTGGAATGTATTGCAGACATCAAATCCAAAATGAGTGAATATTTGTGGGAAAAAAAAAAGTCTTTGTAGTGTATTCAATTGAATATAGGTTAAACAGGATTTTCAAATCATTGTATTCTGTTTTTATTTACATTTTACACAACATCTCAACCTCATTGGAGTTGGGGTTGTATATTAATTTAATCAACTTTAAAAAAATGGTGATATATTCAAGTCTTTATTTAAGCAATTAGCAGCCTACCTGTTTCAGCGTCTCATTGTCCTCCATGTATTTCTTAGCAGCCTGGTTTGCATGGTCAGCCTGACCCTGAATAGCAGCCATATTAGCAGACTCTGTTGCCAGTTGATTAACCAAGGTGATCACTCGCTTCATGACCCTGCAAAAACAAGATACATTTACAAAACAAAAGAATAATCGTGATTATAGACTGTGTAGAAGTATGCTAATTAGTTTGTCTTCTGTGTGTCACTTTAAGAGAGCCAAGACTTACAGCCAAAGGAAGACAGCAAAGCCAGAGATATAGAGGTTTCTCTGGGCTCTGAACAGCTTCATGTGCAGGTGATCGTACATGTTGGGTTGAAGCTTTGCATCTGTGCCAACATCTTTAGCTGAGTATTTCCTCACCTCACGCACAGCATCTACGATTAAAACGTATAAGCACCTTAAAGTTACTAAAAGTGTACACATGCAGTATTCAGTTCGTACATTTGCTCACAGCCCTTTTATCTGCTTTCAAGCTTGCATTATTATGTTGTTTATGGATGGTTAAAAACTTTATTTAAAACCGATATCATGAGGGTTTTAACACAAAACCTGACAAACTTGATGCTCCACTTACCAAGGAAGAGCACAATGAGTACTATGATCATTGTAAGAAACACCTTGTTCCAGAACCCCGACATAAAGGCCCAAATCCTCAGCTGGAATATTTTCTGCCACCTGCAAGGATCACATCCTTTTATGTTTTGAGGATAACTGACTGTATATTTATGGCATCAATGCATGTGTCCTTCTCTTTGTGTTGTTGATTTTAAAGTCATGCTGGAACAGAGCAAACTGCTGTTTGTACATGCTTCTAATACTGACCTCCTGGCTGAAATGAAAGGTATACAGAGGATGAGAAGAACTACAATCTCCGCATAGAGAAAAAAGGCCACGGCAGTCCACTGAAGCGTCATGTTTGATGAAGGATCCCGAAGGAGACCTGACAGCGATACACATGAGATTAGACAGAAACGAGTAAGACCTGGTTCCTTTAAAGCTATGAGAGGTAAGTTATGTATGATGTAGCTTTTCTTATAACTTAGAACAATACAGCCTCTGTTAAGAAACCAAGCTCCTTACTCAATGTGCTCACAGATCGCATACCTAAACATGAACTCACAAAGGCTTCAGCTCATTAGTCCAACTGGTTGTTTTTATCCTTTTATCACTACTACGCCATAACATGTAATCTGCTACAAAAAGTGTCCACGTGCATTTAAAGAGCTACTACAACAAATGTAAACTTAAAAAGAAAATTCTACTATTATAAAACGTAATTAGTGGTTAAAGTTGTGAATCCAGTCCTTGATGTATCAGTAGACATCGATAATCACCGTGAAGCTAATCTTTAGTAACGGCTAAATGAACTCATTAAGCATTTATATAAGACACTAACCGCAGTCTACGTGTAAATAATAAAGTTCATGATTAAAAACAGAACATACCGTTAAAACAGGAAAATTTGGCCAAAAAAGAACTACTCTAACTTCTTAAACCAACCGAGGCAAACTTTACCTGCCCCTCTCTTCCGGTATTAATGTCTTTCATGCAATGAGCGTAGCTTCCGGTTTGGAATTTCGAAATAAAACCACCATTCCGGAAGGACTTGCAGCGGTCTGTATTAAGGAAGCTGTTTCAATAGTGCTCTTGCATAGGTGATTAATTTCATTATGTTCGAAGTTGCTCTTCCACAAACAGAAATTCCCCAATCCCTCCCAACATTCTCAGCTATATTCTAAAACCCCATTTGAAAATGAATTAATTCAGTTCATCGCAGAATACCAGCTTTAGAAATTCTTATGACGCCTTTACCTACATTTGATCAGCAATTGCCGAAAAAGTGAAAGCCGAAGCACCAAACAGAGAATTATGCCTCTCAGAAGACAGTAGTGAGGAGAATAAGTAGAGGCACAACAACTCACTTTTATTACCTAAATTACCAGAGATACCATTCCATGATCTTAATAAATATGCTTTGTTAACAGACTGATATTTTGCATGACCATAAAATGCGTCTATTTATTTATTTTTTTCCAGACAACACTTTTAACATACACTGTGGTCTAATTTTCTTCATCCGTATTTCTATTTTTACGTAGTTATTTTGATTTTATTCTGAAGTAAATTTTGAACACCTTGTGGTCTATCGTTTTTATTAATTCAACTACACAGACGTGAAGTTATACAGTCAATGGAAGTACTTACCTCAAGAGGTCGGGCTACCATGGAGCAGGAAATGCATTATCATGTACTGGTATCCGTTTTTTATTTTTGTTTATCTATTTTTCTTGTATTTTATATTTTATACTGTCAAAAATTCTTTATTACAAAACTTTTCCACTGATCATCCTTAAGCTGTTTCTGCCGCATAATTGGAGTCCATCTGTGGTAAATTCAGTTGATTTGACATGATTTGGAAAGGCACAAACCTGTCTATATAAGGTCCTACAGGAGACAGTGCATGTCAGAGCACAAACCAAGCATGACGTCAAAGGAATTGTCTGTAGACCTCAGAGACAGGATTGTCTCAAGGCACAAATCTGGGGAAGGGTTCAGAAAAATTACTGCTGCTTTGAGGAACCCAGTGAGCAAAGTGGACTCCATCAACTATGAATGGAAGAAGTTCAGAACCACCAGGACTCTTCCTAGAGCTGGATGCCCGTCTAAAATGGGGGATCAGAGGAAAGGAGCTTTAGTCATGGAGGGGACCAAGAACACGATGGTCACTTTGTCAGAGCTCCAGTGGTCATCTGTGGAGAGAGGAGAACCTCCCAGAAGGAAAACCATATCTGTAGCAATCCACCAATCAGGCCCGTATGTTAGAGTGTCCAGACTGAAGCCACTCCTTAGTAAAAGGCTCATGGCAGCCTGCCTGGAGTTTGACAAAAGGCCCCTGAAGAACTCTCAGACCGTGAGAAAGAAAACTCTCTGCTCTGATGAGACAAAATTCAAACTTTTTGGCTGCCAGGCATAATGTTTGCAGGAAACCAGGAACACCTCATCACCTGAACAATACCATCCCTACAGTGAAGCATGGTGGTGGCAGCATCATGCTGTGGGGATGTTTTTCAGCAGCAGGAACTGGGAGACAAGTCAGGAGTGAGGGAAAGATGAATGCAGCAATGTACAGAAACATCCTGGATGAAAACCTGCTCCAGTGGGCTTTTGACCTCAGACTGGGGCCACAGTTCATCTTTCACCAGGACAACAACCTGAAGCACACAGCCAAGACTCTGTTTTGAATCCTATTGAACATTTCTGGAGCAGTGGTGCCAAGCTTATGGCATCATATTCAAAACGACTTCAGGCTGTAATTGCTGCCAATGGTGCATCAACAAAGTATTGAGAAGAGACTGTGAATACTTATGTACAGATGATGTCTTAGTTTATCTTTAATAAATGTACAAAAAATTTGAAAAGACTTCTTATGTTGTCATTATGGAGTGTTTGTATGTCGAATTTTGAAGAAAAAAATCAATTTTGTCCGTTTCGGAATGGGGCTATGACATAAAATGTGGAAAAAGTGAAGCGCTGTGAATACTTTGAAGATGCACTGTGTATACTTCAGTTTCACCCAAGCATTACTATCAATGCCAAACAGCAAAAATGAAGACCATTTTGTTAAGGCCTGACATGTTCAGTGATAAAATTCAAAAAGTTTATTTATTTGGCATTAAAATAATACAATATAAAAATGCTAAAAATAAAAGCAACCCATTATAATCATCATTCTTGATCGTGCACTGGTCCGTATGTGTTCTGAAGGTAATCTATTACAGCCGAGGTACTGGATAGAGAATTGAACACTTTTCTCTCAGGCTGGGAGCTAACTCTCTCCAGCATGTAGATAAGATGGTGGTGGAAGCAGGTGAATGGAGTACCCTGCTCTACAGCTATGTCCACCCAGTCCCATACACACTCCAGAGGGGTGTCTTCATAGCCAGCAAACATAGCGGGGTTAGCAAGCAACCCCCGAGCCGCCATAACACCTTGAAAACAAACCACATTAAAAAAAGAGACAAACATTTAGAGAAATGGCTTCATTTGTGCATCCATCATAGTTTGTGTAAAATGCAAATGGTTGACATGATACGTACCATCAACACCAGTAAGCTGGTGAATGGACTCCACATCACGGAGGTATTTTATGTCCCCATTTGCTATCACAGGGACTGATACGCTGTCTTTGATTGTTTTTATGGCATCATAATGGACTGGCTGGTGGCGTTCTTCTGATGTACGGCCGTGAACTGTTATCCATGACACACCGGCTGATTCTGCCTTCTGGCACAGATCCACAGTCTGCCGTAAGTCTTTATGAATTCTGCGGGGGAAGGGTTGTTAATTTATTTTTTTATTCATGTTCCAACTTTTATGTTTACAATGGAGGTCAATGTTGCATATTAAAGGGACTGTGAGGACTGTAAGGAAAGTCTCACTTCTAGATATATGTCTGATGGTTATCCATAACTTAAAATGAGATTATCAGCACCAATATAGATTATTTCTAAATACTATTTCTCAGCTTCCCAATCAGGCAGGACCGGATTGATTTACAGCCCGCCAAAGTCTCTATGACAACATCACACCGGCTGACTAAGTTAAGTAGTAAGAAAAGAGATCTGTGTTTATCTCTGTTGATGCTCTGCGCACCAGGCTACTAGCAGCGCTTAGTATAGCCAGCTACAAACTGACAAAAGTTTACTTGGTGTCATGTTTCAAACAACAATGCTGCATAACTGTTGTTAAAAAATTTACCTCATCATGTTGTATCTGGTAAAAGTTGTCTTGAACAAAGAAAAGTAGTGTTAGAAAGAAGATCTGATCTCCATTCATTTCCTAAACAAACACAGACCTTATTTAGAGTGATGTCATCACCACAGTGTGCGCACAATTCCAGCCAAAAGGTGACGCTGCATCCACTTCAAACAGAGAGTGTCTGAAATGAGAGCTGCCAAATGTCTCCCTACCTTGGAAAACTATTCCTGAAATTTTGAAGTCTTTAACCTGATTTGGTTAACCACCCTGTGACGTCTTGTTTCTTTCTGTGTAGTATGTGTAGATATTGATATTAAGTATCCATAACATTTTGATATCACCTGATATCAAATCTATGTTTCCTTGTCTAGCTTTTAAACCAACTAGTACAGATTTGCAGTTGTTTTTTGTTTGTTTGTTTTTTTTTTTACCTTATTTTGATGGATACTGTATAGTTTGGATTATCCACTTGGTTCCTGACAGTTCTGACCATGTCTTTCACAAGTTCAGGCTTGTTGATGAGGCATGCACCATACCCAGCTGACATTGCCCATCTGAAAACATAACAACAAAGCAAAACATTTACAAAACAAACAGTTTTAAGGGGAAAAAAGAGTTCATCAAGTGGCCAGAAGCCAAAGTTATTGCACCTTTGAGGACACCCACAGTTGAGGTCAACTCCATCTGAGAAGGGCGCTACAACAGAGGCTGCATCAGCTAGAGACTGGGTATCATGGGCAGCAAACTGCACTATCAGGGGCCGGTCATCTGACAGGAAGAGAGGAAAAACAGACAGGTAATAAAGGCAGAATGTACACAACTCATCATTAACACATGGCAATGGAACCTCAAGATTGACAACTTTGCATGAACACTCTTTGTACTAAAAGTGGCAGTTAAAAGAGATATTACAAGAAGTAAACAACATCGCTTATGCTGGGCTGGAGTTACTCACTTTCGTTAGTGGTGAATTCACTGTCTCTGGCTTTGACAGATCGCAAGAAATCAGCAGCAACTATCATCGGTGTGAAGCAGATGTCACAGTCATATTTTCTCACTAAGGACCGGAAAGCAAGCCTTAAGGTGGGAGAAAGAATTTCTATCGTGAGGTAATGAAATTATGGCCTAATTTTTAATCAAAGTGTTCTTGATTGAACTATATTACGCAGGCTGAATATCCTGCCACAATATGCAATCATACGCAATAACTGACACAAGTATAAAACAAAAATTTCACGTACTTTGAATATCGAACCATTGGGGCACATATTTTCAAGACTTTTCCCTTTTCGAACATGTCCATCACACTGCTGTTGTTGTTAGACGTCTTCATTTTTCACAACTTTTTAGCACCACTAGCCGGCTAGCATAAAAGCTAGCTAGCTTAATACTGAAGACCGAAGTTTCGTTTGAAGAGAGGTTCCGTCGTTTGGCTAATATTAATCTATTCAATAACGGAAACAAACCCTGAATACACCCATATTATCGCGAATACCAACAAATAAGTGTCACAATGTTTCCTTCAGAAAAGCATTAAGCGTTGGAAATCCAGCTCACCATGCGGGGGAAAGTGGGCGTGTGCTTGAACTCTGAACCCATACGTCATAAACGTAACGCATCTGTTTTATTTACAGTCAGTAATTTTAATCCTATTTTTTTCCTTTCTTTCTTGATGTTCTAAAAGGGATGCACATTACAATACATTTATTAACGGAAATAGTTAAGAAAAAAAATGAAAATTCACAATTTCAGTCATAACGATTTCAACTGCTGCCTTTAAGTCCCGTAGGAAAACGTAGCTTTCCTGCATTGATATATTTTAGGAACTGCATCCAGATTGGGAATTTAAAATACCTTGCTGAAAACAGTGCTCATTTAAGAGGAAACACGGATACTTTCAATGTTCTGCTCTGCTTGTTTATTCTAAACACTGAATATTTTACTATTTAATAATGCACTTTACTTCCCGATTTAATTAAACATGCAAAATATGCGTAAATAAAATGTAATAGTAAAAAAAAGTGTATGTGGAAGACTTTTTTTCATTACTTCTTTAGTTACGACTTCACAGCAGGAGGATTTAAGACATAAGGTATACATAAGGTAAACATAAGGTAAGTTTAGGACGTTTAATTTGTATTTTGGAACAGGTTAAAGAATCAAGAGAAGACTATCAAAGCCAACTTTGTGAAAGTATTCAACCCTAGTCATTCGCAAGTATTTCAGGAGTTTCCACTAAAACCATCTATATAACTATTAAGATTTTTGAGTGCCCTGTAGTATGTCCCAACCCTGAGCACAGGAGGGCACTGAACCAGCATGAGCATACATTGCTAGATTTAAGGGTCCTGAACAGTACTACATAAATTTACAGTCGCTGTTATAAGTACTGTCTTTTATTTTGAGTATTTTTGGTTGTTTTGAAGCAAGAAACTCTTAACCGTTTTTCTCATAATGTTTTGTTAACAAAACCGTTTCCAGACAATTAAAGTGGTGAGACAGTTCTTGTCTTAAAAGCAACAGAGAAACTTGCATCGTAAAAAACAAAAATAAGTTTAGAAAAATGCACCACTGTCAACATATCAATAAAATACTTGTTTAATAAGTGGTCCTAAACTTTTTTTTATTTTCTTAGCTGTCCTCATTGACTTCATCTGATATGATAACATGTCAATAGATGTATCCTGGCAGCAGGTCCATTGCTGAATGATCATCATTCACAAATGATGGTAGGTGCTTTCCTTCTCAGTTCTGACATATCTGCATTTACCTGTTTTTTCAGGAAGTTTTTTTTTTTTTAAGTTTATTTTGTGAGGGATAATGTATAACAAGTAGGTGTTAACGCAAATCAACAGACTACACAAGACTTCTCAGCTTTACATTGGGTTTCTTGCTCACCCTGTGGCTGGTAAGGTCAAGAGAAGCCTGAAATGAGAACTAACATTTTTGCCGCACTATCAACAGGCAGAGCTGAAAGGTGTGGTTGGCTAATTTGATATGACATATATGATCAGGTTGTACTTGGAATTGCTTTTGGTATTGAAAATACTAGCTTTTGCTATGGGATATTAGCCAATCAGAATCAAGTATTCAAACCGTCTAATAATAGCTAATCCTGAGTTTTTCCATTGGTAAATACATTTCTAAGTGCTTTTACTGTCATCTTTTGAAAAGTGAAACAAACATCTTATAAAATACAATAATATAAGACTCATGAACACTTTATTTCAAACTGGCACTCAAGTGACTAATATAAAAAGAGGCAACAACAGATACATCAGAAGGCATGAAGAGCATCTTAAAAATCCCTTGCCATGGCTGTGGAGAGACCCATTCAGCTGAAAATATTTAGAACTTAAAATTTCAACAATAAATACAATTTCATCAGTGAAAGAAAGTGAAGGCAGTTAAATGCAGCTTCTGATTTTCACTCCTATGTCAGTAATGAACAAAACACTACCCACACTAAACTCCACACTACACTATGCAATATACACAACCTACTTTATCAGTTCATTCTTTGCATCACATCCAAAAGATCTTCTTTACACATGACATTATGAGTCCTAGCCTTGAAAGGGACCAGAGACAAGTCTTTCAAAAAGCTTAGCACGAGCTAATGTTGCTAAAATACACAATACCCTGTGAAGAAAGAAGCGTGTAAGAATTTCACCACATTCTACGTACAGTGTGGAAAGGTTAGCATGCATCCAAACTGCAGCACCACATTTGATTGCTTGTACGTTCTCTGACTTACAAGATGCTGCAAAGCATTTCATAAGTAAGTGGATTTTAAAGAACTTATTTTTGTGATCACCAGGATACTCAATGAAGTATAAAAGGCCTCATTGTGAAAATTTAAAGCCAACCACGCTTCTAACTCGACAAACTTGATGTGACACTAGAGTGACTTTGTTGTTGGCAGAAAAATCTCTGCCGTCCTCCTTATCTCTGTCCATATGAGTCAGTTCTAGAGTCAAGAGAAACATTGAAATGTTAGCATGTCTCTGGACACCAACAAGCTGCAAAGTGAAGCATTTCATAATTACTGGATCATCCTTTTGCAGACGTGAACATGAAAATGACTTACAAGACATTTCACCAACTTGTCCATGTCCTCTCATGTTTGATATGCATATCACAGCACATGTGCATCCTGTGCAAGTTAGAGGTTATACAACTGTTAAAAGACAACACAGCAGGTCAAAGGCAGCCAGCCCCTGGGGGGAGCTACAGTATAAGAGCCATGGCACCTGCCACCTTCCATCACTAAGGTGCCTCTCTTCGGCCAAAAGCCTCGAGCTCCACGCTGGAGAGGAAGCGTCTGGATATTCGGTGGCAGTTGTAGCTCAGCTCTGTAGTGTACACAGAGCTGGTTTTCTTGGGGTAGATGATGGTGGTGCTTTTGAAGTTCTGCAGCCGATGGCGAGGCTGGAACTCCAGCTGTGTCTTGTAGTGGCGCCATGTACTGTTTGGTACAGCCATGATGGTTTGTCTGCAGTGCTCGAGACCCTGACCTATTGGCTGCAGGTCCACATTCTGGATGAAGTGGCGGTCTGAGTCGTAGTGCACAGATGAGGTGTATCTGTGCAGGAGACAAAGTCAAAGTATTGGTTTAATTTGTGGGCAGCTAGGGCTGCATGGTAAAAGTCACGGAATTTCAATTGCAACAGATTGTGTACTGTTTTCTTAATGAACTAATGACAAAAGTTAATAAAATACATAAACACAAAATAAATCAATGCAGTTTTAAAAAAGCCAATGCTGGCCTAGTGGTAAAGGTTGCACTCCATATGGCAAAAGCCCTTGAGCAGGCAGCCTGAGTTCAAATCTGGCCTGCATGTCACTCCCCATCCATTAAAGGCATAAAAAGCCTGAAAAAAAAAAAGGTTTAAAAACAGGCCTTAGTTGGGACTTAATTTCGATTAAGAGAGACATGTCATAAACAGGTCTCGTGGGAAACAGAAAAGTCGGTAGAGACAGCTTGTGTGCCCTCTTTAGTTTGAACTGTCTGTCAAATCTCACAATCATCCTCCTCTACAACACAAGGTCTGCTTATGTCCCCCTGTTTGGTCTGTGTCATATTAAAGTTAAAAACATGGAAAACTGGTCTGCATATCCTCACTCCAACAGCAACATTGGGGGTCAAGTGAAACAGATCAAATCAAAGCCAACTGACCCACCTTATTTCCTTGGGTGGTAGTGGATCAAGTGCTATACCTTCTCCAAAGGACAACGGCTGAAGCTGCTGGAAAGGTCCGGTGGGTAAAACTGGAACCTACAAGGACAGAATCAGTCCCACAGTCAACAACAACACAAGGAGCCAGTACTGTAATTGGCCGAGCTCAGTGCTCCAGTGACCCAGTTTCGTTAGCTGGACAGAACATGTATAAGGTTCCTGCACGGATGTTACAAACATTTCAGTTATGACATGAAAAATAGATCATATGGAGTCTGCGAGAAAAATGAGCTACGTGTAACTTGCAGACAGAAAAAAACGTGAAAATCTTAATAATAAAAGAAAACCTGGATTTTTTTTGTGATAGCATTGTGCACAAGTGGGATCCCTTCTCGACAGTATCAATTTCAGCAAGTTACGAAGTGCACAAAATGCTTTTACACAAAACGCGTTTGGGTGCATTTTGTGTTTACACGGCTCACTCTCAGCCGAGTTGAAAATAAACTTTATCACCTACCAAGGACGCCCGTTCCTCGTCCTCAGACACCGGGCTGACGGCCCCGGCTTTCTCCGCGCACACAGGCAGCAGCCAGCCGCTGGGGCTGGGACTCGGAGGTAACCCCGAGTCCGGGCTGTCGAGTCCTCTGTCACTCCTGCAGCTCATATCCAGTGGATCTCCTTCACATACATTTGGCAAGTTTAACCTGCCAACCATTTCTAGCTAAAAGAAAAGTTGCAAAACTCCACTGAGTAATTCGCAAGTTGCGAAAGAAAATACTTCCAGGTTGCGGTTTCTTCACCCTCTCTTTTGTTACAAAGTCCCACGGTGCTTACTGCAAGACTCTTCCCGTAAAGGATGCACAGCTGCCCGCTGAAAATGTAATCAACCGAGCGGTAACTCGGTGGCAGCCGAAGCAGACCTGTTAGTCCACAACAAACAAACAAAATCCTTCACTTTGATTGGAAAATAACGAAGCCAATCCCAACTCAGAGTTGAGAAACTTGGTGTCTTGTGGACCGAGGTGAATGAAGATGTGAGGGTGTTCAGCTGCCCGCGGGTCGTCTTCAAACTTCCTCCCCTCTGAAAGAGGTCTGCACATCTACAAACATGGGAAAGAAACGCCCCTTTGGGGATTTACTGGGTCCTGATTGGATGAAAGATAAGCGGCAACCTGACACAAGGCTGGTCGAGGGAACATTTCCAGCCCTTCATTCAGAAGCTGGACTGAGTTTAAAAAACAGGTTGATACTTTTTCCTGGTATTGTGCGAACTGTGTAAATGTAGGCAGTTACACCCACTAGATGAAGCACAAGGGGACAACGGTGGCAAAGTTTTAATATTGTTCAACGACTGCCAGTGTGGCACAAAATTCAGACAATACAAACGAGACATTTTGTCAGACAGGAGTGTGCATTACATCAACAAGAGCTTCTTTAACTTAGAGGCACTAGCATCGATGACCAAACCCAGTGCACTGACTTCAAAGAAGCTCTTATTTTTCAAGATTCAGTGAGCTGTACTTGATACATGAGAGAGAAACTTCAGAAACAGACAATACTTTAACTAAAGCTGCAAGCGGTGATAAGCGGGCCCTTGCATCTGTGCTCCTGTCGGTGATGCCTACTGAAGGCCTGAAAGACATCACTGAGCTGAATGCAAGCGGCAACCTCCAGTCTGAAAATATGAGGCAATGCAGAAGTGCATTACAAGTGCGTTCCTCCAGTGTCCGCCTGAGGCTGGCTCTGGAAGTACCGGAAGTCACATACACACCAAGCCAAAAAAAGCTGTTTTTACGGCCAAAATAAGCCTATTTACAGCCTGGTACAAAGAATGTCTCCCGTCTGAATCGCTAATTTCACTAACGGCACACACTGTACAGGGGTGAATTTTTTTTCTAACTCAACAGTTTCCACAATATTAAGCTCGCCAGTTCGTCCAATCAGAGGCACAGCTCAGTTCATGTGACTGCCGGGCGCCCTATGGCTGTTACTGTGGAGACTCACAGCCTGCCTCATTTTCAATATGGCCACGTCTGCTTCAAAAATCCGTTTCAGAAACGGGTGATGTGGTGGAGACTACGTCCATTAGTTATACAGTCTATGGCTGAATCTGAATGGCAAAGAATATGATTGAAAAACGGGAGGAGTTTTTAATCACAAAGTAAAACAAATGACTTCCTGTTGACAGGCGGCGCTATAGTTTAAGGTGAAAAAAAGCATGTCGATGCAATCATGCTGTCACACTGAACTTGTGTGCGTTTTGGTCCAGATCCAATATAGTATACAAGAGCGCTTAAGATGTGCATTTTGCCAAAAAAAATCATCAACTTTTTTGTGGCTATGCTCATCAAGTTACAAAAAATTGTTTGATAAGTTTTCATTGTCAATGTGTATAGTGTGCAAATAATGCTAGAAGTTGATCCGATAAAAACAGCGGGACTACTTTGATCAAATATGGACCCTATAAATCGTAAAAATCAGATGTTTAACTCTGTTTTCTAAACTGCATTTTAAACTCACTAGGGGGCGATGTGGAGCAGGTACCAGCATGAGAGCACAGGATTTATACATATTTCCCCGATTTGGGGTTAAGGAGGCGAAAGAAAGAAAGAAAGAAAGAAAGAAAGAAAGAAAGAAAAAGAAAAAGAACAATCCAAGGATTTCAAGAGGGTCTTTGCCCTGATTTTTGGGCTCAGGCTCTAAATACTAAGATCAGAGGATCTGTTAAAGTGTATAAAAAATCCAGGTGAAATGGACACACTGTAGTCAAAGACATTTTTATGTCAAATCAAAGAGCACGGTGGATTAAATTATCACACAAATCAGGAATGACCACATACATACACAGAATAAATCAAAGTAGATGTCCTCTGTCCTCTTGAGCAGTGACCCAAAAAAAAAAAATTAAAAAAGAAATTTCATTTCTAACTTGGCCTTAATGCCAAGCTGAAGCTGACTTCATGTCTTACTGAACATCTTCAACCCAGACTTGTGGACTTCATATTCTCTTTGGGGAGCCAATAAATGGCACGTATATTTTTCAAATCTATGTCCCATACCCTCTTTAAATCTTTCCCACTTATAACCAGAACAGTAGGTGAAAACCTTGGTCATTAAGTTCAGGCTGCCTGGATCAAACATGTCCCACAAAGGTGACATAACAGCACTACATTCAGCCTTCAGAGTGCTAACAGTGCAAAAATGTACAAATGATAAAAAAGCTCTGACAGTGTAATGGAAGGAAAATAAAATAAGAGCATTACAGATATATAGTAAATGACATGTAGCAATTTCATAATAACATAGCTACAACATGTGTTCATGTGACTGTCAGTCAAACAACTCAGTCCACCTTCTGTAGTCTGAAGCAATAACCGTATGGAGCATTAATGTGTCTGAGATGAATAACTGCATCTCTTCCTGCGCCCTCCCCAGTTTCCAAGTCCTGTTCTTCTGTTTACAGTCTCTTCTTGATGAGTTTCTCCAATTTGCGGATGCGAGAGGACTCCTGTTCAGGTGTGGGGGTACTGAAGGACAGAGAGGGGCCTCCATCTGCTCCAGAGGGTGGTGTGGGTAGCCTCTGTCTGAAGAGCTCAAGCATACTGCTCTGTTCACTACGCTTCAGACCCTGCGCACACAAGGAAACACAACAGAGGGGGAAGCATTAGGAATAAAGAGAAGTCTCCTTGCGTTCAAAAACAAAACAATTAAAAAACGGATTTATGAAAAAAAAAAAAGTAGCAGTCACTGTGCACAACGAGAGAAATGGAAAGTCAGTTTTAAAGACAGGCTGAAAATCATCCTAGGAGCTACTTTTTGTTTATTCAGTATGGAGATTACTCAGCCTGGCATAAATGATGAAAGAAGAAAATGATCCAGTTCCTAAAGGTGTAAATAAACAAAAACAGTTTTTTTGAAGGTGAATTTGTGAAAAAATAAACCTCTTCTTCTTGATTTCTTAAAAGGCAAACTAGCATACTGTATTTTTTGGACTCTATGTCACACTTTTTTTCATAGTTTGGCTGGTCCTGCGACTTATAGTCAGGAGCGACTTATATATCAAATAAATGAGGGGCTGTGTTAGTGGATACTTTTATGGGAAAAGATCACTGAATTCATACATGAGGAATATTGATGGGGAAATATCTCTGCACCACTGATAGCTCTGCATGCTGATGGAGGCTCTGCGTCTTCGTCCTGGACAGCCTGACAGCCGTCCAGGTGTTTGAAGCCGATAACATGATTTAGAGAAATAAAAGTTCACTCACATCTTCTTCGCTCTCCATTGTAGACAGTTTTTTGGGATTTGAGTCACAAACTCGTGTTAAAACTTCCATAATTTTTTAAGAGTGAGGCTGTTTATCCCCGTCTCTTAAACCACTTAATAAACAAGTACTTACTTATCAAAGTTTTATGTAAATAGTTCTCTGAAAATACTGTAAACATACAAAATCATCCTAAATAAATGCGACTAAAAGTCAAGTGCGACTTATATATGGTTTATTTTTTCCCCTCTTCATTATGTATTTTTTGACTTATAGTCCGGAAAGTATCGTATTTCCCAACATATTTTTTTTACAATGCCTTTAATGCTTTTGCAAGGATCTTTTTCACTTCTAACATTAAGTGTGGATGAAGTGATCCCTCTCCTACGTTTACTTATATTGATCTGAACAAGAACAAGTTGCATTTTCTGGAACAAAAAAAAACAACAAAAAAATCCTGCTTAAGAAAAGTAAAATACGGTATTTTTTCTATCATCATGTTGTTTCTCATAGCATACACTATAGGTCTGCTTTGGCTTTTCCCTCAGGTTTAACATAGTGATATACTTTGAGTCACTGTGGAAAAGCAAGCAGTGGGACTGGAAACGGGGGATCTGGATTTACAAATCATTATATTCAGTTTTCATTCATGTTTTGCACATCGTCTCAACTTTATTGGAATTGGGGTTGTGTTATTATTTTTGCTTCTGTTCTTGATTGCCTCTGTGGATCATATAATGTTCTCGCAATTGATTTTAGCCCATCTTAAATGCTCACACAGCAGCTTTCAGTCAGTACATCTCACCTTCATGTCCAGAATCTTCTGGAAGGTCTCAGGATTCCCATCAGCCAGGAGCTTGATGTAGTTATCAACAAACACCACTGGAGGTTCATGTGGGGCCATCACCACCTGTGTAAAAAAAGAGAGTTTAATGCAGATTTCAGGCCTCCTTCTTCATGTGAACCATCACAGGAAGACCCATGAGATCTTTAAATGATCCCATATGGGGCACCTTGAGCCCAAATGAGGGAGAGGGAGGCTCCATCTGACAAAACCATGTAAAGCTAGCTGCAAACAAAGTGGACTCTTCCGTGATTCTGCGTTTAGGAGTGTTTGTGTTTCCTTTTCATACACCTGTTACTCTGTTCATCAGAGGTCAAGAAGGGGGTACAATTTTTTGGAGTCTAATGAGTCCAGGCAAAAACCGGTGGAAAACAAGAATTTAGCATTTCCTGCAGCCACTGCAAAGCAGGCAGACCAACACTTGGCTTACAGAGCTCCACCTCCCCTCTCATGCATATGTATGCCCACAGGAATCATCTTGCAAAATGTTAATCCTTTCCTTCCCTTCCAAAAGACCAAAAATAGTCTTTTAAGCTTATCCTTCTTATAGTTAAAAAAATATGAGAAGGTGAGATGGAAGCTGGAGGAAAACCGAGAGAAGAGGAGCACACTCATGAAAGGCTCAGGATTGTGTGGAATTCTTTGCTTCCTTTTTTTGCCCAAGTGATTTACTTAGCAACTGTCCTGGAGGCAAGCCAAAGGAAAGGCCTGTGGGGACCCAGTAAAAAAAAAAAAGCAAAGAAAAGGAGAGAGGCAGTTTAAGAATGAAAACGCACATAAAAAAGGAGAAAACAGAGTCAGGAGGGGGGTAAAACATTCAGGCTGAACAAGGGTGGATTGAAGGGGGGGAGGCTTTTTAAAAAGTCCCAAGACGATAACTTCACAGAGGAAGAAAGAGAAAGGGGGAGGAGCTGGAGCTCTGGTGGGCCAGCCTGGAAGAGCATGGAAAACAGCCACGTCTCACAGGCATCTAACCAGGCAGGAGAGTCTGTCTTGGACAGACTGACAGATGATATCTAATGCGCTTTGAACACAGCTGAAATGAACTGGTTCACAAAAAGAAAAGCCCCAAAAAATACTCAAGCTGCACATCAAAAATATCATTTTGACAGCTGTGTGAAATCTGAAGGAATTGAGGACTTGGAAAACAAAACACAAGTTCTTAAGCCCAAGGTGGAAGCAAATGCAACCTGTGAGGAACCCCAACGCTGCACAAAGCTGGTGACTAAAAGCTGGTAGTCGTACAAAAGCTAAAATCTTCACATAGGGAACCTTTGTACAGCTCCTTTAGATTCCAGAGAATTCTGGGGAGAATTCGTACTAACAAGAAAACTTAATGTGTCTTAAGTACACACATAAGGATTTTCTAAATCTGAAGCAATTTTTTTTATCTGTTAGAGAGCCCACACATGAAAATAAAAAATCAGGCGTTGAACAGTTTTGATCATTCTGTGTGTGGTGTGCTCTGATAATCTCAGCACAGCTCACCACACACATAACGACTCTGTTCCACCACCGATCTAGAATCAAGTCCTCCAAGACAGAAATCTAACAAAAACGTGGGAGTAGAAACATACCAACACATGACATCAACCGGTAAACACCAAACGCAACATGGAAGAGGACATAGAAGAGGTAATGATGGTGGTCTTGGGACTATTTTTAACTGAAAATTCCCAAACCAAAAAAAAGAGAAAAGACTGTTGAAAAAATCTTGGAGACGACGGGAACACAGACTTTCCTCACAAACTTTCCGTGTCAGGTCAGCCATGCTTGTTTTTGTTTACGTCTGCTTCCTCGTTCCTCAGTCAGCTTGCTTCCTGATTGGCTAGATTCAATTCCACGTCACAACTCAAGGAGTCATGACTTGGGAGTCGTCGGCTTTCCCCACACACATGAAGATTTTTGGTCGTAAATATTGAACAAGTTTAAAACTAATGATTGTCGACCCTGACCCATTTCAAAGCCGATTTTTGGGACAAATTCACTCTTAACACACCTCAGACCACAGGATAATCTGAGAGGATAATCGTATAAGACACATGATAATCGAGCGTTTGCCGTTGTTGGGCGAGTAGGAGGAAAGTCAGGACAAAATCTTTATGTGTGTACCCTGCTTTATTTACATCATGTAGTGCTGTGATCTTCCTTCATCCATGTTTTGTCTTCTACTGTGACAGAAATGCATCCAAAGCTCCTGAAGGCCTCCAGTACAAGCTATGTATTCACAAGCTATATGGTGCATGTTCCAGCTAAAGGGAAGCCTCTGCAATCTGAATACAGAAAACAACAAGAGCAGTGGTTGGATGTGAATGCATGCTGTACTTCTATAACGTGAAAGACCTTTAATGTGAGGCAGATGGGTGAAAATTCTTGTGTATACACTCAGGGCAATATTCCAGAGAAAAACAAAAACAAAACAACAGAAATGCTTCAAATACGCCATGTGGAGCAGTGTGCATCCAAGCAGAACCAACAAGACGAGGATACAAAACATGAAGAACAGGCAAAACAAAGTGGCTGTAAAGACCATCTTGCAGGTTGTAATGGCTATAAACTTCACAACAGTCCAATCATGATAACTTAAGGAAGGAAAGAAAGCCGTCTGGGAGTCTGAGGGAAATCAAAGGACAGACAGGCATGTGTGTACATTTCTGTGCACTCCTGGGAAAGTTAATTGGGGTGGGGTTATTCTATGGCAGCAGCATACCGCAGTCCTCGAGGGTCACATGAGGTAACTCATGAAGCATGGTTGACTTGCTGTATCCTGTGTTTACCTCCTCACTGAGGCCCTGTTTACATGACAACGTTTCACAGCGTTTCACTTGAAAACGCAAAAAACGCAGTGTAATAGAACTGTTTACACGGAAATGTCAGGGGACTGAAAACGCTGCAGTATGCATGCCAGGCCTGTAGTTGGTGATGCAGCTGTAAAGTCTTTTGGTTGCCCTCCACTGAAGAAGAGGTGGGCTGATCACCTGTTTCTTCAGAAGCCTCTGGGTGATGATTTCTGCTGTTGGTTATCGTCCTCCAGTTGCCTTGCAACGATATGGCTGACCGCCGCCGGCAAGCTAGCGCAAAACAACTAGCATGAAAAACAACAGAACTGTCCTCACGACTTTTTAAAACATCTACACTATGAGTCCACCAACAAATTTTGTTCATTTTGTCGCTTTCTTGCTGTTGATAGCCAGTGATTAGAGCATCATCAGCTTTGAGGTCTCCATGGTGACGTAAACAGAAGGTTCAACCGGAAGAGCAAAACCGACAACCACTATGAACCATGGGAAGTCAGGAATAAGGTGTCATTTACACAGCAACGGTGGCTGCAACATATCAGAAAAATTCCACTCTGGAGGGCGTTTTAAAAAACTGCGTCTTAGGTTGGCTAAAACGCCATTTCTATGTAAACAGGAGGCCAAAATGCAACAAAAATTTTGCGTTTTATCCTAAAACTGTCTAAAAAAAACCTGCTATGTAGCATTTGTGATTGTGAGTCTTTCCTGTACTTCCTGTTAAGTCACCTGAACCATTCCTCTGAGTCGAGGGTTGACCACATACCGTGTTGAAGAATAATGTGTGTCTTGAGTTGGCCCGTCTCTCACTCATTTAACTAGCAGAGCATGCACTCCAATCCTCATGTGAGATGGGCTATTTTATGGAAAACATGCCCATAAAGTGCTATTGTTAGTGGTGTTAATGATGCAATTAAAGGGTTATTCTGCCCCAAAATAACTAAGAGTAGATAGTCTGCAGACGTTTGAACATTGACTCGCCATTCAAACCACAAACACTTAAGGGATAAATGTTTGTTCACTCCATTGTTGCGTCTAACGACAGAGCCTCAATCGGTGGAAAAAGCAATTAGCTCAAGGTTCCACCAGACTATTCTTAGTAAGGCATCAACACCGAAGCTAACGTTTAACTGGAAATGTCAAGAGTTTCAACACTAAACCTACACAGTGGTAACAAACGATAAAGAAAACTCAATCAGACTGCAATAATGAGCGAGAGAAAGTGAATTTCCGGGCCTTTAAAGGTCAGAAACTGAAGCTTGGGCTGTAAAAACGTTGCCCACCTAAGTTCATAAAATCTGAAGTGTCCATAAAGATGGAGCTGCTCTTGTGAGGTTTAAACTGAACAATTTGTTTGAAGACTTTGACTCAGGTTCCAATTACAATCCATCAGTTAAAGATTCAGAGTTTATAAATGAAGCTAAACTGTTTGAGTGAATCTGCACTTAAAGAGAAATGTTAAGTATTTTTCCAACACTGATCTTAAGAGGGGCTTACACTTAGAAAGAAAAAAAAACATTTACAGCTGTCTGAACAGATCTCACCTTAAGAATCATCTCTGCTCTTGTCATGCCTTTCACCACTATCTTGGTGTAGCTAGCAGGAGCCTTGCGGAGCACCTGGGAGCCTATGGAGGGCAGGTCCAGCAAAACCGTTTTCAAGGAGTGAGTGTCGAGGAGGAGCTGGTGGGGAGAATACACAAAACTGGAGGTCAGAGAGCAGACTCTTATTCAACGTGTAAGTGAACATAATTAATGCACAGCATACATGGTCATGAGTGAGTAGCTTGAACTTACTTGCTCAGCTCCCACCATGCTCACAGGCTTACATCTGAACAAATGGTTGATAAATTTGGGAATAAAAGAACTGAAGGAAAAAAGAAGAGACAAAATATATCAGCTGTAAGGATCTGCTAATCATGAGCTGAACAATGCTTCCATCGTGTTTGTGTGCGTACGCATCATACTTTGTGAACTTGATGCAGAACTGTGTGAAGTATTTGCGTGTAGAAGCCAGATTGTCTCTGATTATCGGGACATTTTGCTTGATGTGCATAATGATTGATGTCACGTATGGACTCTGGTCACCCACATGCTCGACGCTCTGCCACGGCATCTGAAGAAGAGAACACAAGACATGGGGATGGGACAAGGCTTCAGCATCAGAGGCTACACATGAGTAATGACAAATCCTGAATGCCATCTGGGTTAAAAATCCTTCACATCGATCACGTTGAAACATTAGCACATCCATTAAGGCCCCGTTTACACGACAACGGTTTTAGGATGAAACGCAAAAGTATTGTTGCATTTCGGCCTCTTGTTTACACGGAAATGGCGTTTTAGCCGACCTAAAAAGCAAATCTTTTGAAACGCCCTCCAGAGTGGAGAGATTTTTCTGATACGCTGTAGCCACTGTTGCCGTGTTAACGGCAAACCAGAGTTTTGAGTGGAAACGCTGACGTCACGCTGCGCTTTGCGCGTGTGCATTCCACTTTCATTGTGGGAACTTTTAACTGCCATGCGCTGGACAACGCGTTGTGCTTGTGCTGCTGACTCCACTTCTGCACTCAGATAAGATGCATTTAATGTATTCACAAGATGATCAGCCCACCTCTTCTTCTGTGTAAACTCAAGATTTTTTTTCTCTGCGTTTTTGTGTTGTCAAGTGAAATGCTGTGAAAATTTCCATTTAGTTTCTTGGATTAAGCAATTATTTTTATTTCAATAATTACATTATCTTGCCCCTTTGCAAATTATTTTCTCTTTACAAGCAACCCAGGCGTCATTTTTGTTTTTTAATATCTTGAAATAACATTTTTTTCTGGCCTTGCCAAGGTGAATGAGGCTCATATTGACTCTAATAAAAAACATTTCATCTAAAAACAAGCCATAAACACTTGTCTAGATTTCAGTTTTTACAGTGCTAGAGTTTTGGCCAATCAGATTTAAGTGGTTTAACGTAGCTAGGTAATAAACTTCAAACCAAGTCATAACCAAGTAACTTACACGATACATCAAACAAATTTGTATTTATTTGAGTTTTTGTGAGTGAGAGTGTGTGTGTGTGTGTGAGTGTGCGTTCAACCTTGCTCATAGCCGTGAGAGCAGGGTCACAGGCAGCATCAAGATCTTGAACCAGTAGCTGGATACTGTTTGAAATTACACTGAGGAAAAACAATAATAACAAAGCATACGATCAACAAAGAGACACCGCTTTCATCCAAAAAAGATAAACTGATGTAGCCACTTACGTGCTGAATGTATCCATCTCCCCCGTCAGATTAATTCTTTCCACCAGGACTTTGTCCACTTTCTCCTTCAGCTTCTCTTCCAGCTATAACACATGAAAACAACAACATGAATACAAAAACATCAGCTCCATTATGTATAGAGTCTTTGAAATGTGTGCTGGACAAAATTTTAAAACCTAACTTTGAAATGTTGTAAAACTGTTGCACAAAAACTTCAAAGAGAAAACATTTCAGGTGTTGTAACCATAACTGCCACATGAGTTCCTTAAAAAGCTGATGAAACGTGGGACAAACCCTCTGTAACTGCTGCATGACAGGCATCTTTTATTCTTATCAGCAGACCCTGTCACTGACGAAACTCTGACTCAACCTAAGGAGTGGATCCATGGTGATTGTGTCTGTGTGTGTGTGTGTGGGTGCATGCCTGTTGTGTCGTAGCCAAGCAGTACTCTGCAGTGCTCAGGATGCTACAGATCAGGCAAAGCTCATCTACAGTGAACTTTGCCGCTTCCGAGCCTTCTTTCTCTTTCAGCAGGCTGCTGATTGTAAGACCTCCACTGTTACTGCTGGATCTGAATTGAGAGTTAGAAGAAATAAAAGAGACAAAGAGAGGGGTTAGGGTAAAGACAGGAAACTGTTGACAGAAATGTTTCACAAAAGGAAATACAAGCTTGAACTGCTGCAAAGTGGAGTGTTATGTTGAGCACAGCATTTCTACACATAGCAATTCTACTTTATCATTATTAAACTTATTCTAATATACATTTTTTGCTCACTGCTCCTCTGACAATTCATCACAGGTTTTCACGGTTCAACTTGCAAAATGTTCAACATGTTCGGGCGAATTGCACATGTTACTCAAATTTCTAACCCTTGTACTTTTTAAAATATTCAGCATTTTCCAAAGGTTTTTGGCCCATTAAAATGAATGGAAATGCTCCGTTACTATAGAAACCACATAGCTGATGATATCATAAAGGATAGAGGTGATGATGTAAAAAGGAACAGAAGTTATCCACTTTTTTCCTGACTAACCATAGCTCATAGCGGTTACTGCTTTTGCTCTTCCGGTAGAACATTCTGTTTACGTCCCCAGAGAGACCACAAAGCTGACGATGTTAGCCTAGCTCTCATACTCGCTCTAATAACCGGCTTTTAAAAGCAAGAAAGCGACAAAATGAACAAAAATCGTAGGTGGAGTCATAGTACGTATGTTTTAAAACGTTTACACTGAGCTCTGTCTAGAATTAATGATTTTGTAGGAGTTGTTTTAAGCTAGGCTTCTGAAGATACAGGTGGATAAATAGGACTGGTCGAAGAACACTGATTTAGAGAAACCTACACAGCTGATGATGTCATGAGGGGTTAGGGCTCAGCATTTCAACATCCAGCATTTGACACCCCACCCCCTTCCCCTTCCCCACTTCTAGTTTTGAGTGATGTCTGGTTTCATTCTGAGGTGTTGTAAAAATTTGAGGTGGATCGTAGCATACTTGAGGCCTCTGCATAAAAACTAGAAAGGATCACGAGACACTCAGATGTTATGTGTTGTGCTCCTTCGTTTTTGATTTTGCAACTGCACTAAACAAAAAGCACTTTGTGTGTGACATCATTTTACACAACAGGTAACAAAGCCGTTTTTAGTAAGTGCGACTCAACGGGAATAACTACAAGCAGGCACAAGTGCGGGGATTCTGCACCAATAAGCTTCAACGGCAACCCGGTCATTAATAAACGTCATAACAGAGACATGTGGGTAAAACCACAACATAGTTGGAGCTCTTTTGGAGGGCCTCTTATAAAACCTCACAAAACCTATCTTCAGCACACCACAGTGAACAAGCATGCCTGCATGTGCCTTTAAGTGAACACACTTGCAAAGCGACTTAGTGCACCTTTGTGTAAAATCTGTGTATGGCTCGAAATATGGTTTACATTAGCCTGTGAGTGAAAGTGTGTAATTAGCATGCATTCATATCCAAGAGAGAACAGAGCACGCCTGCATGTGTGTGTTTGCGTCTATGTGTGTGTGTGTGTGCGTGCACCGCAGCCAACGATGAGCTCTAATGTGGCCAATGAGCCAGAGATGTTTTTGCTGGTAGCGTATTAGGCTTTGCCACAACATAACTAACTCCAGATCCCTCTTAGCATGCCATCTCCATCCATCAAACGCAGTGAGGACTGAGGGCATTAAGTTTTCAAACTAAATTCCTAAACAGGCCAATCACCATACCCAAGGAATGAAAGAGTGAGGGCGTGACATGCTTGTTTGTGAAAAGTTAATCTGAAATAAATCTGTTTGTGTTACTGCCCAGAAAATGAGTGATTCTCATGGAGGGAAGCAACAGAAGATGGGAAGGGAATGCTTGTGAGTGCGTTTGTCAGCAGGAGGGTGTGTGTGTGTATGTGTGTGTGTGTTGGACTGACTCAAACCGTGTCTCCTGCAACATGTTAAAATGTCACCAGGGAAGTGTTTTAACAGGTTTTTTAGAAGTTTTGTAAATGCACAAAAATAACAGTAGGATCAAATCATTTCATTTATGCAAATGTTTAAACACTGCAGACAGTGTTAAGACGAGTCCATGGGTTTCAGGCCATAAAGATGTTTTTTTGTATTTTTTTTTTTACAGTCTACTCTTCTGGGAATAAATGTAATGTTGGGAGAAAAAAATCGGAGTGTCTTCTGTCACTTCCAGTCAGTTCAGCTTCATTAGATCCAACAACAACTACTGGACATCACAGGATTGTTAGAGTGAATTCCGTGCTGGCTTCAGGAACAACCATAATGTAGAGACTTTGAGCCAACATGGAAGTGGTTTAATTCTGAAGTTGTTTGATTTGGCAGTGCTGGAGACAAGTCTAACCAGATGCAATTCAGCACCTTGTAACAGAAGCATACAACTGCACCTTTTTTTACTTACTGAATCTCACTTGTTTTAATCTGAAGGAAGTTTTCACATTTAAAACTACCCATCCCCTTCAGTCTGTGGTAAGTTATCAGAGGAGGAGCCAGGGGTTTGTGCGGTTTGTTTTAAAGATGTTACAGCTAACGCTGGCAAATGCAGAGCAACATGTCTGCTATGTAAACAAACAAAAAAAAAATTAAGAGAAGACGGGGACATTTTTATTTTAAATAGATTATCAAGATGGGAATTGTAGTGATGTGCTGCTCGTAGGAGAGCGAGTTTTGCCTTCTTCGCAGAGACGCCTGTGGATCACTTTAAAAAGCCTTTTTTCAGTGTTTCTTGTGGTGGCTGTGATATTAAACTCGTTGGCTGCATGCTAACTACAGGAAGTCACAATCTACATATGTTGTCATGCTTAAGCGCCTTTTCTCTCTCTGTTTTGTTCAGTGCGCCTCACTTCTTCTAGATTGACAGGCAACTTCAAAATAAAAGCTACTTCTTCAAAATAAAACTGCTTTCAATGTATGTGATTTAAAACAAAAATATAGATTTTCTTTTTCATCATGTGATTTGTATTATATTCAAATTGAAAATGCTAATAAAAAAAATGGGAAAAACCCCAAACACAAATATAGCCCTAGTATCAAAACTAAGTTTGTTTTAACAACTTTGAAACACAAAAAAGTTGGTTATTGACTGCAACAATTACAGAGTGTTGCCATCTTTAGTGAGATGCTCTAGGAGCACCTAAAAAAGTTTTTTGGGGACATTTCCAGGACCTGGGCTAAGGTGCTATGGACCTGATATGGACATGGACTTGGGACTTGACTCAGACTCGATCTACAGTGACTACACTACAACACTGAAACTACCAGTGAGTATAAGGTCAAGTCTGTAAGGATAACTGTCATGTATTATTCTTCACATGATCAAACCTATGCCAGTCTTACTTAGGCAGGTTGCCAGAGAGAATTTTCCAGGCATACTCTCTCAGAAACTTCTGGAAGATGGTTGTCAGGGCGATCATCGGTTCTCCGGTGCTCAGCTGGGAGCACTGCACCATGCACTTCTTGTAATAAACGAAGAGGTCTGCACAGCTGGGTAGGACTGCTCCGCCCTCCTCCGTGCCCGCTTTGGGTGGGCCTTGTGCTCGGAAGTCAGCCACAAAACGATCAATAAGCTCGCCGAGGTTCCTGTAAAGGTTCACACACACGTACACAGATACACACAGCGATGGATTAGTGGCAAACTTTGACACATATACTGACTCTGATTTTAACTAAAACCAGGAGATTTGTTCAGGATCACTATAAACAATAAATAAAACAAAAATATAAGAATAAAAATATTTAAAAAAAAAAAACAGGCAAACAGGAGGAAATATTTAAAGCCCCCACAACTGCAGTCAACAGGTCACTCCCAATGAATCCTGGAACTAAAGCCAAAGACAAAACAAGCAGGCCACTGTTCTCTCCTGCTATGTCCCACTTGGGACAAGCTGATCTGGCTGCTACCTGGCCTCTGGATTGAACTGAAATGAGGCTGTAGCTGTAGAATAGGTCAATCCTTACTCCCTCGGATGGACCAATAGCATTTAACGCTCCACAGAGCCAAGAGCCAGGGTCTGTATGTAAACACAGCAGTCCAGGATCTGTGTCCAGCTACAGGAACGATCCCCAAAGCTTGAAAAAGAAAAGAACTATAGCTTCTTAAAAAAGCAAGACTGAGAGATTAAGATTAAAAAAAGGACAGTTTAATTAAAATTACACAGAAAGAGAGAGAGAGAGAGAGCACTGACAGGGTACCAAAAGGAAGAGAAAAAGAGGTGGGAATGAAAATAGGCAGATCTGCTGTGGCAGCACTTATTCAACCCCTCTCTCTTTTTCTCCCAGCGTCTGTGGTCGTGCAGCTAATGGGAAACATTTCTGCCACAGTGGAGACAGAGGCTTGAACAGGAACAAGAGATGGAAAGACAGAGGAGGCAGTGAAGTAGAATGGGAGGTGGGGGACCTGATTTATGAGTGGGCCTAGGAAAAAGGATGCATGTGCCAGGTTTACACACAACCTGCAACTTATTCTAGGTCTGTGTACCACAACACAGCTTGGCCCTGTCTGCTAGTTACGGCTGTGTGTGTAACTTACTTGTCTTGAGATTCTATGTACACGTAGAGATGGGGTTCAAAGCACTTGGAGACAATACCGTGGAAAGGGTTGTCTGGAGCTTTTGGCTTCCTGGGCTGAGAGAGGAAAAAATAATTACAAAGAAATTAAATTATAGGTTTTAGCAGTGCCTTCAACAAGTTCCAGGAGTTCATGTTTTATCTCCAACCCAGCAAGAAAGTGGAAACATCAAAACACTACACAAGTTTAAATCAGAAGAAGTTCCCGTCCCTGTCAACATGAAACACAGCTTCCTCTTTCTCCGGTCCAATACAAAAGCACAACTTGTGACTAAGTGAGGTTGTCTTGTTGTGAGGTTTTTGTTGAAGTAACTTTAAGAGAGTCACATGTAGAAAAAAAAAGGTTGAAGAGGAATCATTTTCAAGGTGAGAAAAGTAAAGACGACGTCTAAACATCCGACTGTTTGCAAACACGTAGCAGAGGAGACTTCACGCTGCGAGCGTCGTGAAAAGTAACTCTGAGAAGACTTTCCAAAAGTTTCTTCAAAGAGGTTTTGGTTTGAACTATAGGCTGTAAATAGAATGAACAGCACAGCTCTGCCTTTTGCCATTTTACAGTTTGAAGCAAAAAACCCTCCATCACAGGCGCCGCCATTGTGCGGCCAGAGTCTGCGCAGGAGAGACGATGAGGGACTCTGAGAAAATTTGAGCAGAGCCAGGTGACAAAAATAATGTGTTTTTTTCTGTCAAGAGTCTAATCTCTTCTTAACTCTCCTTCCTGACGTATTTTACTATTCACGAAAAAACTACACAAGAACAGAAGCTGTCAACCATCTTTAAATGAGATGCTAAACCCTGTTTTTAACATCTAATAACTCATGAAAAAGAAACTTTTCATAAAAAAAGAGGACTAGAACACAGTGCAGCCCAATAATATCTTCATATCACCACAGCATACAGATGTGAGAAATATTTCTACAAGGCGTATTCATTTTTTTTAAGTTTGACCACAGCCCAATCGCATTTCAGGACCGTTCACAGGTGTTCTTCTGTTACTCATTGATTACATCCATCAACCACTGTTTGATCCGTTCATGCTTCTTCCTCTACGTAGCCAATATGGCGACTGTTGAGTGTGAGAAGTGTCCAGAGTTCCACGCTCAACTTTTTGCCCATTTTGAGAAATCAAAGTGCACTGCGTTTTTCCATACTGTCAGTGTGAACGCACTTACACACTCAAATTACGTGATTTAGGACACAGCACAAGTTTTTGACCTATACAGCAGCCTGTCACCAGGGGGAGCAGTTTTTGTGGCGACCTCAGTTTGAGCCGAGTGAGATAACGTCCGTTTTATTTTCTTTATTTTTTCCAGTCTTTGGTTTGAAAAAGTCGGCTTACCTTAGCCAGATCCTCGTCCTTTTCAGTGCCCACATCTTCACCTGGCTCGTCTTCTAGGAAGGGGTTTGTGGACTCTAAAGGACTCTCTGGCCTCTTTTGCTATAAACACAGATTAAAACTTTTCATTTATTGCTCAGTTATTAGAATTTAAAAGAGTCTTAACTGACTCTAAAGCCCCAAAACTAAACTGTTTCTGAGTATCAGAACTCTTCCTGTTTCTTTTCTTATAAAAACTCCAGGTTTGGCAATCCAGTCCATGTTTTAGAGCTTTATCTTGTATCCATAAAGGTCACTGTGTAGGAGGCTTTGATGAGTCTGCTTCACCAATTGTGAAATTTCCCTGAACTAAATCTCTGATTGAATTACAGAACCCATCAGGCATGGGTGTAAACTGAAGACGAGACAAAGGGACCTCTGTATAGCCCAAATATCATCAGTTCTGGACATGTTTGGCCTAGTTGTGCCCAGACAATAAGAAGTATGAATCTGCAGGTTCTCTGTATCTCCTCCGCCTACACACGGCGACATGACCTGGATTAAAAAGACTTCAGGCTGTGACGTGAGTGGAACACAGAATAACAAAAAGAAAACATTCCAGGGTGTTTGGACCAATCTGCATGCTGCCTTTGATGGGATTTTTGGTATTGTTTCATATTAATGAAGTAAATAGAGTAAACATTTAAAAACTTTGATAGTTCACTGAATGAATCACATTCCACAAAGCAAGTGAGGTGTGAGTGAAGGTTAGCAGTAGACTTCTATGTTTTGGGTGTCATCACTGGGTAAAATCAAGCAGCTTTTCTCAATAGGCTCATAGTTTCCTGTATGTTATTGTTTGTATGTGTGTCTAGGTGCATTTTACTCACCCCAGGTACATCTGTCAGGGTGCATCCGGAAAAGCGTTTGGCCAGAAGACCCTCAAAGTTTGTAGTCCTCTGAATCGCAAACAGAAGCAGCTTCACCTCGATCTCCTTAGCCCGTGTTCGCATCACTTTGGCCAGCTCCACCCTGACAAAAACACACAGACACAAACAAACGGGCTCAGTAGCGATGTACACACAGTATCCTTGCTTTCATGAACCACATCTAATTTTCAGATTTTTGCTAAATTTGATCATTTTTATTCATGGCTGCAGCCGGAAGGAACACACTAATGGTGCTCACTTGCTCTCGTGTGATTGAGGGGAAAAGTCTGAGAAGTGAGGCCACTGGGTCACTGCTCATGTAGGCCACCTTCCTACGTCAACTTCACTGAAAGTCTGCCCAGCACGCAACATGAGTGTGGTTCACTAAAGTCCACCACTTATTTCTCCATTTCTGCCTTTAAAGGCAGTGTCTGTGATCAGATCAAGATCTGCTTTTTGTTTTGTAGAATGATCTTTGTGTCCTGATGACAATCAATGCATGATGTGTTCTTAAAATAGAGAGAAAAATATCTGCTGTCTACAGCAGGAGTGAACCTGGGAAAACAACAACCAATCCTTGTGTTTAGGATCTGCACGTACATTTCACCAGCTAGTACCAGCCCTGATTCAAAGCACATAACCAAGAGGGATCCAAGTACGCTGGATAATAGCAGAAAAACTACCTATACCCTGATTACTGGTAATGTAGAGCAAACAAAAACGATGTGCTGCGGACCAGTTTGAGTCTGTGGTTTTGAATCAGTCACCATCATATGATCGCAAATCAGCAGCGCTCGTGCAAGTGAGCAGGGGCGTTATTTTGGAGGAGCTCCAAGTGTTGGAGGGTGGGGGCTAAACAGAGTCCTGAGGAGATGCTACATTCAAATTCATGCTAGTTTTCTGTGACTACCAACCCTGACTTTAAACTTAAATACATTTACGATTTTTCTTCCTCCACTTGTTTTGTGGACATAAACAGAGCAGAAAATATCAATCAAATCAAATTTAGTCAAATTACCTGGTGATGTGGCAGAACTCAACAGAAATGCGCTCCGTCATGCACCACTCCTCAGGGAACATGCGTCCATACTTCTCCTCATAGTCCACGAGCTGCCGTTTGATCCATGCATAACGGCGGTCGATCTTGTCCAACCAGGCAACCTGAAGACCAGGGTAAGAAACTTTCATACTAAATACAGCTTTTAGTTATTTATTTATTTTTGGGGTGGATTAAATGGTTCACATTAAATTAAATTCCCCACTAACATCTTGGTTTTCTTGAAATAAAACCAGATACTCCGAAAGGTGCTGTCTGATGAACTTCTTGATGATTTCCTGTTTGATGCGCGGGTCGAGCACATTTGCTACCAAACAGGCGTCTCTCAACACATTACTGGGACCGCCAGCTCTCTGAATGGATTGGGAAATAAAGAATTACACAAAGTTTACAAGGTTAGAGCAAGACGGAGATATTATCTGTCACCCTGTCAATCAGAAAAGTCACCTTAGATCCCTGGGCGGGGAAAGCTTCTTCAAAGTCTGCCAAAATCTGAGTCCCCAACTCACTCTGTGCAGCTTTTACCCTAGAAGGGAGAAGAAAAGACACATAATTATTATTTATGTCAATCAATCATCGTATTCAGTTTGTGGATTTTCTTCTTAACTGGAGAACTATCACTGAGGAAGATGCACATCAGCTTTCTATTTACAAGTCATCTTTGTGTCTCATTCCAAAAAAAAAAGCCTTAAAAGTGTTTTTGGTTCAGAAACTTCATCAGAAAGCCAATCTACTGCCAAGGCTCCAAACACATCTGATAGTTCTGTAAATACTGAACTGATGGTGAGCAAATGTCAAGTGAAATGCCAAAAAAGGGCAATCAAAACAGATTCTAAAGGATTGCCTGTGCGAGAGGGTCTTCTCTCTGGTTGTAACTCTGATTTTTTGTCACACGTTTTTTTTTTTAACAAAGTATGGCAATCATTCTCTGGATTGTCACTGTCCATCGCCTTATCTTGACTGCACATCAGCTGGGGAGCTGTGAGATGACCACAGCTTGTCAGATTACCAAAGTTCGGACAAGTCTTGACAAAGGTGAGACACTGTGAGAAGAGCGATGGTGATGAAGAGGAAAAGACTTCAGTCAAATTGGAACCTTTCCAGAAGATGACAGCTGCAATGACTCCACTCAGTCTCACCTCAGAGCCCCATCAGGAAAGTGACAGAGGGATACCTTTGAATTCTTTCAGGCTTGTTATCCTTTGTTTTTCCCCTGTTATTTTAATAGCTATCACAGAATTGTAGCAATTTGGGCGACTAAAACACATAAAAGGGACCTGCTACAACGCATCACATGTGTTTGATATTTGGGGACCACACTGATACAGCTGATACCCAAATATAACGAGTGATCACGTTTTGCTGAATTTGATCTTTATCACCATTTCCTTTTTTTATTTTTAGACTGACAGTGTATGTGTTTGTGGCAGCGTCCAGCTGTCTGCTCCATGATCAGTTCTTCCCCTTCCCTGCATCTCTCCTATCATCTGTTTCTCCTGCAGAGTCACTTCTTCCACGCAGCTGTTATCTGGTATGAACACTGTCTGCCACACCTCAGTCAAAACACAAGGTCAAGTCTTTTTTTGTTCTCACAACTCAGCACTGCGTTAAGCCTGAACACTGAGTCCACTAATGACTAATGTGTACCAAATTTATTCTTGGGAAATAATGGTAGAAATGAAAACTAATTCAGTCAGAGTTGTGGGAAACAACAGCAGAACAATGCACTTTGTTCTCTGTACGTACAAGGGTGCTGAAATCTTTACAGGTTTAACCCTCTGGATCCCAATCCAACCAGCAGGATCAAAATACCACTTATTTATAAATGACTGGCATTTATAAACTGTTTGTCCAATCCAAACAAACAAACAAATGTTTCCGAAGGTATCTGAATGTATCACAAGTGATGTTAGCAACATGTCTAAACAGAGCAGAGAAGACGGGAGAATTTCATCAACATTACTTTGATTCTCATGCCTTCTTTGAAAATTTGCAGAAAATAAACCGTTAGCTGTAGATAAATTCTGTAAAAACAAATAATTCAGAGCTCTTTAATGCTTTCAGTGAGCCCTGAATGATCAACATTCACCCTGTAGTCACGCCTCAAAAACTCTTTGAATTGTTCTTCCCATGTCGTTGTCTTGCAGGTATAAAATTTGTGCTCAGAGCCGCTCAGCTCTCTGTCTCATTACTGACAGAAACTTCTTTGCAGATGGACATGATGCCTCTGCAGTGTAGACTGTAAACTGTGTAAACAGTAGTGACAGTACTGACTGTAAATAGTTTATAAAGAGTAAATATCTTGTTAATAATGTTGTAATAATTGTTGCATTCTGATGATGTTAAACTGCTCAGGAGACATTGTTGAGTTATCCTGAACCCATAGAGGAGCAGGACTTCATACTGCAGTGAAAAATGAGACCACAGTCAGGAAAAACATTTACAAACATCAACATTTGGAGATTCTTTGAATGTAGAGACACCACCAAGATTTTTCCTCTGTTCCTTAGAGGCTACCTGAACATGAGTTGATACACTAATTCATTATTTTTTCAGTTTTTAATCAGAGAAATTCAATTTCTGTTTTTGTTATCCTCTAATGATTTATAGCTTTTATATTGTATCTCATTGCACGAAGACATAATTGAGTTCCATCAGTCTATAGCCATGGTTGTCCTGAATCTATAGAGGTGCAGGACTTCACTTTGCTGAGAAAAATGAGACCACAGAGAGTAAAAAATGTGACAGAAGCAAAACATGACCAGAGACTGTTTGAGATCCAGAGGGCTAAACAAAATACCACACCCAGATTCTCTGCCTGTTCCTAAATAATTACAAGTTACACTGTTAGATTGATGGACATGTTGCTGTTATGAACAATAAAACTCACAAACACAATGAGATACCACCACAAGTTTGCCCTTAATCTTTCCCAACAGAATAGAAGCAAACAATTCAGCAGGTTTCCTTCCTGTGTGTGTGTGTGTGTGTGTGTATAAACAGGATGTAGTGGCAAAACATGTCCATCAATACTGTGAGGGCTCCTCCTTGGAATATTTTTGCAGTAAGCACTGCGCTTTGTAACTTTGTGTAAGTATGTTGACTGTCCGAGTGTGCGCCATAGTTACCTCTCAGAGAGCTGCCTGATCTGGGGTATGCCCATGTACTTGTGGAAATGTTCAAGCACATTGACCACTCCCTGCAGCAGGTTTGCTACCTCCCCATACTGCCTCTTTCTGGTCATGGCTCTGCAAAGCAAAGTACACGTGAATTATTTTATGAGTGTATGTGGACTTGTTAAAAAAAAAAAAAAAAAGCTAATTGCTATATAGCTATAGGACTTCGGTAAGTTATGGCATGCAGCTCTCTAAACATATTTTGCATGCTATTCCTGTGCATCAGTCTGACTTTCTCAAAAATACACATGATAAGAAACCCAAAAGACTATTAAAATATAACATAAAATCAGCATATGTGTAATAAAAAGTGATTAAACCCGATATGGATACCACACAGCATGTTTTCTGTTTACATCATCTGAAAAAATGGAAATTCAGTGGGTTTTTGGCTTGTTTTGCAGTTATATTACAGGCTGCTGAATAAATTAGCATTATTAACACTCCTGTTTTCCTGGTTCCATTAACATTAATTACATTTGCTTTTTTTCTCTTCAGGCATTTGGCCTAAAAAATATGTTAAAATTAGAGTTGGCAAAACTGTGCCATTGCGATTATAATGAATAATAATATGAGTTTGTATGCTTTGTTATAAAGGAACATGCACATATTGGTTGTGGTGAAACATGTACTTGGCAATTAAAAACAAAAAAATATTAATTTTATACATACTGAATTCAGAATACAACTAAAGAAAGCTTGTACAGGATTATGTTTGATACACTACCGTACTGTTCAGTTCAATTTTAGCTTTAAATGATTTTTTGTAGTGTAGTTTGGTTTTTATCAGTTTTGTTTTTTGTTAAAGCTGTAGCCTGTTGATCCTGTATTTGTAATACAAATAAGCAAAAATAAATGATACCGATGAGTCCGCTGACATAATCTCTCGTGCTCATGTCAGGGCACCCAGTCTAAAAAGTTCGGACATGCTCCAGCACGTACCTCTTTCCAAGTACGTTATGTTGCTTTGCTAATCAACGGGTGGATTTATGCTGAATGGAGCTCATGGAGTAGACGGGGTTACAATGAAAGACAGAACTCAACGCTTCCCAAAGGAAAATCAAACAATTTCTTAAGCATTTATGGCCATGCAGTGCGCCACTCTCTCTCCAATTATAAATTAACATCTTCCTCCTCACAGTCAGTATCCAAAAATCGTGCTCCATCCATGTCACCAAACTAAGGGGATTTTCTCTGATCAAGGAGTGTTTTCAGGTTTATATTAGACTCTTTGTGCTGCTGATACGGACCATAAAGGATGTGTGTCTAGTTTTTGTTGTTTCGTTATTTTACTTTTATTGTCTTAGCCACGCTGCACACGCGCTGAGTCAGCACAGCTGCAAGCGTCGGAGAGGTTATGACATTTGTATACACAGAGGCACACATTTAGTCATTTAAATGGCAAATTACAGCCTCTGATTACATAATTGCACATTCTCAAATGAAAATTGTGCAGTACTAGTATGAATCCCCTGAGAAAAGAAAATATTTTGTTCAAATAAACCTTAGTGGTTTTTCTGTTATTTATTGGATATATATAATATATATTATGTAATATACATGATATATTTATATTACTTGTATATTAAGTGTATTATACACTTGTTTTATTTGTACTCATGTTTGTGTTTTGTTTTATTTAAATTGCTGTGTGTAAATCTATCTATCTATCTATCTATCTATCTATCTATCTATCTATCTATCTATCTATCTATCTATTTATATATGTATGTGTGTGTGTGTGTGTGAATACATATATATAGTTTTTTGTTAATTATTATTATTATTATTTGACTGCTCTTGCTTCTTTTACAATATTATATATCATGTCAAAGGACTTAATATCTCACTCATGATGACCCTGTCTGTCTTAGGTTGATCTGTTTGCTTTGTCTGTTATATATTTGCTGCAAAATAAAAACAAAGTTCATCAAATAAATAAACCTTGGTGTGTAAGTTCAACTCTTTCTGCATGGTTTGTAAGTTTTAATAACTGTACGTACTCCAAAGAGTCGACGCCCCCTGCCAGCATATGCAGGTGGTTCAGGGTTGTGATGGATGTAGTGAGGTGGCGTTTGGCGTGGTCCAGCTGCTTTATGTCTCTAGTAATCTCCTTTACCTGTGCAGTGAGAGGGACAAGTCAGACAAGTTGGTCGGTTAACAGAGAAAGACGAATGATGTGGAAAGGAAAAAAAAGAAAAAAGGTTAAAGTTTTACTGAGATGAGAAAGGAAGAGAGAAAGCAACCACTGATTTCACTGGATGGAGCAACAGGAAAAAGAAAAATAGACCAAGTTGACCGACACACCCACTGGTTTAAGAAACAATTGCTCCTGCATGCCTCTTGAGGGAGGGTCTGCTCACCCAGCCCAATGGCCTTCCTCTGACACACACACACACACACACACACACACACACACACACACACACACACACACACACACACACACACACCTTGTAACAGACAGATGGAAGGTGCATTACCTTGACTAAAAGCAGCTCTTATCCTGGTCCTTCTCATCTCTGCTTGGGTCATAACCCTGATAAGCCCCGACAATTTGTGTGTGTGTGTGTGTGTGTGTGTGTGTGTGTGTGTGTGTGTGTGTGTGTGTGTGTGTGTGTTTATACCATTTGTTCAGACTTCTCCGCCTTGTCCTTGATGTCCTTGATTTTTCCAAAGAGCTGCCCGATGGCTATCTGGGCCTCCTCCAAAGCCTGAAAAACAACAACAACAAAAACAAACAAACAGGGAGACATTAAAAAGTAACAGATACAAGATATGTTCAACAACTGTTAAATAAAACTACAGAAGTGTTTAAAGTTTATATCACAGGGAGGAGGCAACTCTTCAGTGTTGCCAGACGTACGATAATCATCGTATTTGTACGATAATTTAGCCCTCTGTACGATGTACGATCGATAATTCCAAAAAAGGCTAAATGTACGATAATTTGACAATTTCGTGTGGTTGTTACAGATCTACCCCAGTCTGACGGATTTATCTGTAAACCCTAAATGCATCTTATATCATGTGACGTTTCCAGCCAATCATAGTTTAAGTGTCGTTCGTCTCAGAACGATTGACAGCCAATCACGGTCGTAGGAGCTCCGTCAGGAGGAAGTCAGTCAGTTGAGAGAAAAATGAGCACCGGAGCCTCGAGCTGCTGATCAAACGCTGCTGATGTGGGGCAGGGCGATGAATGCCCACAAAAGTGCCTGTAGGACACTAATTGATGATCAATTGTGATTTTCGCGCAACAATAAGACGGTTGTTTTGATCATTATCAGTTATTTGATTATTTTGTCGGGTGTACGATAATTTCCCCCAAAATACGATAATTTTGAGGCTCTGGTACGATAATGTTATATTTCCCATCTGGCAATGCTGCAACTCTTCCATCAGTGCTTTATTGTACACCAGGGGTTCCCAAAGTAGGGGTCAGGAAAAACTGATGGGGGGGGGGGGGGGGTCGTGAAATGCATTTCATTGCAAATCAAAAAGTATTTACAACAACATGTTTCATCCATTATTGTAAAATCTAAACAAAAATAAGAAATGTTTGATCTGTTTTCAGCATTTCTTTGCTGCCACAGGACCCTGAGGTGACTAAACCAGGATGATCAGCTAAATTAAGCTTAATCTTACGCTCTTTTTTTAAACTATTTTTGGATTGGCCTGTGAGTATATCCCCATGGCAGGGGGTCACTCATCTCCAGGTTTCAGCCATCGCAGGCTGAAAAGTTTTGGAACCCCTGAACTATACGATGACCACTGATCTCTATGCAAGGAGTGAGGGGATGTTTTTCCATAACTCCGACTCTGCAGTGTACTCTTACATGTGGGCTGTGCTGGCCTGTGTTCTGCAGACACCGCAAATGCATCAGCATCAAATAGGTACCATTAAACTTATAGTGTCCATTGGGATAGATTTCCTCTAACGTCACAAGTTCCCAAGCAAAAACAGGGGTGCCACATCAGTGAGTTGTTTAACAAATTTATGTCTTCAAAATATATTAATTGAAATATGTAAATGTCAAATTTCCCCTCCATCCCTTCAGACAAAGCACTCTGCAACTATGTTTAATGGAAACCGGAGGTAGAGGGTGGAAGATCTGTGTCTCTCCTGGTGGTGGGCTAGCCTGGGTCAGGTTTCCTGGGTATGTTTTTATTTCAAGTTCACCACTTGCTTTTACATGTGAAAAATCAGCCTGCATACATGTTCACAAGTCCCTGGATGGAGGCCATACCAAACAGCCTAATTGGCTGTCTAACTAACAGGGTATCTTGACATCTAACATTGGGAGCGCTTAGGTTGACAGATGAGCCATAAGGCTAATCTTTGCATAAAGGCTGTAACTATCAAGGCTAAAGAGATTATTAGCACTTTTAACAGCCTATAAAGCCAGAGCGGATTAGATAACATCGGACACTTAAAATTGTGAGATAGTTAACGTGCTGCTCTAATATTCCCCCGTCATCTGACACAGCAGCTGTTCTTTGATGCTCCCAAACAGAGATTGTGCTCTGACATCTGATGCCAGGATAATTGGCTTGTCTTGGCCCGATGCTGCACGACACAACTTTGACTTTCCCCAGACTCACTCACACACACACACACTCGCAAATGCACATGAGGAATGCAAACAGCCGGCACCAGCTGTGCAAGGAATTTACCACTTTTACAAGTACCTCGAAGAAACCGGGAGCGTGTAAACACACCAGAAATGTGCACAAAAACCCACACAGAGATACACACAAACATAAATAAAGTTTGCACTGACAGCAGAGGATTGATTTTCCTTCCTGTGTGCGGTCAGAGAGGTGGCGTTTGGTGACAGTGTGATGGACACAGTAAAAGCAAGGGCAGCACCATGTGACCAGGTCATAAAATCACAACAAAACCTTGGTGGCATTTAACCCTAAAACTTCTCCCACTCTGTATTTCACATTCTTCTGTCAAGATGACAAAAGCTTGCATGTGTCCTCATTTCTTTTATGCCTAAAACAAGCCCTCAGTTGTTCTGTGATTAACTAAATTGGAGAAAAAAAAAAAAAACTGCAGGCGGGTTTAATGATCGCTCTTTGATCTGAGAATAAGGAGGAAGGGAGTGCCACTGCATCTTTTAAGTGGTTCCCTGGAGAAGTTCTTGAGCAAACAAAGTGTGTGCAAAAGAGGCCAGAAGCTCCAAGGTTGCAATTGTTGCTTATGCAGACTCAGCTGAGTCAATCTGGCTCGCTTCCTAGTGCTCATTTCCTGCGTTTAGCCTCGAGGAAAGCAGAAAGACAGAAAGAGAGAGAGAGACCACTGCCCAGAAGGCGCCGCTATGCCTGAGATGTTATCTGATAACATGCAAGTTACACACATGCACACCAGTGCATCCCTGACATGTAAGCAGCACATGTTGTATGGGGCAGAGAGAGAATGTAATATAGAGTAAGGAGATGGCCATCCAGTGAAGCTTAAACAGGCTTCGGATGCTCTTCACTCCTCCCTCTAACAGACAGCAGTGCGGCTTTAATGGTATAAAATCCAATAAATCAGATCAGTCAGATGGGTTTATTTATACAGCTGGGAGAGCACAGCCTCAGCACAGCTCTTTATTTAAACATTTAGCCTCACAATTTAGAGACAGAGGTGTTTGTGAGTAGCTCAGGTGACAGTTGTTTCATTAAAAGCCCCATTTTCTCATTACGCGCTCTCACAAATAACAAACATGCTACTTTCATTTAGCTGCTAAACTTTCCCCTGAAAACGACACAAGCTTTCGGCTAAGTCAGTGTTTCAGATGATGCGGTACTCAGATTTAATCGGCTTTACTGACAGTAAGTTGCAAAATATAAATGGAGCAAAGTCTGATCAAAACTACAGTGTGAGACTCTTTAAAAACAGAAATGCATCAAACAGCAGGTTGTGGAACTGCTAAGGCATTAATAATGAGACAGAAGTGAGATGCTGAGTGGTCAGAGAGGATGGAAAGTTAAACACACTGTTAAATGATTTTACTTCAACATTAAATATTTACATTAAACGTCTGTTCTGTAAGAAGGCCACCCAACACTAAAACCACACACACACACAGATACACACACACACAGGTTGTGTCCAAAATCACTCACTGCTTCGCTTCCCCCTCCTCCCCACTCACTATACAGTGAATGAGATGTAGTTGACTATATCGTCCACTCACTCAGCAAAACTAAAACAACGTTTTGGAAACTACTCGCTCACTCGCCGGATGAACTCGTCGTTCATGGTCGGCTGGGGATTTACAGTTATAATTTTTCTCAAACACTGTAAAACCTCCTGGATTTCAGTGACGACTAATATTATACCTGCCGCATTTTTCCAAATAATCAAACAAAATACATAAATGTATTACATGTTATGTTCAGTATATAAATGAATACCAACCATATATTGGCGCCACAACTTATGTTTTGTTTGAGAATCACAAAGTTCAGTGAACGCATCACCAGCAATGTCTCTGTTGTGTTTCTCTCAAGCAGCAACCTCTGGTCTGAAAATATGAGACAATGCAGAAGTGCTAAAGTTTGCTGTTCCTCAAGTGTCTGCTTGAGGCTGGCTCTGGAAGTACCAGAAGTCACAAACACACCAAACCAAAAAAGCCATTTTCACAGCAGAAATAAACATGTTTACAACCTGGTACAAAGAATGTCTCCCACTCACGAATTTCACTAACTGCACGCACTGTACAGGGGTTGATTTTTTTTCTAACTCCGCAGTTTAGACAATATTTGGCTTGCCAGTTCGTCCAATCAGAGGCACAGCTCAGCTCACATGACTGCCGGGCACCCTATGGTTGTTACTGTGGAGACTCAAAGCCTGCCTCATTTCCAATATGGCCGCGCCGGCCATTTGGCTTCAAAAATCCATTTCAGAAACAGATGGGTGACGTCACAGAGACTACGTCCATTAATTATACAGTCTGTGGTTTCTCTGCTTGAAGTTGTGGGACGCGGTTGTTTGGCAGAGTTAAACAGAGAGCTCAGTGTTATTTTTTGGCGTGGTTCTGTCCAACAACATGTTATCAGTAATTATGTAATCAGCCATTTCTTCTGTTTGAACCATGATGCATGATGGTATATATTGCTTGTATAGTGAAGATCACCCATACACTACTTTTCACAATGCATTGTGGGATACACTGAGTGGACTATATACGATATGAGCATACTCACTCTGTCCATCACTCTACTGAGTAAGAGGAATGACAGAAATGTCAACTGCTGTCTTATCAAAGAGGACCTCAGACTTCTACAACTAGATCCAAACCAAAATGACTCCATGTTCTTCACTTTTATCACAAAAACACAAACAGTTCATGAAAAACAATGAGCAGGTCTGTGACATCGAGCAGCCACATTCTACAACTTTCCATGAGGTAGGAAACTCTCCACTGGCAGCGTGCAACTACACACTGGTACTCTACGTGTGTAAAGTGAAGGTCGTGTCAGATCAGGAGCCGATTCCAACAATCTGCCATCGTCTTCGACACTTCAGGAAATAGCATCTGTAATACTGTGACCACATGAAACCGTGCAAATCAAAAGGATTAGTCTGGATTGGACACATATGGGTTCTGTAAAAATATGATAATGACAGAGCTGGCGTGATTGTAAGTATTTATGTCTCTCTACAGCTGGACAACATGTTCAACAGTCACTGGTACAATTACAGAGCTGACTTAGAGAGCTGTGTGAGTAAATGTCTCAGAGTGATGCAACAGCGATGTCAGAGTAGTCATGCAAAAACCATATGTGGAGCCATGGAATAAGACTGGTGAGCTGTCAGATTAAAATGTTTTCTACTTGCTTGATTCTTTTTTCAAACCATGCAAACATCATGCTAATTTGTTGTCAAATATAACAGAATGGATACCCTGAAAAACAACTTTTTCATCAAGCTTTAACCACTGTCACAGTCACATTTCAACAGTCTCTGCTGTACGTTACAATCTGAGCAGGGAATTCATTCCACAGACTTCCCTCTCTCTCCCTCTCTCCCTCTCTCTCTCAACATAAATGTTACCATCTTGGATTTCAATCCTAGGACTGCCTTCAACTCAGTAAGTGAGTGAGTTCAGCTGAAAGCAGAAATCATTAAAATGCTGATCCTGAAGGTTTCATTCTTTTGCCATCTTTATGTTACAGTCGCCATCTTGAAATGAACACCTCTCCATCTCCATCTTTCCATCTGTAGAAAAGATTTTTTTTCCCCTCTGGAAATGTTGGAACACCACTGTGGGGCTGGGAAAACAAATTAAAATTATTGTGTGTGACTGTGTAGTGTTTCTGGTCTGGACTGGAGTTAGAGCGGTTCTTGCTAACCGAACGGTAGCTAACCGGGAAAGACAGGACCACCGGGCCAGACACCCTGACGACAACGCACACCTAATCATGTCAGCTGGACAGAACACATGTAGCTCAGCCATCAGGTGTCATGTTCCTTTAAGGCCACAACTCTACCACAGAACAAGAACCTGGATGGAGTCTGTGCTTTCCTGTAACTCTCGCACAATAAGACACAAAGACGTTGAAGTCTGGGAATCAAAGAATTTACACACAGGGATATATTTCCCAGACATGCTTTCCGTAAAGAGCAGTGGGAATGGTTCTGAGTCATCTTATCCTTTTCCATGGAAGCAGTCTGGAAAGAGGAGGAAGCGAGAGAGAGCGGGAAGAACATGTTCCTTTTGACTGGGAGAAACCTATGGCACCACTCTACCTTCAGCAAATGATAAACAGGCCTGGTGGTGTGTGCATGTAAAATATGCATCTTTTTTCCTGTCATGATATCAGACTGTCATCAGACTCACTGCGGAAAAAAGAAGGCAAAAACTGGAGATAAATGTTATCCATTTATTTTCCTTCTTTGACCCTGTTGAAACCTGGAATTCAGATGTATCAAGTCTGATCCTATGACAGTTAGACAGCTCTTCATACGACAGGTCAACTGCAATTACTTTTTTCATAAATGCAGATGCTACTTTGATAGTTTTCTTGATAAATAAAACTGCGAATTGATCAAGAAAAAAATGTGCACATTTGGAAATATCTGAGTGCAATAACTCTGCTGCACTATTTTGGCTTCATGAATTTAATTTCAGATGGTGAGAGGTTACAGAGGCGTAAAAGTCTTTTCTTGAACAGGATGTGTAAAAGGAGCTAGAGAGAAAACAGGAGAGAGAAAAGAAGAAGGAGAATGTCTTCTTTCAAAATATATGAGTGAAGCCTGTGGGTTATAAGTCGAGCGTAAAATAAAAGTGAAGCATAAAGGCTGAAAAAGTTCAATGAGACACTGTTATGATTTATCAAATCAGGCGAAATTAACAGACGAGACGTCTGACACACTTTGTGTCCCCTTTGCCTTGGATTCAGAGATTAGGGATCACTTGGATGTGGATCAGAGCAAGCGTAAACTCCGCCCCCAAGGAATATCTTCATTCATGGCCCAGACCTCCCTGAATGTGGATCTGAAGTTCTTGGATTATAAATAACCTCAGGTGTGTGTGTGTGGTATGTGGCTCTCCATCAGTGATCAGGTCACATCACTCAGGCCACAGCTTGACTCACCTGCCTGCCATCTTGGCCCACATTGGTCTGGCCTCTCACTACTGTTCTGATGTTGTCATCCAGGCGCCTGTCACATGGGGCATGAATGCAGCAGTTAGTCCCACTGAGGGTAAAAACTAAACAAAGGGCATGAGACAAATCCAGGTATAAACTCACCGAATCTTCAGACGAATCTTGTTTACCACATCATCAATATTAGCTAACGACTGAGGAGAACAGACAAAAGAATAACAACAAAATAAATACTTTTCATACACTGTATGAATCAGAATGTTTTATAAAAAGCTGAAGGAAGGAAACACCTGAAGAAATACCACATGATGTCTACATACACATTGTAAAGGGTGGAATGCTTGACTTTACCAGTCCATCACTCCAGAGTGAGACTCCTGTATTTCATCCTAGTTGTGTTTTATATTGTATTAAAAAAAGAGACCAGGTCTAAATGTTGATTCATTCATTCATTTCAGTTTTTCTGTTCCAATATATCAGTTAACAGTCAGGTTTGAGAGCTGACTTGTTTTATCAAAATACTTAAAAACCGAGTGAAAGTGCATGAAGTTCAGGAGGAGCCTTTAACAAGCAAAGACTGTGAGGTAACAGCGACCTCTTGAGGACATTAAGTATAACAGTATTGCTTTGATGCAGTTTTTTGCTGTTAATGGGAAAAATATTTTGATTACATCATGAAATGAAGTTAACATTCTGTATTACACATTTAACAGGTCAAAACACATTTGCGATACTTGGACATGGACAATTCAAAACCCACCTTTCCTTCAGTTTTGATATTTGCTGAACACGCACTGATCGATCAGCACGAATTTCCTTAATTTGGGGGAATCGGCTGATCTTTAAATATGAAACTGATCTTATCGACCATATCTAGACCTGTTCTTTGTAAAAGCAAAATACTAGGGCTGAGACAATATGCTTTTTGATTCTTTTATAATTTTTTGGATGCTGATTCAATTTAAATTGCAATTCTTCGAAATTGGTGATTTTTTGCGACTTTGCTTCCCTTATTTAACACCAGCCCACGTAAAGCTGGATGATGATGATGTCTACAGTCTATATCAGCAGCCATATTTCCCTACAAAAAATGAACATCACATGAGTCAGTTTTTTAAGATTCATTCAGAGGATCTGACATCATGTTAGTAGAACGTCAAAGAAAAACATTTCGCCCTCTGCTGGAGAAAAACAGTCATGTTTTTTTCAACCCAGCTTATAGGGAAAGACTAAAATGAAGGATTTAAATTTGGACAAAAATCTACAATACTGCAGTGCACTTTATCTTTGGTAGGAGACTCAAAACAGGCCTGCAGTGTAACCTGTTACACAAGTATTGTTGACCTTTAAAATGTGGAAAATGAGAGACGAACGGAAGTGATTTAATTTAGTAGTTTGGTGAGTAATATTTGAAGCTTTTTATTTATATTTGAGAGAACTACCTGTTTTTTGATGTAGGACTGGAACATTAAAGGTGCATGCTGTCAGGTTTTTTTTTTTTTTTTTTTTTTTTTTTAAATGGGTATTGGCCAAAATCAGTATTGGCAGGTCAGGCTTTTTAAAGATCGGTGATCAGCCAGAACATTGTAATCAGTGCACCCCTAGTACTTGCATTCCGTTCCTTTCATTTCTTCATTTTTTCCCCCCCATTACTATGAACCTCTTTTTTCTTATCCTAAAAGCATAACATTGGTTGCTTCTTTTCTCTGTTTCAATGGTTACATGTTTTCCTTTGTGAATTTTTTCCCCCATAAATTGATCAAGAATTCAAAATAATGTAGCTTCTTGAATTTCAGAAGTATACAAAGCACATTAACATTAAATATGACTGGGCATTTTGTTCAAGACATTTCAGCATGTCACAGTGGGGAAAAGTTGTGATGATGACATTACAGGTCTTGATGGCTCATTTCATCTAGGTGATTCAGTTTAATGGTTCTGGTGTTGTACATGTTGGCTCTGTGGAATCGAACTGAGACACATGAAAACCCCTGTTTTTAAAAATACATCATTAAAAACTGCAAATACTCCCCAATAACCAACTGATTCACGTCATGTGTAATTCATGGAAGTGTGGAAGCCTGCCTCAAGTCATTTTACTATACCTGCTCAGTGGGAAACAGTGTATTGATGTATTCAACCGCATTGAAGTCAGCTCTGTCCAAAGGGTCTTGGCTGGGGAAAACCTTGAATACAAAAGACAGATGACAAATGTCAGCAGGAATGACTGACAGCATCATAATGCAGAGTAAGCAGTGTTTATGAAGACTATCACCAAAAGAAAATATGCTAGGGATACAGTGGAGTAGATGCATGTAGATGCATGTGGTACTGTTAGCATCATTGTCATCATCAGTGCCTATTCTTTGTAACACACAGGTCTGAGAAGGGTCAGTTCTTATCAGATGGAGTTCTGGGAGTTTTCGCACCGTTCAATATTTGATTCTAATATAAAGTTCCTAATGGTTTCTTATTCCCAATACCTTTAGCTAGTCCATACAAAGCCCCTTCATCTACTTGTTAATGGATCACTGGGGTAATAACACATGTAATGTTATCCCAACATTCAGGACAACAAATACAGGCTGGATGGCAATGGTAGGGTCGAAAACTAATGGTATGCATTGCTCCATCTAAAGCTGACCAAAAGATGTTAAGATCATCTCATAAGCTTCTCTTTGTGTTTGCAACTGTTCATCTCATAGGTAAATTTGATATCTAATAGCTAGCGGTCATTTTTCAGCAGTGACCATAGGCTGTGACACATCCACTCAGTGGTTAGCTTGCTAACAGCTGCTATAATGCTACTAAAAGAGTCAACGCTTTGAAAAACGGTCAATGTAACACGGTCAAACATGTTACCTGTTCGATAGCTAATTGCACTTCTGGGGTTAGGTGCAAAATAGCCTCCAAATCTTCAGCAAACTCAAATTCTTCCTCCTCCATCATCGTCAAAACAAAGCCGGAGACGTCTCCGGCATACCACTTCCTGGTGACGAGCCTCCTGGGATACCACGTGACGTTGAGAAACGATGCTTTCAGGTCTATCGGAAAACAGATCATCACCAAACGCATTCAAAGAAATGAAAACATGGATTAAGAGCATATCTACTAAGACAAAAAAAGGAACCTCAAGTTACTTTACCAGTGACCAAATTGGTATATTCATAGCACTTTTTAAGCTTTGAGAAATTGTTGTTTAATGGCTAAAATTTAAGGCCAACACTGATTCATTTTTATGAGTTTTAGTTGATAAACAAACCCATAAGAACATATGGAAAGAAGTGGTTAATATAGGAATAGAGTTCTGCAAGGTGTAAATGTAGTGTTAAATATTTATAGGTTTGTCTTAGTTTTTATCTTTTAAAAACAACATGCAGTAGTCATATTATGAAATGAATGAAGGTGAGGTATTGTTTCTCACTTATTCTGAAACCAAACTGAAGGTCTTACACCCCTTCACAGCTCTGCCCTGATCTGAATACTTTTTTGACCAATATCATTATCCCTTGTACTGCCATATTTTTGAGGTAACTTCTTCCTGTTTAAAAATGTGTGGTTTCAACACCTGATATCAAGACACAGCCCGTTTCAGTGCACATCTTGCTATCAAAGGACCAGCAGTGCCCCCTGCTGTTGCAAAAAATGAACCCTATGGGAAGCACCAGCTTCCCAGCATCACAAACTGCTCTGCTTTGTTCTTTTTTCATTCCAAACAGAGGCACAAAAACTCAGAGGAGAGCTTTTATTACAGCATTTAAGCTGCTGGAAGAGAAGAACAGTGAGAAACAAACACGGGATGAGAAAAGACAAGCAGTTGCAGAGTGATTGTGATAAAGCAGAAGATGACTGAGGAGAGTAACAAAGTACGAAAGGAAAAAAAAAAAACTAAGAAAAAGTTAGATATGGTTGCATCAGGTTTAACTTGATATTATTCATAAGAATGGAAATCAATGCAGTTGGGAGAAGGAGAAAGGGGATAAGGGAAAAGGAAAGGAAGATATAAGGTAATCCAGAGTCCTGTTGTCTTACATGGGCTGCACCATTGTCCATTTTCATAAAGAAAGTGTAAATTTGGAAACATAGCAAATAATGCATGACTCATAGGACGATACTGACAATGCCTTTGACTCATTTGTCGTATTTCATGAGTTGGTTTTTAGGAGATAGGAGTTCACTAGTGTGGTGTGTGGGCAACGAGAAGACTAATACAGAAGATTATGAACAAAAAGTCTATGGTCATCATCATCCAGCTGTGAGTGCCATGTAATGGAAATGAAAGGAGCTAAGGCTTGAAGAAAAACTGTTATATGGAAAGGATAGGAATGAGTGCAGGCAGCTGGTAAAAAAAAGTTCTCTTTGGTGGAAACAAGTGAAGCTCACTTATATAATCTGCTGGTTTAATTCCTGATAATATACATTATCTTATTAAGCCTTTTTTTGCTTTACATCTTAAACTGCAGTAACAAGTAGCTATAACTGTCAGATAAATATGGTGGAGTCAAAGCGCTACATCTCTTAGCAGGAAGAGAAAAGGGAGCTCGTCCTTTTTACTTTCCACCCACTGGTTTAACCTCTTTCAGGATCAGATGGGTAAAGCTGGGTGGACAAAGTGAAGAGATAACAGCACTCATGATAGTGCTTAATTAACCAGAAGGTTTTCTGATAGCTTTTGGAAAGCCATTTGCTGCTAATGCTCGGTCTGACGATGATGATCTTTTATCACCAACAGCCTTTTTTTTTCTTTCCTATCAGCTGGGAAAAAAAAAAAAAATTCTGGACAAGCAAAAGTGGGAAGTTTAACATGGCTTAGCATATATAAGCCTGAGTAACTGACAGCATGGAACAAACAGAGGGTTTTGGTTGCATTTGTGGTAATGGACTTAAAGTCCTTCAGGATCATGAGGAGGTCAAGATTAAGAGGACCTTTCAGTTGTTTCAATGTCCAACACCCCCGCCCCCCAAATAAATAAATAAATAAAAATAAAATAAAATAAAATAAAATAAAATAAAATAAATAAATAAATAAATAAATAAATAAATAAATAAATAAATAAATAAATAAATAAGATAAAAAAATAATAAATAAATTACAAATAAATAAATTACAAATAAATAAATTACAAATAAATAAATGAATGAATGAATGAATGAATGAATGAATGAATGAATAAATAAATAAATAAATAAATAAATAAAACCAGTTAATTTCTTATACCAGTATGTACTGTGTGTCTTTCTGTATTTTACTTTAGAATACAGATCAGCTGAAAATGATCCCCAAATGATATGAATAATAATGGGAGTCCGACCTTAGAGCATAGATCTGTCCTAAATGTAGTCTGCCACACATGAGCTGTGTTGTGAAATTCCCTCCCTAAAAATCTGCTTCTCGGGCGTAATCTGCTGCTAGAAAAGCACTCAAAGATTTTGAAAGTGGATTCAGCAGGCCTTGCATGCCGTGTGGTTCAGGGGTTTAACTACTTCTGGAAGAAAGGAGGGCATGATGTAAGCAGAACCAAATTCACCTAAGCATCCAAAGTTTTGCCTGTTGAATTTTCAAAGGAGTGCTGAGTCACACATCAGCGTCTTTTGTATTTAACATTTTGGTCAGAAAGAAAAGAAAAGAAAAGAAAAGCTTGCAGGGAAGTTTGGAAAGTGTGTAATGACTGTTTAGAGCAACACTTGAGCAGGTATCACCCAGCTAAACTTTTTGAGAACTTGTATTGTGCTGAAGAGCTTCCCATGAAATTTACCAGCACAAATTAACACAATCGGAGCACTTAAGCCAGCCCTTCAGCAACTTGCTGAGTCATTTTCTCAGAACAGGAACAAATTATATTTCTGTAATTAATTGACTATACACAACCAAACAACAGTTTGTGTTTTCTTTTTCCTTTCTTTTTTTTCCCACTGTTTGGAGAGTAAGTCCCCAATTGAATACCCATGAAAAAAAATGTACCGGCCACAATCAAAATTTAACTTAAAAGCACTCACACTACAAGAGCTGTTTGATGATGTATTATAAATGGTTACTTGTTTCGAAAGCCACAGCAGGCCATTGTCATCTGTCGCTCCTTCCCAACAGCAAGAGACTGTCTGCACAGGAAGCATTCTCATGTTCCTCATGGCTCCATTACTGTTTCTCTGCATTTGAAGTATTTTAATTACAAGGATATACATTCAGGCAAGCTGCATTGACTTTCAAGATGTCTAAACAAGCAAATAAAGTCAGCTAAACATGCTGAAGTTCGAAGACTTAAAAACTTAGATAAAGCAGTTCATTAAACTTCTGCAAACTCTTTGAAAAGATGTCTCTGGCTCATCATATGTCACGTCCCACTGCTGCAATCAGGCATGAATAGAAAAGCATTCATGGCATCTTTTCATGTTCTGTGCTCTCACCTTCCTTTGGGAGCAACCACATGGACACAGAACATGCAATCTGCACGGACCCATTAGAGAGGTCAGAGGATGCAAACACAGAGTCATAAACACTGTGGATCTTGTACAAACATTCCTAGTTTGACTGAGATTCTTGTTCGGCTTTTCCTAAAAGTTAGATGGGACACATCCAGTTCTCGGGATCTCAACAGCTTGTCTATCCACCCAAGAAGATCACATTGCATTGCAGTGGGAAAAAACATGACACAGACAATACACAAGCATCCTCTACAAGCATCACTGTGGTGGAAAAGCTGCCACTGCAGAGAAAAACTTCCAAGGCAGAGATTCAAGTCTGGCTAAAGTAGATGCTTGGCAGAGCTGAACTTCGAAGCTGCATCCAGGCAGATTGAAAACTCATCAACTTAACATGCAGATTTTGAGCTTTCTTTTCCCATTCTGTCTCCAGTCTTCATCTACAGTTTAAATGTACTAAAATTGTGGCAAAAGCAGTTATTTAGAAAAAAAATGTGGCATGAGGTATAATAAAGGAGAAAGTTTTATCTTTACAGCTCCCATATTCCTGCGTTTAAGTGTGGCCAAGTCAAATGACATAAGATACAGGACATCTGGCAATTAGTCCGTCTTATGTGTTTCAATACCAAGAAGCTTTCCGTGACATCAAGCATAATGGAATCTTATAATTTTAACCCCACTTTATCAATTCGAATAAACATGGTAATTAAAATGTCAAGGAGGAATTTAAAATGAGGACTTGAAGAACATAACAATCATCCTGTTTTGACAAGATTACCAGCCATGGGGGATTTAACCTTGTTAGTGTGAAAGAGGATGAAAACAGAGAAGATGGTTAATTTTAACTCTTCAATGATAACAGCCTGTGGGGCTTCCATGCAGCAATCATCACAGGAGCAGGTAAATTCATCATGATTACATTCATTTATTAACAGATAGAAAGTGTTGGGGTGATTCAAACAGGGATTTAAAATATTTAATTAGTTGTTCAAATTGTAGCTGGAACAGGAGCATGGGGATGGAAATGTTTTCCTGCTGGGATAGAAAAACCATTTCTTATCAGCTTTCACTGAGAGAGCTCCATTAAATACTTTAAAATGAATTTACTTGGTTCAATTCTACAATTCTACTATTTCATTTAGCAGACGCTTTTGTCCAAAGCGACGTACAACACAAGCAAGAATTTAAACAGGAAGGAAAAACCTCAGTAAGCACGAAGAAATGCTGCAGGTTTGTTGGGCCACAGGTGCTCTGCCATCAAGTGTCCAAAGAAGGACAGGCTGGAAGGACAATGAGCTCAGTTTTGAACAGATTTAATTCATCTGTTTCAAAATGATTTCTACAGGATATTTAGCATTCTATTAGCATAACGCTAACAACAGCACAGCATCAAGTAGGTAGCTGCAAGAGGAGAAATGTGAGATGTCCACAGGTTACCGAGCACCAAATGACAATTCCCCGTTGTGGGCCTACACCTGGTATTTATAGTATCATAGTCTGTGAATATACTGTATGTTAATTAGTATTCATGCATGCATGAATTCTGTATCTTTAAAAGTGTATGCATATGGTGTCCGTTAGTGTGCTAAGGGTTGTGGGGGTTCGTGTGAACTGACAGATGGCATTTAATGACCTTACTAGCATGTTCGCCTGTGGAGTTGGCATGTCCAATATGGACTAACTGTGCTTTTTCGACCACACAGAGAGCAACACATGACAACTGGGTCCCGTGTTCATGTAGATGTGTATACCATTACCACCAAATGGAAAGGTCAGGTTCAATAAAGTTGGCGGATAACACCCGCTCGACAACTCTTACAAATGTTAAAAAAGAAAGAAAGACAGAAAGAAGCTATGATTTACTTAGAAATGTTGTTTGTTGTCTAGAATAAAAGTACAAGATGTAAGATGAGTGCGTCCAAAGTCTTTGGTAGACATGAAGGTCAAGTTACATTAAAGCTCCTTCCATCAGCCATTTAGCTTAGGCTAAACTTTGCAAAGAAAAATAAAACAGCCACTTTATTAGGTGCACCTTGCTAGTAGCAGGTTTGGCCTGCCTTTGCCTTCAGACTGTCCTTATTCTCCGTGGCATAGATTCAAAGAGGTACTGGAAACATTCCGCAGAAATTTTGATCTATACTGACATGATAGCCTCATACAGTTGCTGCTGAGAAGGACTGCAGATCCATGATGAGAATCTCCCATTCAGGCAGGATAGATCCATGCTTTCATTTTTTTTACACTAAATTCTGACCCTACTATCTGAATGTGGCAGCAGAAATCAAGACCAATCGGACCAGGCAGCATTTTTCCAATCTTCTATTGTCCAATTTTGGTGAGCCCGTGCGAATTGCCGCCTTAGTTTCTTGTTCTTAGCTGACAGGAGTGGCACCAGGTGTGGTCCTCTGCTGCTGTAGCCCATCTGCTTCAAGGTTTGACATGTTGTGCATTCAGAGATGCTCTTCTGCATACCTCGGTTGTAACGAGTAGTTGTCTGAGTTACTGTTGCCGTTCTATCATCTTGACCAGTCTGGGCATTCAACCATTTACTCTGGCAACAACAAGATATTTTGGCCCAGAGAACTGCTACTCATTGGACATTTTCTCTCTTTGGGACCATTCTCTTTAAACCATAGAGATGGTCCCAGTAGATCAGCAGTTTTTGAAATACTCAGACCAGCCTGTCTGGCACCAACAACCATGTTACTTTTAAAGTCTCTTAAATCCCTTTCTTCTCCATTCTGATACATGATTTGAACTTTTGTGGGTCATCTTGACCGTGTCTACACACATTAAAAGCATTGGGTTGCTGCCATGTGATTGGCTGATAAGATATTTGTGTTAATGAGCACAGCCAAGTGACAACCCCCTGTGTTGCATTAGTTCTTGGAAAGACTGCCAAAACCATTTTTGGGCCCAGTTAGGTCCAATGAAAGCAATAATTTCTTTTGATAACAGAAATAAACATGTTAAAAGCCTAGTACAAAGAAGGCTTTGGTCTAGATATACTTTTTTTTTATTCGTTGCATCTTGGAGTGGATAACTTTAAGACCCATCAGCTTTTTTATATTCCAATCTGAAGTTAGGCATAATCATGGATGTAGCTGATTCTACCTGGCTAACATTAATTTGTTTGTTTGTCTGACTAACAGTTTTTTTGCCATGTCAAATTTATCCTGGCATCATTATTTTGACAGTTATCCAGAGACTCCTGACTACGCTGATACTATACCTACAGTAAGAGGAAGAAGTGGAGAAGCTGTTGTACCATCCATCCGAAGCACCTCAACTCTGAAAGTTTTCAGAAAAATCCACCCACTCCCAACACTTCTAGAGCTCGGTAAATGCCTCTAACATGTTAGTCGTGTTTGCAGAAAGTGAGTGTTCCCTCCTCGAAAGACAGTTTTTGTTCTCACCGAGTATAAAATCACCTCACCTGAGAGCTGATTGTTGATACCTTCAGGTGTAAACAGGTTTGCCATCTTGTCAAAAGTGACGGAGAGTACCTGTGAGGAATAAACACAACTTGTTTATGGGAAGTGTGAGATGAGTGCTTCCTGCATAAACAACAATTTGTGTTTCATTAAAGCAAATTTTTGTAGGATCTTTCAAAGCTAACACCTCCTCCAGTCATCGTTTTTTTCTCTTCTTTGTTTCGTTTCCCCTCTTTTGTCCTTCTTAATCACTTTCCTTCTCTCTGGTATGTGACAGAGAAGAGAAGTGCTGTGACAAACCAGAGAATTACAGTGCGTGGGAGTGTTTCTGTGCATGCACGCAGGTGTGGGTGTAAATGACTCTGATGGGGTGTGTGTATAATGTAGAGGGTTGCATGCTCATGTTCCCAGGAGCGCGTGACTGTGTGAGGATCTGTGCTCCCTTTATGCCATGATGTGTAGGACTAATCAGTGCACGGAAGACCCTGTTGTGCCAAATGACAGTAGGGGAACATAGAGATGGAAAGAGTCATTACAGTGTTAGAACATCCTATCTCCCTCTTTCTGTCTCTCTCTCAATCTTGATTTTATTGTCTGTCAGAAAAATCAACAGGGTAATAACATTCAAGTTCCTATCCCCCAAAAGACAGTTCCCCAAGTCCTGTGCCTCCTGCGGTGTTTCTTTTTCTTTCTTTTTCCATCTTAAAGCGAGAATAATGCCATGTGCTAGTGTTCTTTTCATGCTATCAAGGCTGAGAAAATCATAAAGAAGATTAGGAGGGAGAAAGTACGGTGGCCCCGAGAGCTCACAGCACTGCAATTTAAGAAAACCCACGCAAAAAGACAAAACACAAGCAAATTAAGAGAACATCTTCAACAATCTGACAACACATGCACAACATTTAGAGAAAACACAGCAAAGACCACAACATGTTAAAAAAAACATGCAGCAAATAGACCACAACACGATGGAAGTGTTTCCACCGATGCACACGTCCTGACCATGCATTAAGGTTCTCTTTCCATCAGTGTTGTTGGAAAATGAGATAAAAGTAAGTGCTTTTGATATATTTTTACACTGTGATCGCATGATTCAGACATGAGCATACTGGCTAATAATGGACAAGTGCATCACTCCTAAGTGTCCTCTGGAAACTCTTTCATTGTGTTGCGGTCTGTTTACAGCGTGTTTTTATTAATGTGTTGTGTTGTGGTCTTTGCAGCACATTTTCCTAATGCTGCTCATGTGTTGTCAAATTGATGAAGATGTTTTCTCAATTTGCTTGTGTTTTGGTTTTTTTTTTTTTGCATATTTTCTTCAGTTGCAGTGCTGTGAGCACTCAGGGCCACCGTAGAAAGAGCATGAAAAAGAAATATAAAGTGGAACCTGGATACATGAAAAGGAGATAAAGACTGTGTGAAATGTAAATGAATAAATTGCAGTTTTTCAGGTAAGCTATAAGAAATATGAATTTTACAATAAATTCACTGAAATTGCTTGTAGCATGTTTTTGGTGTCTCTGCGTTGTACTTGAATTCTGCTTAGAGTTCTGTGTTTCCAAATTAAAAAAATGGCTTCATGTTATTTAAGATTTAAGCCAATTCTAGTTTTACATGTTAGCAAAAGCATGAAAATAGAGTCAAAACAGGGATTCTCCCACAAAAGTCAAGTTTTTTGGAGGGACTGACTTTATCTTATATTCAGCTGATATTTGGTGTCACTGTCATTGTATCAAACATTGGTATGTGTTTTCTAACCTTTCTATCTTGAATACAAGACTTTAAAACAAACAAACAAACAAACAAACAAAAAAAATCAAGTTTGATTTACAAAATACACAGCAAAAACTGAAATGTTGGCTGGTGGTTTTGCTTTTATTTCATTTCATTTCATTTCATTTTTTTTAATTTTATTCATTTATTGTAAAGATTGTATTATTGGAATTAATATACAAGTCCGGAAAATGTCTCATTTCAAGATATTCAAAGCCTGAATTGCTAGTGGAGTATAAAATCTGTCAGAAAAATTAACTTCTTTAGTTTCTTGTTTCTTCTTCTTCTTCTTCTGCTTCTTCTTCTTCTTCTTCTTCTTCTTCTTCTTCTTCTTCTTCTTCTTCTTCTTATTATTATTATTATTATTATTATTATTATTATTATTGTTGTTGTTGTTGTTGTTGTTGTTGTTGTTATTATTAATGACAAGCAAACCATATTGTTCATGAATAAGAATAAATACATATTTTTTTTCATCTTAAGTCCAATAAGTTTCTTTAAACTAAAAATAAAACGTAAACACTTGCTCAGGTTCTGGTTTTTGCAGTGCAGTCGGCCCCCTTTTCCTTTGTTCAGGAGATTTTGACATAATATGGGAAAACAGTTTTTTTAAAAAGGCACCACAAGCACGTCTCACTAGATCCTTCTCCTGCCGCAGCATCACACAAGCCGGTGTATACTTCAGCTTGAAGCCAACCTGAAAGTCCCAGATAAGATGCTTTTATTCCTGTAACGTACTCGACCAGGACCACATTATATCACTATGTTCTAAACTTTGCTGGGAACACAGCTGATAATGAGGGTGATGATTGAGGGTCATGTTCTTCTCACTTCTCCTCTCTCTTCTGGTGAAATCAGTACCTGTTACTGTGATTACCTCTAAATATTGATGAGTACATTATAGCAGTGTAATTAGTTTGTTGGGCTCATCCATTTCCTTTGTTAGATAAAGGCACCCTTAAGCTATTGCATCAAGTTAAAGAAACAGAAACGCAAAGGCAAAGCCACTTTTCATCCAGCAGGATTTCTGGGATCTAGAAGAAAATCCTGCTGTGGAATTAAAGGCAAATGAGCTAAATGGGGGTTCTGCCAAGTCAAAACTTTGTTATCTGTGTATTTCAGATACTGAAGAGTTGAACGGAAGCTCGACAGGGTCAATTTAAAAAAAAAAATCTTAAAATACCAACTGAAACCTTACTGTGATAAATATTTGGTGAATGTAGGCAGACAGCAAATTGCTGACTGTCTTCTCCTCATTTTGAGAAAGCTGTTCTGCAAACAAAGAAAGACAGTATTGTTCTGTTGTGTAGCGCCCTGTGTTGAAGCTTTCGAGGGCATGTATATTCCACTAGTTGCAGTTAATCTTGTCTTCATAAAATGTGCTAATGCCCAGTGTTAATCAGGGCTTCTGTTGAATGCTCCGTGTGAACAACAGGCTGCTAAATGTCAACTGTTACCGGATTATCTGCAGCCTGAAACCCTGTGATAATGATATGTGGAGCATGTGTGTCTGTGTGGGTGCTTCCAACACTACGCATGCGTTTGGGTGTGTGATTGCAATGTGCAAGTGGTGATTAAGACACGCTTTTTTCCTTTTATTTCGCTACTTTTATTGAATCAGAGGGAGACAGAGAAATGACGACAGAGTAAAAAAGCGAAGAAGCATGAAAGGCAGAAGAAGATGGAAAGCTGAGAGAGACAGAGAGACACAAAGGCAGAGAGGACGAGTTAAAGAAGGGTGTATCATCCTTGTTGTGTTTGTTGTGGTTTCTCTTTGCAGGTTGGGAGAATTTTAATGTCAGAAAAAGACTTGCTTGAGCCCTGCAAGCCCGACTCACACAGCAGTCTTCAGCTGTGCTTTTTTTCTCATTGTACTGTCAGTGCTGCGCCAAAACCAAGGAAAAATGCACAAAATATGGAGTCCAGATGAAAAATGATCAAACAAGTTGAGATCCATGCCCAGGTATCAGATCACAATACCTCCCTGGAGACACACCAACATGCATACTAATAATCCATGTGTCTCATTAAGTCAGGTTATTAGACCTCAGAGTTAATTGAGTCATTCTGCAAGATAATAAGGTCACCTTAATTTCCTCTTCCGCCTGCCTTCACTTTTAACCTCGCCTTGATCCTCTCTCCCATTCCTCTTCACCTGACTTTTTTTGTGTTTTCTTTTAACGCCTCCTCATGATGCCATCCCTCACCTCTGTTTCCACACCCTTATCATTTCCCTTTCTCTACAAGCTACCACACTTCAATATATTTTCCTGCACGAACCCTGTTTGTTGTTTACCTCCTTTTCTTCCTTTACATTCTTCACACCTATTGCTGCTTAACTTTTCCGGACTGTTTTGTAAACTTATATTCCTCTGTCTAGAGCCTTTTTAGAGTTATGTCAGAGAGGCAGAACAGGCTGACCTCGGAGCAGGTGAGTGTCTGCTCGTTCATGCATAATGAAGTCAAATCACATGGCCTATTTGACATAATGTCACATGAAAAATGACTTCTTGTGCACAATAAATGTAGTATAGGTAAAGGTAAAGATCAAAGCTCAGTGCTTAAAATAATGGGCTGATTGGATGGTGTCATGACAGCTGCATTGATGATGGTTATAATCAGATTTTATAAAGATAATGATTACAGATGTTGCTGCAGATGCTTTGGTGGTGATGATTATGATTTTCTGCCTAAGACATGTAATGACTTCTGTAAACTTTTGTCCCGGTTGTACATCTTAATCTAAAATGCATTCAAATGCTTGCCATCAGTGTACCAGGTGCTGACTTTACAGCTGTGTCCTAACTGACCCATGGCTAAGTCCTGCCCTGATAGCGATGAGCCAATCACAGTGTGTTCAGCAATCCCATACACTTGAACATTCTCTGCGCAGCCATCCATTGAAATTAGGTCATAGCACAAGGATCTCCTAACTGATTCATGACACATTGGCGGAGAGGGCCTCAAACACCAAGGTCTGCCCATAGCTCTGGCCCTGACAGGTCTCCAGCCTTAAACCAGATAAAATAAAATTGTTTTAAACAGAGGCTGAGAAAAGGGTTATCCAAAGCACCAGTGTGAGAAAATGCAAATTTTTCTTTTAGCTCTGAATTATGTAAAGCTAGGTCAGGGGTTCCAGAGAAACACACTACACCCTCTTAAAAGATTGGTCCCAAGCACATGTTTCAACGAAGCACACTTTTGGTTCCTTCTTGATGTTGTTTTTATTCCTTGAATTATAAAATCGGAGAGAGCATGGCTGCAAAGTGAGCCCTTACCTGTTTGCAACGATTTCCTTGCATGCCTTACTCTGGTCTTCTTCTGCTAACAACATCCCCAGAACATGCCACTGTGTGATCTTCTGCTGATAAAGTCTGACATCACACTTGCCACCTCATCTGCTGCCTACAGCCCATGTAAAAGGGTTTCCTCGCCCTTGAAACATGCTGGAAACTCTCACAGCAGAATGGAGTGCAGCCACTAGAAACCGCCTCTGAAGATGCAGGGTTACCATTGAGTAAATGATGAACAGCTGTGCCGGCAGATGGCTGATCACAAGGACAACAAGGAATTCACAGAGGCACAAACTCACTTGGGGTATCCAGTGTTCGGGTGTGGCATGACAGGTGATAATCTCATACATGGGCAGCAAATGTTAGCATTTTAATTACCTGAAAATAGATGTATTAATTGATTTTCTTTGGGTGAAGCAGGCTAATCAGCCTTTGTGAGAAACAGATAAGTGTTGTGCTGGTTATTATACATTTTCTTTGTCAGAGCTGTTGCTAGCAAGGCTGGGGAGAGAAAGAAAGCAAGATTTTTTTGTAAATATTTTACTAAGTTATTAAGGTTATTATTATTAGTTACCTTGAAAAGCTTTGAACCTTTCATTTTGTCATGGCGAGACTGAATGCCAGCATATATATATATATATATATATATATATATATATATATATATATATATATATATATATATATATATATATATATATATATATGTGTGTGTGTGTGTGTGTATATATATATATGTGTGTGTATATATATATATATATATATATATATATATATATATAGCTGTAGTCGGCTATTGGTGTTTTTCTTGTCTAAAATGCAAGTGGCCACACGCTGTGCTCCTCACAGATGGGAACCAATCACAGTCACTGATCACATCTGTGATGCATTTGGAAATACATGTATCGAGCTTTCCTGGCATAGAAGAAGGAGTACAGACGCGGGAATAGGTGCAGCTTCAAAGACTCTTTATTACAAGCAGGTTTGGTACACAGGTGGTCAGTCAGCGAGGCAGAGGTAATAAGTCCGGCAGGCAAAAATCAGGAAACAGGTTCAGGAACGGGTTCAAGAGTTCACGAAAGGTAAGCTAAGAAATGGCTGGTTGTATCAACTTGAGGTGAAGTGATAATCTGGCAGAGAAGTGAGGGAACACCAGGGTATAACAAGACACAGGTGCAACACATTAGGGAGGGGCAGCTTGACAGGAACTGACAAGACAAGAGACAAGGGTTAACAAAATAAACCAGGAACTTCCAAAGAATGATTTAACTTGACAAACACTGACATCTCCTGCCTTCATTCGAACCAAACTCAGCGATGGCGATGGCAAGAAAAACTCAAGCTGAGAAACCAGTTTACCCATGGCCATATCTTAGCACAATGTTTGAGATTTCAGAGATCTTTTAGGGGTTTCCATCACTTTCCACAGACATGGAAAAATGCAGGGTGGATATTGTGTGTGTTGAATAGGTTTTATTTAGGCCTGTGTTATGTTGCCATGTAGCAAAGTGGTTCAACAGGAGAAGGGGTTCTTGAAAGCAGAGTGTGGTTTGTTCACTGTAATGGACAGGAAACTTGCAACTCTTCCATAATGAATGTGTGGGGAGAGAAAAAAAAGCCCTCTTTTTTTTTTCCTTTTTTTTTTGTTTGGTGGGGATTTTTAAATTTAAAACATAAATGACAACAGACTTTTAAATTTTCTACGTTTCCTTGGCATTTAACTTTTATATCACTCATATTACTGCACTTTTCTTACCACAAAGAATGCATTCACAAAGAGTCACGTTTACAAATACAGGTGTCACTGTATCTAACAAATCTGCCTCCTTCTTGCGTTCAACAAATCAGTCAGTTCCTAGATGCTGAACTTTAAATGCCATTTTAAATTTGTCATTTCAAGCCTGGTGCTACATAACCCACCCTGTCCCTAATCAGCTCTGTGATAAGCTCTTTGTATTATCCTGCATGAGATGAAGGAGTTTCTGTCACTGTCTGCTGTCTTTTCATCATCCCCACCAGTGTTTGAAGTTGCCAGTGAGTAAATTAACATCATTTAAAGCAACATTTATGGGCAGATAATTTCGTAAAACCTGTTAATAGAGCTCGAGCACCATCTTAAATTCAAAGTCAACAAAGTAAATCTGAATTTACTTTCTACTTAGAGAAAACTCTTGTGTAAATCTGAGATGCAGGATAATGAAGGAAGTCTTGTCAAGTGTGAGTAATTGTATACTTTCTAGAAATCTCTTATGTCCACAAACATCTTTTCAGATTTTGAAACCACAACAGTTTGCTCCATAAGATTAAAGGAGGGATGCCTCATTTCATAAGACATCCTGGAAACTCTGTCATTCTGGGTATCCAAATTACCTGGTCCATTTTTTAATTGGCCTGCAGCAAAATCTAAAAATATGGCTCACACATGAAACTTGTGCTTTACACACTTCTGTTGTGTTGTTGTGTATTTACTGCGTTTTTCCCTCACATGATGTGTTGTGGACTTTGCAGCACATTTTTCTTTATGCTGCACATGTGTTGTCAAACTGATGAAGCTGTTTTCTTAATTTGCTTGGTTTCTCTTTTTGCATGTGCTTTCTTAAGTTGCAGTGCTGTGAGTGCGAAGGCTAAAAAAATATTTGTTTCTGTACCTGAAGTAGAAGACTTAATTCAAAATCCTGCCTCCTCACATACAGACAGTGAAGTGAATGAAAATCATGTTGTGGTTTTAAAGGCTGTAAGGTGCTGATGCCTATTTTGGACAACAATGTTGTTTATCTGATCCATAAAGATGACAAAAAAAGACTGATGATGGCACTATACAACCCAACCTGCATATCTGTGAGTATGAGTGTATAACAATAGCCCCGTATTTCCTGTGCTGAGTGTGCTGACAGAGTATTTCTCTTTCTAGGCCAAAGATGCACAAGTGATTTCAGTAAGTGCAGCATTATTTAGAGATGCTTTACCCCTCTCTCTCTTACACATTTACACACACACAGATCTGGTGACACAGATAAAAAAAGATGCATTCACATATTTGTTTAACCCCGCAGATTGTTATTATCCAGCAGCAGGACCACTTGTACAGTAAATAATCTTTATCCGGATTTCATGTGCTTGCAACAACAAAATGCATACGTGGTGCACAAAAACATTAAGATTTAGGGGTGTGTGCCTTTTCAAAAGTCGCACACACATCTCTTTCTCCTCCTCTTTCACACACATTTAGAGCTGTTATTGACAAGAGCTCCCTGGTGAGAGTTTCCCTCTGGCTCAGTCTCAGATAAAACACTCTGCTCACCTCTGTTGTGTCCTTTTCTTTTTTTTTTTTTATTCTGGTCCATGTGTGTCCTCACTTTGTCCTTCTCAGCTCTATTTTGTGTTGCTCCATTTTATCCATAATCGGTTGGGTCTCTCGTTGCTTGGTTGTGTTGTGCTCATGAGACAACCTCTGGAATTCTGATTACAGATGTAGCAAAAACAACAACAACAACAACAACAACAACAACAACAACAACAAAAACAGTTGCTTGGATTACAGACTGAAGGCTAACTTCATTTTCTGGCTGGGGAGGCATGGGAGATGTGGTGTGTGTGTGTGTGTGTGTGTGTGTGTGTGTGTGTGTGTGTGTGTGTGTGTGTGTGTGTGTGTGTGTGTGTGTGTGTGTGTGTGTGTGTGTGTGTGTCGGTGCTTTTGGAGGTGATGGTTGGCCTTCTTCTGGGTCCTGGGGTCCTGGGTCGGGTGGTATCTGGGACTCTTGTGGTGGGTTTTGGGTACCATTGCTTCTCAGGAGTGTCTTTGGGCCCCTTGGTCCTGCAGGGTCTGGTCAACTACTTGGGGCTTCGGTGATCATCTTGCATGCATGCCTGTACGGATACTCATGTTCCCATTGAGACTCACAGAAAATAGGTGATCTGTCCCATCAGAACATACTGACTTACTTCTGTCTCTTCCACACTTTGTCTCATGTCATGTGACGCATGCTCCCTCATTTTCTCATCTCTGTTGGCCTACGCTCTAATTTCAGGATCCCACTTCTCTGGTGTTCCTGGGTTTCTTACAACTGTCACTCTTTGAATTGTACTTAGAAAAGCACAGCACCTGGACTGCTATTTAATATTGTCAACATCATCTGTCTGTCCTCTTCCCTGCCTGTCCTCTTTCATCTTCGTTCCTGTTTGTCTTGTCTCGTCCTATCTGTCACTAATTCCCCTCCTTTCACATTGTGGTGTAGCACGGCCCTCCCCTTCAGCTCACATCGGGGAATAAATAAAGTTTGATTTGATGGAGTAGCCTACAGGGAGGGTTGGTGATAGTCACTGACAGCAATGAATCATAACTACTTATGTTTCAATGCATCGGTCTTTCAACTTTGACATCGGTCACTGTGCTCAGATGGAAGGACATATGCAGACAAGGGGGGAAATTAAATAAATAAATAAAATAACTTCATTCTCTGAAAAACAGTTGCAGCTGCTGTGCCTAATTTCTCTATTTCTAGCAACTGTACAGTGTTTACATAACTAATCCATTATAACTAACAAAAACACTGATTTAAGTAGGTCAAACAGTTTAAGGTTAGGCGGCTAGCCTGTTTTCTCAGCACAAGCCATTTAGTCATTTTCAGATTGGCTTGGCAAATAATAGGATACTAGGAAAAATCGATTGGTGATGTCTCAGAGACTACATCCATGTTTTAACAGTCCATAGATGCATCTATTGTCTCAGGACAAAAGTTCTTCTTTGCTTTTGGGTTCATATTTAAATGGCACGTTTACAGTAATGGTCATTTTCTTGAGCTTAGTGTTGCAGAAGTAAATGTTTAAATATACACAAATAAGTAGATAGATTCACATATTCAATTAGAACCACCACCAAGCAGAACTCAGATTCTAACTAATTGTGTGTGTATTTTCAGCCTTTGAAGCAAGAACACAGACTTTTAAACAACCAATAACCAAATAAGAATTTGCATACTGGTCGACATATTTGCAGACCTTCATGTGCAATTGTGGATCTGCATATTTATTTGTAGATTTGAGACATACCATCATGTGCTGATTTGTTGATCTGTGCACATTTGGTACATCAGAGTATGCAATAGTGAAGCTCGAATCTGTGCACACATTTGAGGACGTATTTCTCTTTCTGCAGAGGGTTTTGCAACCTGTTATTTTGAACATTTTAATTTTATCTTATTATTGTTATTAACCTGTTTCTTTTTTTTGTTTGTTTATTTTGCCATTCACTTGGTATCAATTAACTTAAATTTCCAATATACAGTCACATTTATTGTAAGATTAGCAGGTGGTTATGGAAAATGGAACCATGACAAGGTGTGACCAAGCGTCACCTCTGGTCTGAAAATATGAGGCAATCCTAAATGAAGTGCTAAAATCTGCAGTTCGTTGAGTGTCGGCTTAAGGCTGGCTCTGGAAGTACAAGAAACCAGATACACACCCAGCCAAAAAAGCCATTTTCACCAAACAATTAAGAATATTTACAGCCTAGTACAAAAAAAAAAAATGTCTCTCGGCAGTTTAGAAGATATTAGGATCAGAAGTATGCTCAATCAGAGGCACAGCTTAGCTCACGTGACTGACAGGTTCCCTATGTTAGGTGACTTGATTCTAGATCGTGGTGAGACAGAATTGTTATGTGTGTGGTGAGCTGTGTTGAGATTATCGGAGCACACCACACACAGTACGATCAAAACCATTCAATGCCTGATTTTTGATCTTCATGTGTGGGCTCTAACAGATTAAAAATCTCTTCAGATTTAGAAAATCCTTATGTGTGAAGACAGCCGGGAGAGGCTCCATGCACCTGCTCCCAGAACAGGATAAAGTGGTAGAAAATGAATGAATGAAAGATCATGAGGATGCACAACATCTCCACAGCTCCTGTGCAAATGTCCTACGAGCCTTCACCATAAGTGAAGCTCAACATGGTATTTTATGGGTCTATACTTGCTAACTTGGTTCTCAGCAGCCACCAATCCTGTTTCTTGAACTATTAAATTGAGCTCCTGTCTTCTCCTGGCATGTAATGTTGCACCCATGCTTCACTTCACTTTACTTTACCTTTAAGCGCGTTTTAATTCTTCATTTATTACATCTGAAAACAAATGAAAGAAAGCTGACAGCTTTAAAAAGGCAGTGTTTCTCTACAGCCTAGATAGCTTAGCTAAATTACTCCCTGAAGGCAGACCTCAGGATACATTCATGAAAAACACTCCAGTTATGATATATTGACTTAAAAGTTTACATGACACAAAGTATATTTCTGGGAGCAGTTTAATGTCTTCTATGGCTCCAGAGATGCTTTCTAAAAATATAACTGAGGTGTTGTCTAGAGCAGTGATTCCTAACCTGTGGGCCGCAAGGATATTGCAAGTGGGCCGTTAAATCATTTCCAAAATGGTATGATTTTTGTGGGGGTGGTGATGTAATAATATGAAAATAAACATGTTGCAACATGTTACAGATGCTGTATCAGCAACTGTGAAGCTTCCACTAAAACTGATTCCACACTTACTATGATCATTTAGCAGTTTACAGATACGTGTTATCATCTAACTCTATATCCATATATAAAGTCAGCACAAGCAGAAGTGTCCCCTGTCACTCTGTGTTGTTCATATTTACTTTAAACTTCATCCTGATCAGTTTGTGGAGTCTGTAACGCTGATCTGTGCTTTGCTCCAGCCGTGAATTGTCTCGGGCACATTATGCAGCTGATTATTATTCCTCCTCACAGGAGTCACCTTTCTGCTCTCTCTGGGACAGATGTAGTTTGACAATCTTTCCTCTCATTCTTTAAAATTCAACAGAGGAGTTTTCCTTCACCTTTAGTTGAACAAACCTGAAAGCCTGTAAGCGTTCATACCACACTGTTACTATGTATGTGCCTCTGTGCAGGGGCGTGTCCAGACTTTCAGACTGGGGTGGCTCACCTATGATAGATATTATATTGCAGTGTATGATTTTAGTATAAAATGTATTATACATAAATATGCATCAGCCAATCTTATAAATTTAAAACAGGTTTTAAGCCATATAAAAAAAAAAAAACAATCTCAGACTGGCTGCAAACTGTGCCAGTAAATAAGAGTAAATTATGTTTGTGTTGAATTCATAATTTATTTATAAAAGTTAATTTTTTTTTTTTTGTTTGTTTGTTTTATTTTTTTCCCCCAGGGTTTGGGATTGGGGGCCAAAGCCCTCCCTCACAGTTTCAATAAGCCCTGTATGGCCTCCGTTTTTATGGGGTCAGAGGTGGGCCACAAAAATGTTTGAGACTTAAAAGTAGGCCCTGAGTGGGAAAAGATTGGGAACCACTGGTCTTTTTTTTTAAGCATTTGAGGAAAGAAGTAAAGTAAAATGGTTTCTAATGCTGCAATTATGCCCATTAGTTCTTTAACCTGTCTCTGGTGAGTCCCGCAGCCTTACGGACCTGGAATAAAAATTCTGAAGGGAAAAAAATTCTAAGTGAAATATGGTATACACAACTTCCTGGTGCTTTAAATGGAGCACATCATACATAACTTTCCACGGAAATCGTGAGGAGGTTTGGGTGCTATGCTGCCGGTTTCATAGCCTCTGCACACCCTGAGCAACCAGAGGAGTCAGAGGAGCCTGTTGATATACTGAATATACTTCTTAATATAACTTGTAGTGTTTTTCCCTCCCTAATAGCTGTGGGAACAAAATGGATACTCATGGGCTGTGGGTGTGTTTGATGATATTGATGTGTGAATGCATCTCCATACATCTGGTTTCTGGTTACACTGAAGGTAACATTTACCTTGTTCATACACTTTTTTCACACATATAGGTTTCTAAGTCATGAACAATATGTCATGGATTTACAGAGAAAGGGACAGAGGGAAAAGCACGCTTCGCGTGCTCAGATGTGGTGGGGGTTTTGTTTGAACTGAGGTCCCTTAAAAACTATCATCAACACACACACATACACGTATGCGCGCTTCGCGTGCCCTTTCATGGAGAAGAACACCTCTTTGTGTGCCCTTTCATTTATTATACATTGTTTAACACGAACAAGCGCACACACACACACACACACACACACACACACACACACACACACACACACACACACAGACATGCGCACTTCGCGCATTCCCCTTCAAGGACAAGAACACCTCTGTGTTAGCTTTCATTGATTATACATTGTTTAAATAAAGTTATTTGTTTCAAAAAGGAATCCTGACTCTCTCTGTGTGTGAGATAGTGTGCTTGTTTTGATAGTATAGCTAGGCTCCTCCAGAATGTACCAAAATGTCCTTATGAGTCATAACTCATGAACAGGTGTGTGGTTTCCATGGTGATTTAACAAGGCACAGCTGTAGAGATCAAGGGACACTTCTTTGTGACAGCTGATCTCAGGTTGGATTTTTGAATCCAAAGACTCTGAATAATCTGTCAATGTGCAATTTATATATGTAGGGTCAAAATTTTACCTGCACAGCCGAGTTGAAAATGAGTGATCCTTTTCTGAAAACCCCTCAAGATTTAAAATGGAAGTTAATGGGGAGTGTTGGTCAGGTTTGCCTGACAGTTGGCCCTTTCCTAACTAAGAGCTCCATCCTTTGACTTCAAAAACCACTTTCACAGAAGCACAACAAAGTTTCCTATGCTTTGATGTCTTTTTTTTATGTCTGTAGAGTGAAGTTTGTGTTTGTGAGAGCAGGTTGTTCGGGAAATTTATTGCTGCGGCTCCCACTGACTGATGATGTCACACACTCTGAGAGCTGAGTTTTTAGGGAAAAATGTCAAAACTTTGTGTCGCTTAACCTTTGTTTTCTCAAAAACTGTTGAAGATAGCGGAAAGCCCCTCGATACTTAAGTTGATCTGTGAACGTTTTGAAGCAAGAACAATGTCTCTGGGTCAAAGTATGGTGAGGCAGGAGCAGTCGGACAAAGTGTGTTTTTTTTTTCTCGGTGTTCTCGGGGAGTCTCCCTATTCATTGTCTTTGGGACTTTTTCATTGGTTTTTCTGTTTGTTTGTTTGTTTTTTTCCAGCATAAAATTGCAGAAATTCTTAGAAAAGTCTTAGCTCACCATTCTGGACCGTGCCACACATTTTGATATATAATTTGTTGGGGTTTTCTCAAAGCTCGGGGAGGAGTAGCTGTCCAAAATTTTGGACAGAAGATCAAAAATGAAGAAGCGCAACGTAAGAACAAAAGGTGGCTCGTGGCTTTGCTACAAGCCACCCTCCCCCATAGCTTTGCTTTGAAGCCCGAGCCCCTAATTATGGGGACCAGGATGTTGCTATTACATGTCCAGAGAGCATATCTTCTGACTTAAAATCCCAGGTTAGCATTTAGGCTTCAACCAATAAAATCCTGCTGGCAGCAGCTGCTTCTCGCGGAAACAGGGCAGCACCTGGATTCATCAGCTAGTGAAATGCAGTATTTAAAAGCTGAAACCGTTTATATTTCTAAATATACTCCTGTGGATTTCCTTATGATTGGATTTGCTGGTAATTGAATGATAGGAAAAGTACAAACTGAATGATAAGTAAATCTAAAAAGTTTTCTGAATAACCTCACAATGAAATCACTTACTCCTGATCCCAGCTCCGTCTTCACTTTTCTCTGTCTTCCACCTCATTCAATCTCTTGTCTCAGCATCACTTTCTGTCAGTAGTGATCTCTCCATCTTCCCTTGTCAGCGCCTCCTCCACCGTCCTCAGTCTTTCCTCTTACTTGAGCCTGAGTTGGACTTCAGGGGGAAAGAAATCTGTGAAGCTATGAATTAAGCCAGTGGGAGAGAAAGTAAAGGAGAGGCTGATAAATCAGAGTATAAACAGTTCATTAAAATCTGAAGATGATATGTAGATAGATAAAGCTCTCTGGGTGGTAGAAGATGCATCGTCCTTTGGGAAATCTTTTGCAACCAGTGTAGGTGCACTCTTGTGGCTTTCATACAATGTAAGTTTTAGACACTTCTGCATAAGCTCAACTTTTCATACGTTTCACTTGATTAACATTATGAAAAACATAATGTCATTATGTTGTCATTATTACAACAGTTATGTAACGCAGCACAAAGTAGTGCTGACAAGAGTCATGTTGCAGTGAGTAAATTAACCACCATGCAGGTGTGTGTGTGTGTGTGTGTGTGTGTGTGTGTGTGTGTGTGTGTGTGTGTGTGTGTGTGTGTGTGTGTGTGTGTGTGTGTGTGTGTATGTGTGTGTGGGATGGGTGTTCCACAGTTTTATCCCAAAGTTGGTGCTAACAGAATTCACACTGAAAACAAGTGGAACTCTCTCATCTCATCTCATGTGTCTGCCTTTTGTCCTAATGCTCATCCTCATCCTCTTTGAGGATTAGGGCCATTTTTTACAGTAAATTTATGAGAATAAAGTCACAGATTTATATAAAAAAAAGGGTGATTATGTGATTAAAGTCGTAGATTTACAAAAAATAAAGTAAGAAATTTCAGAGATCAAATTCATGAATTGATTTCAGTTTTTTTTAAATTATATATTATTCTGATTTTTTTTTTTTTTTATAGGAGCATCCACCCACCCAGGCAAAGAGGATATAACGAGAGTGTCTTCTTGATGAAGTTGTGTTGAGTTACAGATTTGACAAACAGCCTTCTTAATATCGCCTTCTGACTCCTACCCCCTCTCCCTCCCTCGTCACGGTGCAGCCTGCTGTGGGTCGATGCGCATGCGCCAAAGTGAGGCTGCGTGCGCGCCCTTCAGTGACTGTGCTGGGACACCTTCCCTTCCTGACACCCCTACCCTCTCATATTTGTAGGTCTCTGGTGTATTGGTCATTCATGTGCTTATATGTTGAGGTGTTTTTTTTTTTTCCAAATCTCACACTGTGCTCCCCCTTCAGGAGCACAGTCTGGTATTTGATTTTTTTTGTCCTCTTCTTACCTCGTGTGTAATCTTTCCACATCTGATGAAATGGGTGCGCCGTGCTGTGCACGTTGGTCACAGTTCTCCTGTTCCTGTCCCCCACGTTTATTTTTTTGTGTTTTCATGTTTCTTGGACGGGATGTAACTGAAACTCAATGTCCCTCGGGATATAAATACACACACTAAATAAAGTATTTCTGATTCTGACTCTGATTCTGATCTCTGCCAATAGTTTGTTAGAGAACCTGGAGCTTTCTGATGAAGGCAGCTGAAATGCATAGCACCGTAGGCTACCACACTATGACGGAGGATTAGAGCCAAGTTCAAACCTAAACTAAAGTAGAACTTCACAAGATGCTCCGTGATCCTCATTTTATACAGGCAGCTGCTGCTCTTCAGATAGACACAATATAGACCAAAATAACCAGATTATTCTCCTAAATTTATGAGATTATTTTTGTAAATTTCCAACTTTATTTTTGAAAAATGTATCACTGTTTTTCTTATTTATTTATTTATTTATTTAGTTATTTATCTTTGTCTTATTTATCTTCTCCGTCGTATATTTAGGAATAAAGGGTTCTAGCTGAATAAATTAGGGTGTTTTTTTTTTTTCAAGCAACAGTCCAATAGTTCACAGAGAGTATGAGTATTTATAACATTTAAAATCTGTGTTTTAGCATTCTAAGCTTTGGTTATTTAAACTACACTGGCTTATGGGCTTACTTAGAATTTCAAAAAGTTTGTAAGGCATGGCTACCATTTTGAGAAACCTTAACATCACTTCCCCTGAGTTGTTTTGGTACTGATGTACTATGCTTGAGGATACATCTGGGTGTACTTGATTCATCCCCTCTAGTCCATATCTGATTTGTTGCATTGTAAGAAAACAAACTTGTTTCCCAGCTTTAGATTGTATTGCACTATAAATATAGAGCTTCAAAAGATGAACTGGTATCTTTCATCCACTAGATTGTTATGTCTGCCCTTTGCTGCCCTTTATCTGTTATCATGCTGCTGTTATTAGTGAGGCATCTTTCTAAAGATACAGACTATCAAAGTCTGAAAGACCATTACAGAGTCTTGTACTTTGGGTGTTTCTGTCTGTGCAGTTTCTGCCTTGAGCACAAAATCCTTATGTAATCACAGTTTAACCTTTAGGAGTTGACTGCTGGCTTATGGAATGCTATCCTGCCATAGACTAAATAATTTCTAGAGGATTTGAAAGCATCTTTATTGAGCCAATGGACCTGAGTCATCTGTCAAGCAGCCATGAAATATGGTGTCAGAGTATTTCTTGTTGATGGGCAAAGCAGCACAAGAGATTGTTACAGTCACAGCAAAGCTCTTAGTGATGCTGAAATGACATTAGTTTAAGAGCTTGACAGGACTGAGTGTATTTAGATGTCTGACAAATAAAACAGAGGAATACCCTGACACCAAACGCGCTCATGTGCACAAACAAGTCAAAGCAAGCTACAGCTGCAAAAGAAAAAAAGAGCGGCAAACTGAGGCTTGAAAACAAAAGTGCTCCAGGCCATGAAAGGGTGAAAACAAATGAATACTAATTCAAAATATTTAACAAGCTGGCATCAAAAATGGAAATGTTTGCATTGGGCCGATCCCAATGATTGATACTGAACTCTTGAAAGTTCCATAAGAGCTAATATTACTGTTTATAATTGTTCAAAAGAAATTCCAAATTGGTTTGAGATTGAAGCCAATTTTATGTTCACAAGGAAATACTTAAAAACTCGGATTAGGGGGTGCAGTTGGCCAAGCCGTCTAGGTCGCACCCTGTGATGTTTGCCCTTGATTGGATGGCCCAGGTTAGAATCCAGCCTGTGGCCTGTTTCCTGTATGTCATTTCTCACTAACACTGTTTCCTACTCTATCCACTGTCCTATCCTCTCTCTGATTAGAAACACAAATTAGCCCGAAAAATAACGTAAACCCCCCCAAACTTGCATTAGCTGGTTGTCCAAAGTTAGCTCATAGCTTAATTATCCCGACCCTCCAATTTAAAGGCACAGTTGGTAGTGGCGGAAAACTTGCATGAATTTGAATGTAGCATCTCCTCAGGACTCTGTTCAACACCCGCCTTCCCACATTTGGAGCTCCTCCAAAACGACACCCCTGCTCACATGCACGACCACCGCTGATTTGCGATCATATGATCATGTCTGATTCAAAACCACGGACTCAAACTGGTCCTCAGCACATAGTTTTTGTTTGCTCTACGTTACCAGTAATCAGGGTATAGGTAGTTTTTCTGCTACTCTCCAGCGTACTTGGATCCCTCTTGGTTATGCACGTTGAATCAGGGCTAGTGCAAACCAGCAAAATGTACGAGCAGGAGGCAGGCAGAAGGGATCAGGATCAGGATGGTATTTTATTAGTTTGATAAATTGGACCCTAATCACTGGGATTGGTTGGTGTTTTTCCAGGTTTACTCCTGCTGTAGACAGCAGATATTTTTCACTCTGTTTTAAGAACACATCATGCATTGATTGACATCAGGACATAAAAATCATTTTAACCAGTATAACAAAAAGTGCATCTAAATCTGATTAACAACACTGACTTTAACTGTACAGGAATTTAAACATGTGAATTCCACCTTTCGGCTGGTGGTGCAATACATTTTGTGTTGAATTCATTTCATCCGAAGTGGTTCCTATCTCCTGCACTGAAGAGGCGTAAATGCCAATGTTTAACTTGAAATAAGGGTTAGGAGTGCACAAATGATTTATCACGATAACTTTAGATACTTAACATTTTTAATTTACATTTCTCCAACAGCTTGTTCATTTTACACACTTGCAATAAAATATTTACCTTGATTACTTTTATTTAAAAAACAAGACAAAACAAAACAAAACTGTAATTCATTTAAAACTAGTTCAGTAATGCTCAAATATACTCCCTGTGTATCATATATTTTATGTTTTTTTTTTTTTTTTTTTTTTTGCAGTGGCTCATCTATCAGTAAGTCTGTTAGATATTCTGTTAGATAAGATATCACTTATTTCTTAAACACAGCAGTTAAACGGTTTTTGGGGGAAAGTAAGCTTCTTACCCTTGGTTTGACATCATGGTGAGAGCTCTTCATTTAACACTTGAGCAGTTTCTGTAGCTTTAAACAAATACCAGCGCCAACAACTTGTCTTTCAAACTGTGGCTTATAATCCAAATTCCCAGAATAACTTACTCATGAGCCCTGAGCAGTTCTCAAGATAATATCTCATAACCAAAATATCATTACATCTGGCAGGCCATTTACCGTTCTACATTTTCATTTAGCAGACGCTTTCGTCCAGTGTGACGTATAACACAAGCAAGGATTTAGACTGCAAAGTTGCTAGCCCTGTTTAACAGTTGTTATCCCAGTTACAAAGAGGGAAGGAACTGCAGGTTGACATATTTCTTCCATCTACACATCATCTATCATCTGTGAATTCCATGCAAGGTGGGGATTAAAAAAAGTATCCCCAAAATGAGTTACATGTGTTTTCAGAAAATATCAACATTTGCTGATTATGGTTGAAATGATAAGAGCCCCATGAGTGTTCTTGCTTTTGTGTGGGTTTTTTTAATGTGCACATCTGCTCCTTCCTGTGTGTGTGTGTGCGTGTGAAAAAGAGTGTGTGTGTGTTCATCACTGTGGAGAATACAGGCCATGCAGCTGAAGGTCACTCTGAATGGAAGCAGATAAATGAACTGGAGGCACCAAAAGGCTTATTACTGCAGAGTGTGAGTATATAGAGCATGTGCACACACACACACACATAGGCACACAGAGGAGACTTATAACTGCTACTGTGCTGACAAGGATTGCTCCTCATCTGATTCCCTCCCTCTGCCTCCCTCTAAATCTCACTGTGATAACCTCTGTTGCCCAGACTTACAGCCTCTGATAGAGACAGTCTGGGAACAATACTCAGAACATAAAGTATATTACCCAGTTTAAAGGGCCAGCAAAATACCCTGCTTCTATACTCCAAAAGTCAATTGCGACCTTTCTTTGAAAAGTGCAAATACATTCTCAAGGGGCCTCACTCACTAACAATGAGTACACACAAATATGTGTTTAAAGTCAGGGTTGGTAATCAGATTAAGACAGACTTTTTGTTCTACTGGTTAAAATGATCTTTATGTTCTGATGTCAATCAATGCATGATGTGTTCTTAAAACAGAGTGAAAAATCTACAGCAGAATTAAACCTGGAAAACACCAACCAATCCTAACGATTAGGATCCAATTTATCAAACCAATCAAATCCTGTCCTGCCGTTTTGCCCACATTTCACCAGCATGCCCTAGCCCTGATTCAATGCATATAACCAGAGGGATCCAAGTACGCTGGAGAATGGCAGACAAACTACCTATACCCTGATTACTGATAACGTAGTGCAAACAAATACTATGTGCTGAGGACCAGTTTGAGTCTGTGGTTTTGAATCAGTCATGATCATGTGATCTCGAATCAGCGGCTCTTGTGCATGTGAGCGATCATTTTGGAGGAGCTTCGAGTGTAAACGGGCAGAGGCTAAACAGAGTCTTGAGGAGATGCTACATTCAATTTCATGCTAGTTTTCTGTGACTACCAATCCTGGCTTTAAACCATGCTTATGAACATTTGAAGCACTAACCTGGTATTCATCAATATATTCCTTCCTTGAATTTATTCTTGCACTGCAAACAAAAATCATTTTGGGAACATGTTCCTGATATGGAGGCGTCTCCATTAATTGCCGCCATTCTTGCATCCTGAGTGGTCAGATCAGGTCCTTTCTTTCTGTTCTGCCAGTCTTTTTTTTCTCCATACACTTAAATATCAAACCATTGTTTTTTTTTAACCTGAGCCATGGTGAGAACCTCAGGAGACAGCATTAACAGCCTCAGTAACTGAAAGCCAGGCTTCATTTCTCTTTTCATGGTGACTCCTGCTGATACGCTCAGGAAAAGTGTTGGTTTACGAACCTCAAGCTCTGCTACAACCACTTATGCTGTAGAAATGCTGAGGTGAAACTCTTTTGTTTTTGTTTTTCCTTTTGGGGTTATCTTTAGCATCTTTTAGTTTTTCTCCAACTCAGTACTCGTGTTTTGATGCACTGAACAGATGTCCTTATGAACTGGGTATGCTGACTGCAGGTTGCAGGCATGCGCCTGTCAGTTTGTAATTATTCTGATTCATTAATATCCACAAAGTGGTCAGAATAAAATTGGCTGGTACGCACGTCATGAATCTGTAAGTGATTTTGTATACTCACTTATTTTATGCACAGAGTAGGAACATTTCCACACATGTATTAGTGAATGAGGCCCAGTGGTCTGTTGTTTATGGAAATAAGAGTTTATTCTGATTGGCTGAATTCAATGTACACAAAATTTCTTTTTGTTCCAAGTCTGTGAAAACTCTAACAACTCAGGTTTAGTGAAGATACTGAAAAGCAAAGCGATAAGCACAGAGCAGGCTAGGCAATGTAGGCAAATGCTAAGGACACCATGCCCTCCAGGGGGCGCAATAAAATCAGGAATAAAATCCACCTTCAATAGAATTATATTAAAATAGTCAGAGAAGTAAAATTCAGAAAACAAGAGAAAGAAGAGGTTAAGTATCAGTTGTTCCTTATCAGTTATCTGGCACAATGTATTGTCAGGTTGATAACATGTTTCTGGATAAGGTGAATACTTCCTGTTACAAATATTCTCTACATATGTGTGTTGAACTTGCATTTCTCTTATCCCCTTGTGCATACCTGATACAGTCTGAGTCCAAATTTTTACATAACCAAGGAGGACTCTGGGCTGTCCTTTTGCTCTGTGTGGTTGAGGTTAAGAGTCTAAAGTGCTGCCAGGAGACTGCAGAGTCTGTGAAGCATGAAGTTATCTGACCCTACTTCATGCTGGCAAAATGTCACTGCTGGCTAAATGACAGGACCCAGGTAGAAATGACTGTATGATAGCACTTACAGAAGCACTTACTCACTGAACTACGGTACACCATAATCCACCTCTATTTTTTCGATTAACCAGAAAGTGAACACAAATATTAAAGCATGAGGGGACATTAAAGTTAAAGGGTGAAAAATCCTCTTAAAAGCGGAGTGAGTACTTCTCCACAGGTGACTGGAAGTGACCTGTGCATCCGTGTGTGTCATTTGTCTGCGGTCATTTCGATAGTTTTGGATCAGTTGCGAGAAAGATGCCTCCGACAGTTTGCGATTTCTGTAAGAGAGACACACTGAGAGTGACAAGATAAAAAGTGACTGACAGGATATAAAGTGTGAACAGTCTCAGTGTTCACACTTGTAATTGAAAGCCTGCTGGTTGTACTGGGTAGAGTATACAGCTGGGATCAAAAATGTTCAGGGCTGTTGTAGCTGAAGTTGTTTTAACACCTACACCTTTACCCTTATGTGACTCAATGATCCAGTGTCAAGAACACTGAAAGTGAAGAGAATCAGTCAGAGTTTAACATTGTTAACAATGCACTGCTGGGAATTTATGAGCTATCTTTCTATAAAGGGAGGAAGAAGAAGTGAGTGAAATATTGTGTTTGACGTCATGACAGTCTTATGTTGAATTTAATGTATGCCTTAGATAAAATCTTTAGACCTACCAGTTTACACTTTTCAGGAGTAACATTACAGTTTGATGTGTGAAGTTTGACTCCCTGCTGTGGACGTAAACCAAAAGTACATTTACTACATTTTACAGAAAAATCTCTCGGTACTATTATCGGAAAATAGATTGAAAGGACTGGTGTGTGTTGAGAGTTAGCTGATGTTTTATGTAAGCGAGAGATACTTTGCCAGTGTTGAAGAACCTGGTAGAGTCAAGAATTTATCAAGGCAGTTTTTTGCTCAATATATAATTTGTTCACCTAAACGGCAGCTTCTGCTCTTCACTTCAGTAGCTCAAATCTATCAATCAATCAATCTTTATTTATAAGGCGCCAATTCATTACAAACGTTACCTCAAGACGCTGTCCAAAAGTGTTAACAGGTCTAGACCTGTAAATGATAATACATTTTATTAACAGAGACCCAACATCAAGACAAGATAAGAAGTCTTAACTCATCTTAACCCACCATGAGTACAGACCTTTGCAACATTTAGCAAGTTACAATGGAGAGGAAAAACTTCCCTTTAACAGGCAGAAACCTCAGACAGAACCAGACTCATGTTGGACAGACAGAGAGAGAGAGGGGGGGGGGGGGGAGACAAAGACAAAGAGAAAGACTCAATAGTTCTGTGTTATCTCCAATGGATAAAAATTTTTGTCACCTGTCAAAGAAGTTTCCATGGTTACTGATAATTGTCTTGTCATGGTTACTTGATAAAGTGTCTTGAAGTTGGCCTTACAGTTGACGAGTTCTTCTTCAAAGAGTTTAAAACTTGTTGATTAGCTGGTGTCATATTCTCTAAATATTCTCCTTATTTATGCTTGACAGCTAATGATGCATTTTCACATCATGTTCTTTAATTACTCAGTCAGTCTTTATTTATGCAGCAAAAAATTCCATCAAATGCTACCTCAGGCTGCTCTCCAAAAACATTAGCAGGTTTAGGTCTCTTTGAGATCTTACGACGCTTTATCATTAAGAGCTTTGTAGGTAAGAGGAAGGATTTTGTGTCATGTGAAGCAGCTGGAAACAAAAGGGAGAGCCCAGGCGCAGATTCCAAACAAAAGATTCATTAAACTAAACTCAAAACACCAAAATTACAAAAATCCAACAGGGAAAAACTCAAAATTAAAGCACAAGAAAAACTGGAACTTGGAACAAGAAAACCAATGATGCGACTACACAGAGGAACAAACACAACAGGAATGACGCACAATGAACTCACCAGGAACTCAGGAAGCACAGGGACTCAATAGACACAGGTGCGTGACAAGACAGGTGAAGCACATGAGGGGCAATCACAAAGGAGGGAAACTGAGGCAGAGCCAAACACATGAAAAGACAGAACTCAAGAATGTAACAAACACCAGAAGAAACACCAGGAGAGAAACTTCAAAATAAAACTGAAACACTAAAGATTACAGGAAGGAACAAGAGGAACACACACGGGGGAAACACCAGGAACTAAAAGAAACACTAATGAAACAAAACCAAATCATGACATTTTGAATCCTACTCTGTGTTAGCTATTTATAAAGGGCTTTTTCTGGTCTTCAGAGTAGCTTTGACATTAGGTGACACATTCAACCATACTCATACACTAATGGCAGAGGCTGCTGTGTAAAGAGTTCGTCAGTATTGAACAATCTCATTCACACCCCTGGTACAGCCACGAGAGGCACGTCATGCCTAAGTTCACTTTGGCATGTTGACGGTGAGGCTTGAGATCAAACCCTGACCTTTTCCTTACTGAGCTTTTATTTTTGGGGGATGCCAGAAAAGGTCAGAAATGTTTTGTACATTTATTTCTAGCTGTATAAAAATGAGTGACAGGAAGTTATATTTGAGATTAAAAAAAAAAAACTCTAGACAGTCACAGCAGCAACAACAGCAGCAGCAGCAATAACAATATAAAAACAGAAGGCACACACAATCATCTGGAACCACTGAAATTAAAGCTGATAATTATGCCAGGAATTCCTCTTATGTGTATTCACACAGTCTAAGGAACAGATGAGATTCACTCCTGTTACAGACTAGAAATTGAATTTCATCATAGCATGTAGTGTACAGGACTCTGATCATACATCAGACCTTAGAGATAAAACAAAAGAAAAAATGTTCTTAGCTTGTTGTTCTGATAATACCCACTGATGGTGGAGCAACACCACAGTGTTGACAGAACACACACGTGCGGTTAATCAAAGGGGGTAAAAAAAAAAAAATGTTTCTTGAATTTTTTAACATATTTTCCACAGTCTTCCCTGTAAGTTTCTTTCCTTCTTTCTTTCCTTCTTTCTTTCTTTCTTTCTTTCTTTCTTTCTTTCTTTCTTTCTTTCTTTCTTTCTTTCTTTCTTTCTTTCTTTCTTTCTTTCTTTCTTCGTCCTCTTATTATAATTATTTCTGAATTTCCCTTTGGGGATTAATCAAGTACATTCTATTCTATTCTATTTTCCTTGTCATTCACTTGTCACATCTGTAGGGTATATCTAAGTTAAAACTGCACAGAGAAGACATTCAGGCATTGATTGTGAGGCAGACAAAAAGAAAAAAATGATCAAACCCTCACTTTACTATTCCACATGTAGTTCAGAGAGTCTAAAAACAGAGCTTTTAGTTTTTGGGAACATCATGATCTGGATTCTCTTGGCTCGGCACGCAGCCTCATTGTGCCACATCTTGGCTTTCATGCAACTCTTCATGGCTTCATCCCAACAACCAGATTATGGAAAAGATTAAGCAACATTTCTGACAGTCCTAATGAAATCTGATAAGTGGATATGTCATGCTTCTTTTTTTTTCTTTGACAGCGTAATTGGAGAAAAAGGAACGGAAATAGACACAAACATTACATAAAAACAGGAATAAAACTAAAGCATGATATCGCAAAGTGCAGAAAATTATTTGACCTTTGTTTATGTCTGGCGATTAGAGTATGTGGAAGTAAGTTTTGTGAAGTGAATGGATGGATGTTTTGTTTTGTCTTTACCTCTGTGTGTGTGGAAAACAAATAAAATCCAAGGCATCCACACATGCGTCACTCCATCCTGTGAGCCTGGAGGGTCGTTTTTAGATACAACAGACTGGTGAGTGTAGGAGTGCCCCCCACCCCCCACCCCACCCATCTCTCGTTGTGACCACAGGCTCTCGTCTTACTTCCTCTCACTTGCATTTAGGAGGGAAAGCATCTTAAGAGAAGCTGTCTTGCTTCTCAGACCTCTAATCCCGTCTATTTGTCGTCTTTTCTCCCATACTCTCTCTTTCACTACACACTGAAATGTCAGACATGATTATCTGCCTTTCTCTCTCTTATCCCTCCAAGCTGATCTACTCTTGTTTCTGTTTTTCTCTCCATCATCTCTCGAAACTAATTTGTCTCTGGTGGTCTTTTAACTAAAACCACAGTAAGAGTTTGGAAATAAATTGTTTACTGTGGACTGGACCAGGGTTAATCAAGCTTTTGGTCATTAGTAAATCAGATACTGAAACCTGAGTCAGGAAATATTACACTGTTCGACTCAATGCTTCTATATGTGAATGGAAACTACAATCATTGGCTCATAACAAACACTTCATACGGTGTTGTGAGAATCACAAATAACTGCTAAATAAGTCTTTCCTTGTTCTTTGTAACAAAAAAGTGCATGCATCTAAACGGTTCAACAAATAATAGCTCAGTTTGACCCATCTAAGTGTTTGTCTTCATAGTAGCTCTGACTCTGATGTGGTCTGTGTCTGAAATCACTCCCTATCCACTATATAGTGGACACACCATTTTGTAGTGCTGTCTGGATTTTGAGTGAGTATGCTCATACCCACTCAACGCATCCCACAGGGCATTTTGTAAAGTATTGTATGAGCGATGTTCACTATACGAGCAATATACTATACCATCATGCATTGCGGCACGGACAGAATAACTAGCAGATTACATGATTGGACACAACCACACCTTTTGATGTCCACGATGACATCCTGTACAAGAGATTCAGATTTTCATCAAATGGGCTGAACTTCATTTGTCAGCTGATGGATCCACAAATAAATAAATTCAGTTGATTTCATCCAAACATCAGAGACAGAGTGAAGAAATAAAGCCTGGTCACTGACCGCTTTGAAGGAGTTTTTTGTGCTGGTTCCCCAAGTCTGTTTAGCTCCACTGTTTGCATCTTAAATAATGATGTTAATAATAATGCTCACACATGGCAGAACTGTAGAAACAGGAATTTATGGAACGTACAACTACGTGTGAGTTGAGGAACTAATATTAATTAATTTTATTTATTAATATGCCAAAACAACATGCACTCACAGGGGGTTGCTGAGCCTCTAAATAACTCAGTGGAAACTATAAACCAAAGAAAGGGCACTGTGGAAGAGCTCTGCTCCAAACGTATGTGCCATAATAAAGTCAAATTGAGCGATCAGAGCGCTGTCATATTTTATATTGTCTGAAGAATTAATACTATTTAATCTCACGAATTTACTCATTAACAGAGCCAGGAATTTTCTGCCAACATTCCTTCCTGGCTTTTGCTGCAGCATTAGTGTTTCTTTTGTCCTGATGATGTGTTTGAATTCTCATATGTTTGAAGAATAATTGTCTGCTCCTCCATGGTAAAGTAGGCTGCTCTGCAGGGTTTCCCCCTTTTCTCCATGTTTATGATTGGTCACACGCTGCAGACTCCACCCCGTTTATGTGAGCGTGCACTGATCAAGACTTAAAAAACCCTGGATTCAATGAGTGAGTTGATATCAAGCTTCGTAGTACTGCTTATCAGGATTGCAAATGTCTCGTTTAGTAAACACAGGTAACGGAGAGAGATCTCGGATGTGTTAATCCAGCTTCGTAGTGCAGGCCTCAGTTCAGGGTTCAAAGGATTAAACAGACGGTACCCAGTAGTTCAGGTGTCTCAAATCCATCCCAGCTTTTTCTTGAGTAATAGTGGTCTGAACATGATCTTTCTGATAAAAATCCAAAGAAACAACTATAGAGGTAAGTGATATTTGCCGTATCTGCCGTAACGCCTTATTTCATAGTGATAAACTTGGCTTTACTTTAAATCTTTATTTGAACCCTTACACCTCCAGCAGTCTGTTTTCTCAGAGTAGCCAAAAATGGTGTCAAATGGTGGTCTGTTTAAAGGAGGCAGTTCAGATAGTTTGACAGAATGGTTTGTCCTTCATGGAAGGCAAGGCAGCAGGGAGCCGAGAGGGAGCAAAGCAGGAATGTCTACGCCTAAAAGAGATGAAAGTATTTTGCAGAGCTGCAGCAGTCCCACAAAGCTTTAGCGGGGGAGATAAAAGCTCTTGGCAACAAACTGAATGAAACTGATATTGGCACAGTAAATCCAACCTAGAACTTTTTCAGCAGCCAAGGTGCCTGGAGTGTCTATTCTCAGTAGGCTCTGCATCAGTTGAGAGAAGACAATGTGACATGCCTTACACACCAACATGATGCAGAAGATACACAGGCAGAGGCCATGAAGGCTGTGATACCGAGTGTTTAGTTTGAATGGCTGATATCCCTCAAAGTACGTTTCTCAATTGAAGCGTGTTTTAATTAAACTCAGCAAAGATTTTCATTCAGCCAAATCATGTTCATTCAAAGCTTGTTTCATAAAGCCAAGTGAACTTGGCAAGAGTCTTACTGAGGACGTAGATTCGATTTCTAGAAACTTGAGTTGTGCCTTTGGATTAAACTCAATTGTGATTAATGTTGCTGACTATCACACATTTTCCATCCAAGCAATCACCTTTCTTTATTAAACAAACCAAGTAGTATTGGTTTCCTAAACCCAATCAGCTTTGTTTTGGTCTCAAGAACAGGTAGGAACACTAATGGAGCAAATACTCATGTGAGTCATAATGGACCAGTCAACATATGTGGTTTAGGGACTCTTAACGGAGAACCCACAGATCAACCAGTTTGTCAAAAATGAGCTGTATGCAGCAACCAGAGCTGTGGTCCATCAATATTCTGGATGAAATAGATAAGAAAAGGAGAGACCTGTTGCAAACACTCCTAAGTCAAGAGTTTGACCAGGAAGAAATTATAGGAACACACGGCCACATGCCCAAGAATAAACGAACCAAATGGTAGCATTTGCCTCTAGAGTAGCACTGCTCTCATTTTTAATGAGCTGCATTAACCAAATGGGCCACATGGGCACAAAAAGGCCATTAAAGTTGATTAGGGGCTGTTTCTTTTGGCCACAAATGGCAGCAGATAGAAAACATTTTGTCACCAATGTGTGCAAGTGTCGGAAGAACATAAGGAAAGCAGACACAAACACAATAGGCGTTAAAACATAGTTTCACTTAAGTCTGCACATTCTAAGGAAGTATTATGAGAAGACACTGGTGAAGAAAAAAGATTAGTAAAGCCAATGAGCAGAAATTCTGCATCACAGCAAGCGACTGATGTCAAAGCACAGAGGTATATATGGGTCTTAGACAAGCTCAAATCACCCTCAGGACTAAGACAGAGGTTTAAATGGAATTGTTCTGTTTTTTTAAATAAATTGAATTGTTCTCTTCATGTTAAAACACTTACTGATGTGGAGAAACAGGAATTGACAATTCACCCCTCTTCTAAGGTCATGGGTGCCTATAATTGCCAAGCTAATGAGGCCACAGGCTAGTCTCCATGCCTTGACAGGCCACCCAGACTCCTCAAAGAGGTTCTGTCAGAGTTATACAGCAAACTGCCTCCTATACTTTTCTTTAACAAGACCACATGGAGAAGAATATTCCTTCACTTCAAATGGACAAATCCTGATGATTTCTTTTTTTTTTTTGGCTGAGAATAGATGACTGAGTAAAATCATTAGATAAACTGTACCTCAGAAAGTTAAAAACATCTCACAAAACTCACCTTGGTCTCTAAAAATGTTAAAAATTCCAACTTCCAAAAAGGTACAGATGGTTACAGATCTTGACTGTATCCGGATATGGATGCTGCATTTCAACCAACTCCCATAAAACGCAGTGTCAAGCCGTGCATTTCACATCACCGTCTGAATTAATCCACCTCTCAATAACTACTTTATGGCTATAGAAAACACCTTATCATGCAGAAATGCAGTATAAAGGGCTCTGGAGTCACAGACCGAGGAGTTCTCATGTTTCCCTCTCCATTAATGAGCCTCTCTTCATTCACGTTGGGCTGTAAAAGCTCAAACCTGTTGACCCCTGGTCTGGCTCCACACATTATGTAGGTTTGTTGTTGTAGTCAAGCTAAATACCATCTGGTTGACACGCTTTGTTTTATTTTGATAGTCACTGTCAGGAAGTCATGCACAGAAACTACCTCAAGACACCCAGCAACTTTCAAAATAAAACAAACTGTGTCAAAACCAGATTGTATTTAGCGTGACAACAACAACAAACCAACTTGATAAGTGGAGCCAGTTCAGGAGTCAACAGGTTTGAGCTTTTACAGCCCAACATGAACAAGGAGAAGACTGAAGGAACTCTAGCCATCTGTCTGTCTGTCAGTCATGCGGCTTGCCGATCAGAACGCGCAGCCGGTGTGAGACGAGATGACCGCAGTCAACTCACAACAGATCAGTTTGCTTGCCCTGATGAGCACAGTCTCTGAATGTTCAATCAAAGGGTGTGAATAAGCTGATATTACTGTATGCCTGCTACATGGCCTTGTCGTCATCAACTCAAAATCTGATTGGTTAAAGCAACAGTTTGATTGACACTTAATTTAATCCTACAGGGCTCGCAAAACTGATTGTGAAGGCCTCCAGGCAGATTTCTTTGACCCTAGCAAGAAATGATGGCTGAAATGGGATGGGATAAATGCTTTTATATGAAAACATGTTTGGAAGCGGTGCAACCACAGGAAAGCTATGAGAGGACGCAAACAGACCATTTGTAATTATTTAATAAGTAAAATACAAGTACATGGAAAATGGAATTATCATAAGTCTGTTATTCAGATATTTTTTGGCCAGCAGAGAAGGCCTTGCAGGCCCTGATGGCCCACCACTGGTAAACTGAAGCCAAAATACTGCAGTGATGGCCTTTAAGATTATTTATCATGATGCACATCAGAAGCTGTAACGTTCTCTTTCCAACCACTAACCTGAAAGTTTATTTATATCAAGTTTCTAGTTTAAGCTGTTGATGTTTAACCATGTTGACAGAGAGCAGAGAGTTATGAATGTATTGGCTTTACTTTTGAGGAGCTGTTGTGCTATCTGTTTCTTAATCAGTGTTATCGATGAAGAGGATTATTTCTCTGCATTGATAGCAACATTGTGTTCTGTTTCAGTGACCAAAAATAGAAAGTTCAACATAAATGAACGCCATATTTAATACTGTCACTCTCCATGCATTAAAGAAGTCAGAGGAAGAATTTAGGATTTATCTTCTTATCCTAGTTCCAGGTAAACGGGATTATCATCTTGCACATAATGAGATGAATTTCCATGCATCCAAAACAACTTGTCTGGTAGTGACTTGACAAATTCTGCAAACCAATCACAAACCTAAAAGAAAACTGTTAACATGCAGCCAAAAGCTACAGGGTGGTATAAGGGAACTTGCTATATCTCAACTTGTGTTCCCTTCTGTGTGCCATCTGCCTCGGGGTTGGAGAAAGCAATTACTGTAGTAGGTTCTACAAGTTTGATGTCTATTGGGAAAAGGTGCCCTTATAGGGTCTGGATGTATTTGATCCAAAGGCTGCTGGATAGATTTAGCACAAAGATTTTTGTCACAGTTTTTATACTTTTCTGTGATAAAGTGTGGCAACTTTTCCCCAAAGGAATTTCATTTAAAACATGATAGCATGTGCGTTTATGTGTGTGTTCACGTGTGTTTGTGTGTGTGGTTTTTTTTTTTAGAGGGAAATGTATCCAGATTAACAGAAACTTCTTGGTTGCAGTGCCAAAAAGATGACGAATCTGTGAGAGGACTCTTCTGCACCTTGGCCAAACACTCATCCTCATGGTCTATTTTATTCCAAAGTTATTGTTATGCCAAACCCACTTTCTAACTCCTGTCTTTGGCAATGACTAATAGGGGGCATTGAAAGCACAATGCGTGCTGAAAATAAATATTGTAGAGAGTGATTCGTGACACGCACATGAACCCGAGCTTTGTGCAAGAACAGTTTCTTAAAATCAAATTAATGATGAAATTTAAGCACATTCTGATTCTTAAGAGCCCAAATGAGTGCTGGATCTATTCACAGTTTTTGATAGACCACAGGGACTGATGTGGGTTCAGATCTTCAGCTAGAGCTGTCAGACAGCTAACTTAAGCCTGCTGTCAGCCTTTTTGATAAGTAATAGTACTCTGAGTTCCTTTTTAGCCTCATTCTGCAGCTCTCCTCCTCTCTCTCCTTTGCCAGACACTTTTTTTCCCTCACCGACTTTGATGTTTCTCTCTTCCTCTTTTCCCTTCCATCCTTTATTCTAATCCACTTAGTCTCCCCCCGTTCTGTGTCCCTCTTTCCTCCCCGGCCCTCCCTGTCTCTTCCCCAATCCTTCCCTCCCAGAAAAAAAAAACAAAAAACAAAACAAAACAAAACCAAAAAAAAGGTAAAACTTTCAAAAGTTAAGACTCGGCTATTCTCCTCTCCTGCCTTCCTATCTTCTTCTCCTTCCATGCTCGCTGATTAGCGGCTGCTCTTCTTCACCTTTGTCCTTCCTTCTCGCCTCCACCGTTGCAGTGCTGAGAAAATGATCCCGACTAAGAAGGCAGCATGATATTTCATACGGTAGCAGAGCTGAAAGAATGTTAGAGCGATACAGAGAGGAGAGAGAAGGAAATGATGAAGAAAAGACGCATGAATCAAGCTGTGCAGACAGTAACGAAGAAAATTGGCGGGGTAAGCAGAAGTTATATGCAGACAAGCAGTTAAACTGACTAAAAGACGGAGAGAAAGATATTTAGCAGCAGATGCACACAAACGATATCGAGAGAGAGAATGAAGAGTACACAGACTGAGGGATATGAAAGTGGCAGATGAACATTTTCTGCTGGATAATGTTCAACATCCATTGCTTAGCACTATGTAAAACAGATTAGAACATTAACAGTTAATTTGTCAAGTGTTTAAGGCTGAATTCACACTGAAGTCCTCTCTATGAAACAGCTGATCAGTGCACGGCAGTAACACGTGTGTGCTGTTAGGAAAGCGCACACGTTAAAATGACCATAACGGTAGAGATACCTGAGCTTAAGTTTCAAAGAGATAAAGAGAGCACATACATGCAGGTTAATTATAGAGATGAAGGTCAGATGCAGTGGCCATGTTGTTTTATGATTGGCAAATACATTCTGGAGAAAAGGGACGGGGACGTAGAACGTGTGATCGGTCAGACAGGCAGAGAGGTTCGGCAGACGGGCTCCGAGGTGTGCAAACATGCCAGCCTCTGCATGGCGATGGCCAGACACACAAACAAACAAACAGAAGCGAGCAAACTCTGAAATGAGAAAGGCAGCTACATGGACAAGAGAGCAAACAGACATATGAAAGACACGCAGGCCGAGGCGGGTAGAGGACCAGAGGTGGAGGGAGGAATATTCACCCAGCATCTTATGATGGTATTTCTCTACTTTACTTTTCTTTCTGTCATCAAACACACTCAATCTTACCCTGACACAGTTACACATGCACACACACACACACACGCACGCAAGCATGCTGACAGACACAGGCGTACAGCCAAGCAATCCAGTGCTTACCCAGGCATGCCAAGCTGAGTGCCATCAGGAGCCAGGGAGAGGCAGTATGCAGCTTTTGAGTGCTTACACACACACTCACACACACACTCACACACATACTGAAACACAGGAAAAGTGACAGGGAGCAGTGACATCTGTGTCTGGCTCCTGTTCATGCAAATCTACTCACGGATGCTAGAGTAGAACTCATGTTATTCCCATGATCAAAAATGTTCTCTTACTGTTTCTCATCAACACGTGTGTTCCACATCTAGGGACCAAATACTCAGTTAAAGCTCCAGTTAACAGTCTGTGAAAACAACTATGTGTGATTTATGAGTTTAAGTTTTTTTTCTTTCTTTCCTGAAATTCAAACAATCACAAGTTTTTTTTCCACATTTCACAAAGTAACTGCACTAGAACAAGAAATATTTGCTGCTTACAGCTTCATGTTTATACAGAGAACTTTCATGGTTTTAGGAGCAGGCTCAAGACCCACCTTTTTAGCTTAGCTTTTGGTTAATATTCATTTATTTATTTCAATCTTTATTCTAGTGGATTGGGATTCTTATTTCATTTTATTCATACATTATTTAATAGGATGCATCATATATATATATGATGATATATATATCAGCAGGGGACCAAATACTTATTTCCCACACTGTGTATATATATATATATATATATATATATATATATATATATATATATATATATATATATATATATATATATATATTTCAGTTTTTATTCATTTTTAACCTTTTATCAATCTTTAGGACCTCCAGGGTTTTCTCTGGGGGGGGCCTCTGCACCAGGGGTGGTGGTTGGCTGTGGTTGCATGGGCCTGTCACATGGGTTCCTGGTGGATGTTGGTGTCTGCTACATCTCTCCTCTGGCTGTGGCTGACTCCTTGCCCCTGGTGCAGACGGCTCCTCTGATGATGTTTTCTCAGCCGGTTCATCAGTACTCAGCCCTTATGTTAGTACATATGTAAGTGTCTGTGTGTGTGAGGGTGTGGGTGGGGGGTTTGGTTGTGTTGGGTAAGGGTGGTTGGGTGGGAAGGCATACTGGATTGTTGTTTTTAATGGTCTGTAAAGCACTTTGCATTACATCTCTTTGAATGACAAACGCTTTATAAATACAGTTTGATTGATTGAATTATTTATACATTTACAGGGTGGGGACTACTTAAGTAGGCCTTTTTTTCATCTCTTTTTTTCTAACTATAGCCCAAATGATCTGTTCTGAGGCACTAAGTGAACAGGAAGGCTGGCCAAGTGGCTTGAAGCGAGTAATAAAGCGGAGTCTGCCCAGTGGGAAACTTTTAGTGAGCAGTCCTGGCACTGCTGGATGAACCATGAGCCAGCTGTCTTCCCCTTTTTCAGCGGTAGTGCTAAGCTAGGCTAAACACTGCCCTCAGCGCCACTGTTTTTTTTTTGAAGTTATTATTTCGGGCTATTTTACGCCTTTATTTAAAGAGGCCAGGACAGTGAATGGAGCAGGAAACAGAGTGAGAGTGAAGGGAAGAGAGTGCCCTCCCTGGGGGGCTAACCTTATAGGACGGGTGACCTAACTGCTTTGCCATACCAGTGCCCCTAAAGCAACACTCCACAAGTGATTTTGATTGGGCTGTCGGATGATTCAGTTTTTTAGTAATCACTGATGCTCATGATTATTGCATTTTCATTTTTTTTTTTTTCTCATGTAAAACAGTTTTAAAGTCTTTATAATCAACAGAAGGCAATTCTTACCAGTATTTTGATGACAAAATCAGATGAATGAAACTTACATTATGAATTATGATCTTTTCTTTCTTTTCTAGACTTATCGCTCAGACAATTTCTGCCCTGCTACTGCTGTGTGATCTGAAAACAATGACTAATGGTGCATTCATCCCAAATGTGAATGATTGCATAACTCACTTGTACACAAGCAAAATTGGGGAACTTGAGAGAGGAAAGGGTTCCCTTCAAGTGCCACTCCAGGCTGTTGTCATCCAACAAGGTTCAGCCTCACTACATTGTGAGCATACCTGTCAACACTCCTGATTTCTGCGGGAATCTCCCGCTTGACAAACCTTTGTCCAGCTGAATCCCCGGTATGTAATTTCTCCAGATTTTTCATGTTGATACCAATTAAACCCTCTGGATCACAAACCCACCGGTAGGATTAGATGGCTGGCAGTTACGAGCAATTTGTCCAATCCAAAAACAGAAAAAAAAACAGAAAAAAATCTAGGAAAAAGTGGCATAATTGCCAGATTCTCAAGTTTCCAAGGCTACCAGAATGTATCGCAAGTGATGTCAGCAACATGTGTAAACAGAGCGGCAAAGACAGGAGAATTTAATCAACATCAATTTTGATTTTTAACTTCAATGAAAATTTGCAGAAAATGGACTGTTCGCTGTTGCTAAATTTTGTAAAAAAAAAAAAAAAAAAAAAAATATAGGCTCCTTACCACATTTTGCAAGCTCTGAATGATGGACATACACTCTGTATTCGCATTTGAATTTTGCCTGAACTCACAGTATTGTAGTACTTCATATTGCAGTGATAAATGAGAAGACAGGGAGTAAAAAATTCCAAACGTCAGAATTTGTAGATTCTTTGAATGTAGTCCCCTAACAAATATTTTTTCCTGTTCCTTAGGTTGAGGCCACCTGAAAATGTGTTGTATATAATAATTATCCATTCTTTTATTCAATTTTTGAAATAAAATCAGGAAAAAATGATTTTTGTTTTTCTATTTCTCTAATAATTTATAGCTTTTAAATTTTGTCACACTGCATGAAGATGTGATTGAGTTCCATCAGTCTACAGCCATGGTTGTCCTGAATCTATTGAGGTGCAGGACTTCACTTTGCTGAGAAAAATGAGACCACAGAGAGTAAAAATGAGACAGAGGCAAAAAAAATAAATAAAAAAATAAAAAAAATAATGTGTGTGTGTGGGGGGTTAAAGCAGGTTGTGCTGCTATATACCCAGTGGCTGGAATCACATGACGGGTTTGCACAAATGATCCAATAGAGACACAGCATCAGAAACAGGAGACAGCATTTGTTTTTTATTGAGTATATTGATTACGACAACTGACATTCATCCATTCTACCACTTATTCTGTTCAGGGTCGCAGGTGGCTGGAGTCTATCCCAGCTGTCTTAGGGCGAGAGGCGGGGTACATCCTGGACTGGTCGTAACAGGACTGACACACAGAGACAGACACACACAGAGACAGACAACCTTTCACTCTCACACTCACACCTACAGCCAATTTAGAATTAAAATTTAACCCGATGAGCATGTTTTTGGACTGTGGGAGGAAGCCATAGTACCTGGAGAGAACCCACACATGCACAGGGAGAACATGATGCTCCACACAGAAAGGCCACCAGGGGGACTGTGATCTGAACTGGTGACTTTCTTGCTGTGAGGCTAGAAGGGATATTTAATACCTTTTGATACAGAGTGTATGCTATTTTTAACTTGTCAGCAAGTTTTTTTTTTTTTTTTAAAGAAATGTACCATCCAGTGCGTGACAATATTCCACCATGCTTCAAATACATCAGATGCGGCTGCAGTCGGGCAGCACTTTGTCGAGTGTTGACTACATTCATCAACTCACACCAGCAGCATGTTCAGTCCAGCAAGCTGCAGGACTGACAGAAAGCTGGAGTCAAAAGACCAGAAAGTTCCATTAATGAGCCTCTCTTCATTCATGTTGGGCTGTTAAAGCTCAAACCTGTTGACCCCTGGTCTGGCTCCACTCATTATGTTGGTTCGTTGCTGTAGTCAAGCCACATCTGATCTGGTTTCTCTGAGTTGTCACGATTCTGCGAGTATGTATTTGGTTCGAAAATAAAAATACACGAGTATATTGATCCTCAGGATTTCAAGTAGAGTGATTGGCTGGGATCTTTGCCTTTCTCTGTGACGTTTTGTGCTTCTACCATGGCTGAGCTTATTGAAGGAATCTTTAAAAATTACTTTACTTTTGATTCATCCCCTAGAAAGTTTGGGGTTCTGTTATTTGATATAAACTACTATTACTTTGTGGTTTTCCACCTCATTGACGAGCTTCTCCTCATCCATGGTTTTTCGCTGTTTTCCCATGATAACTTCTGACCTGTTGATTCCTGGCGTGTCTCCGCTCATTATATCGTTCTGATGTTGTAGTCAAGCTCACACGACCTGGTTTTATTTTTTTTTTAGCTGAAACCTGCTGGACCAGGCATGCAGCCAGGCCGCGATGGAACGGATCCAGTGTAAGTTGACACTTTGACTTGAATGGATCTGATCTGCTGCCATGACGGAGCGTAGCGGGACCAGAGATGCATCTGGTGTATTTCAGCTGTAACACAGGCAGCAGGAAGACACTGCAAGGCTTAAGTAGGGTGATCCAAAAGATACAAAATAACACGTAGTTAGGATGCTGTGGATGTAATGGCTTTGTGCAGTAAGAGGTCTGATACATTATTCCACTGCTCCTTGCAGCCTCTCACAGTAAGCCTCTTTTAGCTTAATGTTTTTGTTTTTCAGTCTGCAGCTTGGTTAATTTAATAACCAAGTATAGAGAATCAAACTGTACTAAACCAAGTAGACTATATAGACTGTACTGTAGGCCAAAGTAGACTGAAGTCTGTTTTTCTATGAGTTGTGCTATTAATTTAGATTCTGTCTGATGCAGATGAAGTGATGATAATCTGGGATAACGTCAACCAAAATAAATTTCACAAGCAGAGAAATGTGAAACTTCATGTCCAAACTCCCCTCTTTCTTTAACATTTCAACCTCGCCATGAAGTTATTCTTTCTACAAGTGCAGCTGAAGTTTTGACCTTTTCTGACTACGTTATCTTCTTCGTGCACCTTGGAGTGGATGAACTCAGAGTGAGAGTTTCTTTCCTGCAACAAAGATTCAACAGACAAACTATTAATAACAAGCTGGGCATCACAGAGGAGCAGTGAACTTGTTCAAATTTTCCACAGGATTTGGTGAAGACAGAATTCGATTGAGACAGAAAGAAAAAAATGAGAAAAATTCAAAGATTAAAAGCCTCAGATATTGAAAGACATGTTTTCTGTATCGCCTGTGTGTTTGATAAAATTATTTGCCATGTTACAGTGTTATGTCAATGATATCCCCTTATTATAACCTTTGGTGCTGCCCTCTTGGGGCCAAAGGTGAATCAGTGCTAATTTACTGCATTAAGAGAAATAGCTATTCCCCTATCTGATCTAACTTATAAATAAGCAAGTCGTGAGGATTCTGTGTTCTCCTCTGTGTGGAGCCCTTCCCCGTTCTTCTCCGTTTCTCCCTCTCTTTCTCTCTCCCTGCACCAGCAGCTGCCACGCCTGCACACCTGCACACCTGTCTTGCATCAAGCTTGTTTGGAGGCAGCTCTTAAGCCCTGCAGAGTCAGGAGTCCAGTGCCAGAGTTTTCCCACTTCTCCAAGTGGTATTTGGGTCCTCTTGCAAACACTGAAATATTTGCAAGTTTTGTGTTTTGATGTTTTTTCTCTCCATTAATTACCAGTGTCCTACTTCGTTCTCCAGTGCATCCTCAAGCCTCCTTCCAGGCACGACGGACCCCCCTTTTATAAGGACCCTGAGGAGAAAGAAGAAAAAGAAAGACCATAGAAGGGGAGGGGGGGTCGTATGAAACGAGAACGAACAAACATCGTATGAAACGTATGAAACAAGAACAAACAGGACATACTGGGTTAGGAGGGTTTAAATACCGGAAGGGGTGAGGTTGAGGCGTGGTCCTGCTCCTAAAACTCTGCTGAAAGCTCCTCATAATAAAATCACTTTAACTTCTTCTCTGCCTCTGTCTGCTCTTGGGTTCAAACCAAACTATTAGCACCATACCGTAACAACCTATTTAATGGGTAATTGTTAAAAAGAACTCCGTTCATCTTATTTCACTTAGTTTGAAAATATATTTTTGTATTTCATGATATTCAATTGGATTTCATTTTATTTAAAGAGCTCCTTTGGTTTTAAGAGCCTAGTGGAGGATCTCTAACACCAGTTACTGTATATCCAAGGTTTTTATGACTTGGGAAAGCTTCCAGTGCCTTGAGTTGAGCTTCATTTAAATGTATGCCTGCACATTACATGAAAGTATCTTTTCCCCCCCAAACTCTTTCAGAAAATATGTTCTAACTTATTTTGTTGCTGCTGAGCTGACCCAGTTTTCCCACAGGGATCATTATAGCTTTATCTTAAATGTAGGGCTAAATTTAGGGATACTGGCATGTTCTTAGAATAGAAAAATAACACCTTGTTAAGCTGCGGCAATCACTGAGCTTCATGCACCAAAACTTATCATATTCACATTAGAGCTGTCAAACTTAGTCACTAATATGCTGGACTACTCCATACTGCGCCTGAACTTCTATCCTACTTTGCTTCGCTTTAAAATTGTCTGTGAAGAGATAAGGGACAACTGGAAAGTTTCTCACTGAAGTCACGCCTTCTTCTCTAATATCACTCACTTACAGCGTCATATCTCTTCCTCTCTTGTTCCCCTCTCTGTATTTCGTTGTAATATTCGGTGTGAACTTCTACATTTCCAGCTGCCATGCTCTGTCTTGCCTTTCTCTTTTTGGACGTCTCCTTCCTTCTTTTTTTTGTCTAGGCCCCCTCAGGCAGAGAAAATGATCCGACTTTAAATGAAAGTGTGGCATTTAAATGAGCTAAGGCAAGAGCAAACAGGAGTTGTAGAAAGAGAGGGTGGTGTGGGAGAAGAAAGAGACAAGGAGGGGAGGTTGACCGGAAAGAGGAAAAGACTTAAGTGGAATGAGTATGAGCTGGGAACAGGGCTTGTAAGGCAAGGAAGAAATGTGGATTAAGAAAACATCAACCCTGGCCTCCTGCCATACCATTATAGATCGAAGTGAAGCTCATTATCAAAAGCTTTAAGTGAAAGCACAGTGGCTTGAGATAGCAAATGGTCACATGTCCTTAAACTTCTCTAATTTATGTTTCTGTTGATGGTCAGCCTAATCCTTACACTCAATTTAATCATCGCAAACTAGATGTTTTGTATTGCATTGAAATTGACAGTAAACACTGGATAAAAACATTTATTTTCAAAGGTGATCAAAAGTATCTTAAAATTTGCAAACTTACATATGTTGCTAAAGTTTTATATATTTCCTTTTGTCAATTGAAGTATGATTTTTAGCAGGAACATAGTCCTGTACTGTCCATATCTCACTCTAGTCGCAGTTGGCATTTTTATTTCTTTATCAATAGATATCTGTAAGACCTCTTTTCCCTTTTGAAACGTGACAGTTTTTCAACATCTATTCATAGATGTTAACTGAGGGTCTGTGATAAGACCAGATTTCACCAAGAAATCACTTAACAAATTTCACAGTTGGTGAAAAAACAGATATACATGGAACCTATACATAAAGCTAAAAAGGTGTATTCATAATATAGGCCTCAACACTGCCTCATTGTACCAACGTTTAAATTAATCTATATAAGCCTACCTATCGAGATCAATGGAAATAAACATCCGAATAATAAAACAGAAAAGTCTTTTTTAAGTCATTTATTACTGTCTTCTACTTTTTGAAAATCACGCCGTGACAGATGTAGTTGGGGAGTGATATGTTCGATCATGTGGACACGTTTGGCCCTTTTAACGATTGATCAACAAGGGTTGAGCCTCTTCTAACCCCAAATTGATTTTATCCTTGATTGATCATGGATTACCAAGTCCAAAAACTACACATTCATTAATGTAAATTAGGCCCTGAGAGTTATGGGTCATTAAATAGTCAATTCTAAATTTCTTGATCAAAGCAGTCTAAGTAATGGTTCTGGAGTTGTTTCAAATGTGAATTATGAGACTTAGTAAGCTGACTTAGCAGGTGCAAAGAGGACTCACATAGCTTGCAGACTTTTAAAAAGCATAATCTGGAGTTTTTTCTTTTGTTTTTTTTTTCTTCTGAGTTTAGATCACATAATACTTCTGACATATGGAGGATGTTTGTACCTAATGATTTTAAGTTGACAAGCTCTGTACTCAACAACGAAGAACCCAATGAAACGATTGTTTTGTTTCATGTTTTATCAGCCCTTGTCATGGTCATTTACATTTTATGAGCAGGTAGAAAATATTATTATTATATTATTTCAGGGTCATGGGTGGCTGAAGTCTATCCCAGCTGTTTTAGGGTGAGAGGCAGGATACATCCTCGACTGGTCTCCAGTTAACCACAGGGCTGACACACAGAGACAGACAACCTTTTATGCTCGCACTCACACCTACAATCATTTTAGAATCATCAATTGAACTGATGAGCATGTTTTTGGACTGTGTGAGGAAGCTGGAGTACCTGGAGAGAACCCACACATGCATGGGGAGAACATGCAAACTCCACACAGAAAGGTCACCTGGTGAACCGCGATCGCTGTGAGTCTGCAGTGCTAACTGTTGCGGCACCTGCAGCCCCATCATTGATGAATCTTATTCAGAACCAACATTTATAGCTGCTTTTGAACTGCATTATACATTGTAGAAAGTCTGTTTACCGTAACAACAAATCCTTCTTGTTGAGCCTGTTTTGATTCAGGGTGGATCAGGCCATGGATTGAAGTGCTGGGGGTATATAGTAAAAAAAAACCCATCTAATTAGTGATAACAATAAGTCATCTCTGTGCTATAGTGACTTGAGTGCTGAAATCCTTACTCTCAGGCTGGGCACATCTGTGTCTCAGTAACCAAGAATACTTAAAATGGAGCAGCAATTAGGTTTATTGAAGCTTCATAATTCTTCCTTCATAAAGAAAACAGACATTCAAACATTGGTGGAGGATACTAGACTGAGCAGACATACCCAGTTAATTTGCAAATGCGGTCCAATGCCACAGATGATGCCTGTTTTATTTTTTACCATATTGGAAGCATGGTCAGGAGCAAAGACTGGATGTGGCTTTGCTTCTGGATAAACCTTACACATCTTTCTTTCTTCTTTTTATTTCTTTATTTTTTTGAGTGAGTGAGTGGATGAGTTAGGCTCTGAGTACATCAGTACATTCAGTGTTTAAACATAATAAGTAGCCATAATTAAAAAAGGGGGAAATGAAAAGACAAAAATCTAAAGTTTGGTTTATTTTTTTTAAAAGTGATACTGATGTAATGGGGGGGAGGGGGGGTTAATAGCTATGGGCTAAAATATAAATATTTGGTCTCTACTCTACCACATTCTTGTCATTAGTTTACATGTAAACAGGTGCAGATTGGTTGTAATTTTTTTTGCATATTTTAAACTGTCATTTTGTTTCTGTGTAAACAGTACAAAGATATCCATTCCATTTGTTATGTATGGTTTGTAGAAAATCTTCATTGCGCCTCAACCAGTGTTATTTTGAATGTCTCCTATTTCACATGAGACTTTATTTTTGAGGTTAGCGCCTGTTATTCTGCTTTTCAAGTATAAATACTTTAAGAATTCATGGTCTTTTAATTTGTATTTAGAGTCAGTTCTTGAAAAAAAAGTAAAACATTTTTTACAATGTCTGATAATTCCGAATTCATCAGTTAATTCACTTCTCCCAGTAGAGTTTAGAGCTTTGAATGGTTGATGATACATCATCAGATTATTTTTTAACTAATATTTTGATTTTTTTTCCCCAAGAGTCCATTGTATTGTAAATCAATTTATTTACTTTTCTTTTTTTGATATACAGTTCATCACTACATCTACAAGTACAAGTTCAAACTCCACCATGCAAAGACAAAGACATATATCAACAACACCCAGAAACACCGCCGGCTTCTCTGGACCCGAGCTCATCTGAGATGGACTGACTCAAAGTGGAAAAGTGTGCTGTGGTCTGACAAGTCCACATTTCAAACTGTTTTTGAAAATCATGGATGTCATGTCCTCCAGGCCAAAGAGGAAAAGGACAATCTGGATTGTTCTCAGCGCAAAGTTAAAAAGCCAGCATCTGTGATGGTATGGGGGTGTGTTAGTGCCAAAGGGCAACATCCAGTAGAGAAAAATGAATCCTATGCTGAAGTGCTAAAAGTTGCTATTCATTGAGAATCTGCTAGAGACTGGCTGCAGAAAAACTGGAAGTCGCGTACACATCAAGCCTATATATATATATATATATATATATATATATATATATATATATATATATATATATATATATATATATATATATATACAGCATTAAAAAACATATTTACAGCCTGGTACAAAAAGTGGCTTGGGTCTGAAATGGTAATTTTGCTATCGGCTGTTAGAAAGGAAGCTCAAAGTCCACGATATATCCAAGATGGCCCTGTCAATGATTGGCTTCATTTGACTAAATCAGGAACAGACAGGTGACGTCACAGAGACTACGTCGATATTTAATACAGTCTATGGTTAGTGCCCATGTCATGGCTAACTTGACCATCTGTGAAGGCTCCATTAATGCTGAAAGGTACATACAGGTTTTGGAGAAACATGCTGCCATCCAAGCCACGTCTTTTTCAGGGACGTCCCTGCTTATTTCAGCAAGACAATGCATTACAGGCACTGCAAGTATAGGGCACTAGTAATAATTAATGATGTTTGTGTAAAGTAAAACCAATCATGATATTATTAAGTGTCAAATGAGTGTTGTCTGTCTTGGTCTTGACTGGCATGACAGCTTAAAAGAAGTGAGGAGTGAGTATGTTAACCAGGACAACAGAGGTAAGAAACATGGAACGAATGGAAAAATGATGAGGATATTCTGAAGTTCACAGCAGAGACAACCTGACACACTTCTAGATTCTTGTGATCTAACCCTGCTGAGCCTCAAGGCTGAGATAAGGAAATACACGTTGGATTTTGGCTCTAACAGGGCTCAAATGACTTTCTACCATGTAACTTTGGACTCTTGGTGAAAACTATCTTGCTTTCATTTTCTGGGTGTCACAGGTGAGCCAAATAAGCTTTCTGAAGCAAAGGGGTCTAAGGGACACATTCTCTCCTAAAGAAAGAAAGAAAAAAACATTGATACTGCAGCCACCAATATCCTGTAACACTCCAGTGCATTGATCTTCACGGAAGTTCCATTCAAATGTTTATTAGTTTCAGTAATATTTGAACCTGTGGCTTGTTTCTCATCTTAATACACCTATAAAGAAATGAATGCAAATCAGAATTCAGAAAGAAAATGAGTTGGTAAGCCATGTAGTTCCTCTTTGTAATGCATGAGTCCTGGATGAGGTAGTGGCCCCTTACTGCTCCCAGATAGAACCAAATAAGTATATCAAAAAGTTATTAACATACACAGAAGATTGTATATTGACCATATTATCTTATCAGGGCAGACCCTGTGTATTAGTTGCCAATAACCTCTTTTCCCAGCAAATGGCTACATCAGATATTGCATATTATTATATTGCATTCATATTTTCCAGTCTACATTCACTGGTTCCCCAAAACCCAGCAATTCCCTGAACTAAGCTCAGACTGTAAACTCCCACCCTAGTTGAAAAAAAACCCAAAACACTGTTAAAATGTAAGAAGAAAAGTACTTTGGTAGTTTGCAAATCACTTCAAGACCATATTTAATTCAAAATAATGAAAAGACAACACTGCAGGCTGTCTAGACTTAGATTTGAATACAGAGCCATTCTGCAAGGTCTTTCTAATCTCAGTACTCCAGTGCCAACATTTTAGTACAGGCTCTCCCCTTTTATACAGAACAGATAATATATATTAACCAAAACAATTATGTAATACAGAAAAAGCAGAAATTGTAACATGTTCAAACCATGTCATACTCACTGGATATCATTGGCTTTGGAGAGACCATAGATCAACACTGTTGGTCAAATAAGATGTCAATCAAAAGGGGAGAGCCTGCACTAGAATATTGACCCTGTAGTATTGAGATCTGATAAACCTCACTGAATCTTCAAGGCTCTGTATTCAAATATAAGTCAAAATGGTCTGCAGGAGGCGGACAGCTCTCTGTTTGGTAACTATTTTTCTTCAGCCATGAGTAACCTCTCAATGGCAGATGTGTCTTTCTGTGGTGCTTCTTGGTGGTCTTTCAGTCTTGTACTGAAAGTGCTCCTGTGTCCAATTAGTACACTGTGGAGTGGATGCCGGACATTATCCAAGATGCTTTGCAGCTTTGACAGCATCCTCCTCTCTGCAACACTTTAAGAGAGTCATGCTCCAAAAAGGGGAACCAGCACCCCAGTTTGCCAATGTCCCTGATGTCCATGCAGTGTTGCAGAGACATGCCAGCCAAGAGAGTCCCATAACATCTAAAAACTTGAGGAACTCAGGACAGATATCATCCACCTCCAGGGCCTTGCCACTGCAGAGCTGTTTGACTACATCAGTGACTTCAGCCACAGTGATGGGTGTGCCCCAAGTCCTCTGGCTATGATTCCTCCCCAGGTTGCATGTTGGTGGAATTGAGGAGATCCTCAAAGTATTCCTTACACTCCCTGACTACACTCTCAGTTGAGGCCAGCAGCTCCCCATCCCCACTGTAAACAGTGCAGACAAAGGGCTAATTTCCCCTCCTGAGTTGCCGGGCAGCTTGCCAGAATTTTTTCAGGCCAACTGAAAGTCTAGTTCCATGGCCTTGTCAAGCTTCTCCTATGCCCAAGATTTTGCCTCAGTGACCGCCAGAGCTGCACAGCGCTTGGCCTGCTGGTACTTGCCAGCTGCTTCCGGAGTCCCACAAGCAAACTATGTCCTGTAGGACTCCCTCTTCAGCTTGACGGCACCCTTCACCTCTGGTGTCCACCATCTAGCACAGAAATCCAACAACTGAACGCGAAAACTGAAGTCCCCCAATAGGACAAGAGAGTTCCATTCCAAGAAGGTTGATTCCAAAACCCAAGCTGTGCATTGCCGTGAACCCAACTATATCTACCCAGTATCTCTTGACCTCCCACACGAGCTCAGGCTCCTTCCCCAACAGAGAGGTGACGTTCCATGCCACAAAAGCCAGTCTCCATAACTGGGGATCAGGCCTTATTAACCTCTACCAGCCCTAACCCGGTTATAACCTCTTGCATAGACCTGGTTTGTTGGTGATTTTTCTCCAGGTATTTATCATTCCAAAATATTTTCCACAGTTTGCTGTCTCTGTCTCTATCTGTAAACATGTTGCCAGCACCAGATTTATAAAGATTACATACTATGTTTTCAGAGAGAAACATCTTTAATAGAAAATGAAGGGCTAAATTTTTGCAACAGCTGAAAAACTAATGGCTGACTGTATGTTAAAGGGTTGAATTGAAATACTACTATTGATTAGCACACAGTGTGATGCTTCTGGTTACGTTATCTTAAGTTCTCCTGAGACTGTATGGTAAATTGCATTAGTTGACAGGTGCTGGCAGTGAAATGTAAATCCCACATGGCTGGGGAAGCATCAATTTCCATCCTGTGGTGAGGATCAAGAGTACAGCATTCATATATTATAAGTTTTCTACATAGAAACTGAGGGCAGGAGAGTGCAGAAGTGGTGGGTGAAATAAGCAAAAGAAAACACACTTTTTCTAATTTGTATTTTTTCCACAGAGATTGCCTGAGACAGGTGTTACCTAATCATGTGCATTATGTCCTTGACTCTGCTGTGTTGGAAATGCTACAGAAAGAAATAACCCCATTTCACTTCAGGATAACTTTGATATCAGCCGCCAACATCAGCAACCACAGGTAGAAAATTTAACCTTTTGCCACAAATTGTAGCCCTTGGTTTGCTGTCTGTGCCCTTCAGTGACACACCGTGGACCAGAGGACGTGAGGGGACTTTTAAGTAGTGTACAAGAAGAGTTTGTGCACAAACAGCTGCTTAGAGAGCCTGTTGTCATCCATTTGAGCCAAGCAGTTGGCAGACAGATTAAGAGATGAGATGTTCTTGTGATGTGTAGGTATTTAAATCCACCAGTGCTTTTTCAGTGCCCATATTGTAGTGAAAGACCTGTAAAACAGTGTCTGGCATTGGATTGATTGATGAAAAACATCAGCCTCCTCAAATATTATGATCAACATGTACATACTGAGTAACATATTCATAAAGTAATTATACTGAATTCAAGTGTTATCCTATTGCACTAATTTTATGGGCTGAGATTTTGCCAATAGAAACTGAATTTTAATTATAATATTGAATTTGAAAGACACGATCTAAAATCGAATTTATATGTTTTGAAATTATATTTAACCTACTTGAAAATTCAACCCTCTATATTCCTTAAATTCAATTTCAATTTGCAAAACTCAATTTCAGGTCTGAGTGGCACAACCATTACATCATCTTTGTCTGTGAGGAAGAGAAATTGAGCTCAGAGGGACAGAAATCCTCTTTGGATCTGCTTCCATCATTAGTTAAATTCTATTAAATTTTGACATGATTGCTTTTTCATGACTTAAGTACAGAACTTAATAACTGTGGCAGTGGACATCTTTGCTGAGGTGGGGATATGTGTCATTAATTTTGAAAGGAATGAGCTGATCAATTTTTCTGAACGTTAATGTATGTCCATATAATTTTAACTTGGTTTTACAGCCCTGAAAAAATGTAAATAAACTATCACAAGAGTGAATGTAATACTTCCTCTAGAAGATCTAAATCTGGAGAGTAAAATTGTTAATTTGCATGAGACAAAATATGTGCTTAAAACTATCCTGGCTAACAAATCTAAGTTACACATCATGTAACTCTACTCGTGTTTGTGTTTCTTGTGGAGAACTGAAAGAGAAAGGGTCAAACAGGCCACAAAGCAAGCCCAAAAACCCACAACCAGCAACTAACGAGATATACAAGCAACTTTACCAAAAAAAAAAAAAAAAAATTTGCTTGTAATAAGCAGACTTGGCAACTGAAAGATCAGAAATGGGACAGACTAAATCATTCTGTGCAATCAGAAGGGAGGGAGAAGGGCCTTTGAGAGAGACTCCCCTTTTTCCAAAAACAATTCTGAATGTTTATTTATTACGCTTGATCTTCTCTACCCTGAATTGACGCGTCACAGGTCCAGCATCCGGCAAAAATAGGATGACTGCATATTAGCTGCAACATGCCAGACCACAATGCAGCTGGACCACAATGGAACCAATCCAGTGTGAGTTGACACATTGACTTGAATGGAATCTTATCTGATCAGGTGCAGTGACAGCGCAAAGATGGATTGGAGATGCATCTGGTGTAGCTCAGCAGTTAAGCAGGTTATGTGAAGAAAGGGAGGAAGGGGCCACTCTCCTCCGACAAGTTGAGACTGACACATTCCGCTCCACCTGGAGAGAGAGGCGTCTTTGTACACCGAGATGTGTGACGATTTGTTCTTATAGAAACCCTGCTCACATGCCCCGCGAAATAGATGGTAAAGTGCAAGCTAGCTATTGAGTCTTTTTTGATACCTGCCAAAATGAATGTTCACCTGGCTTTTGCGGGTTGGTGGGTGTTGATTCACATAGGGAGAAAAAAATGTTGATTTATCTCTCCTGACCAGCAATCAAGAGGACTTACTTTTCATACATTTTCACTTAACACAAAGCATTAAGTTTGTGTTCGGTAAAGTATAGTTCACATCTTGACATGCTGTCATTGACAAGTTGGTCTCTAAATGCCAGGGATGTAAAAGGACAGTAAACATTACACCTTGAACTTGTCTTTAAAATGAAACTTTCTCAAAACTTTAACGGTATGCTCTTTAACATAACATGACCTGCTGTTAATAGAAAATCAGAAAAATTTCAGAAAATTATCCCCCTCTTCATCTTTGTCAGGACATTGGAAAGAGCACACACGCAGAAAGAGAGAGAGAGAGACAGAAGGCAGCTTTCATGCTTTGAGAGGCATAGATAATTTGAGTTGAAATGAGCTTGTCTTCATTAATGACATTCAGTGCTAAACCGTTTATCTTCATATACCCAGGTTACTGTGCTCAAATGACTCCCTCTGTGCAATTCCCACTAATAGCTCTCTTTAATGTCAAAGAGAGGAGAGCTGTTTCTTTTTGTCTGTGATGAATTTAGAACACATATGGCACATGCATGTGAAGACACTCTGTCAGAAGGCAACATTAAAGCCAAGACACTTGTTTCTCTCCAGGTCTTTTTGTCCCCACTGCTCATGTAAAGTGATGACAGGTGTGAGCTAATTAATGTAACTGAATCAGCCTAGCTGTGAATCAGAGGAGAAATTAAACAAATGATAAACCCATGGTCAGACATGGTGGAAAATCTTCATCTGCACAGTTTATAATTAGAGGACTGCACACAGGCAATGCACTGACAAAGAGTTCAATGAGCATCAGTCAACAACAACCACAGTCCGACTAGGAAAAGTAAATATCAAACATGTTTAAGATGCTAGTCCAGGAGGCTTCGACATGATCTGGAGCAGCAAAACAGTCATATTAACACCACACACGTGAGGATTATTGGACAAATAATCAGTTACAAATCAGATCAAGCCCACACAATCATTGAGGGCGGCAAATCAGGCCCAAAGTTTGGCCTAAAACTGTCTAATATTTTGCCCGCCTTCTCTCAGACCTCACTTCCCCCCTTTTTAAGAAGGTTCTGATATTCATTAATGTTTTTTTATCTAGAATAAACTGAGAAGTCAAAATGAATTTTTCCATCTATCCATCTTCTATACCACTTCTCCTGTTCAGGGTCGCAGGTGGCTGGAGTCTATCCCAGCTGTTTTAGAGCGAGAGGTAGGGCTCAACCTGGACTGGTCTCCAATTAATCACAGAGCTGACACACACAGACAGACAACCGTTCACACTCATAGCTACAGGCAATTTAGAATCACCAGTTAACCTAGTGAGCATGTTTTTGGACTGTGGGAGGAAGCAGGAGTATCCAGAGAGAACTCCCAGGGAGAACATGCAAACTCAACCCAGAAAGACCCATCGGGTGAACCTTCTTGTTGTGAGGCTGCAGCCCTAACTGTTGCGAAACCGCGTGACCCATTATTATTAATACTATTACTGTTATTATTATTTTTATTATTGTTATTATAGGTAGTAGTAGTTGTATTAGTAGAACTATTTTTTAAAATGAGGTGGATAGAAACGGAAAGAATAACAGCTCGTGCAAACTTATGGCCACAGTGCAAGTGTTTAGATTTTAACCTCACCTTTCTCAGCTTCTCTTTAGTGTTTTTCGGCATTTTGTTGTCTGTGTATGCACACAGAGCTGTTGTCTCACACCTTTTTATTTTAAAAAAGTATTTTTTGTGTTGATTTGATGAAAAAAAAAACAGATTTGAGCTTTGAACTTAAAAGAATAAAGTGTTCAGGTGTGAAAAAAATCACTTTAAGGACAGGGTCATAAATCTTCCTCAGGAACCATTTTTCAGAGCAATTTAAGAAAAAAAAAAAAGAAAAGAAAAAACATCAAAAGATATTAGCAAAAGAGGCACAATGTCAGACAAATATGACATCTGACTTTCTGTGAGATGAAAAAATGCAACTATTCAGGACACAAGGTAGCATTTTAGGGCATGGTCAAACTGGCCATACAAACCATGCTGTACTCCGTCTCATCAGAGTCAGCACAATGAGAGAGACAGAACAGGAACACATCTTTAGTGACTTTGTTGGCTCAAGTTAAGTTGTTTCGGACTGAGACAGCCCTCTAACACCCCTTTTAAAATAACTGTTGAGAAGAGCAATCGCGGGGATCATGTCTGCGTGCTCGTGCATGAAGTATACGGTGCCTTAGCATGGTATACTTGCGGTCACACTGGTTAAAGAACTAGATGTAGGCGCTGAACCGTGCTTGAGCACAGTACAAAATGCCAGTGTGACCGTGCTCTTAGGGTAGCTGGTAATCTTTTTTTTTTTTTGCCATTCTAATGAATTATCCATGAGGAGAAAGACATCAGGTGTTCAAATAATGACCCCTATTTCCTCAACTCCTCCATTTACCATCCTGCATGAGAATTCCGTATTAACAACAGCATAAAGAGGTCTTAAAAGACGTATTGAATACATTGTAAAAGAGATAGACCTCTTCTTAATGTGAAGTCCTTTAATCTCTGGCACATATTCCCCCGAGTGCAGATGACAATGGACCTCCAGCAAAAGAACCTATTCCTGGATGAAGCAACTCACTTCAAGTCAGAGAAAAAGTCGATGTAACTGCAGCTTCTTTCTGGGACGATACAGCTGAGTGGGGACATTTCATTCACCAGATATCCTTAGTAGACTGTAAAGGGGTAAACATTTTAAGTGTGCAAGATTTCAAGACATTTACCTCTTGGTTAACAAAGATTACTTTTTTGGATAACAATTTGTTGCTGATTGATTGTTGTTGTGTTTTTAGGGGGTTCCACAAGGGAAAGTAAGAAGCACAGATAGGAGGACAAAATTGGATAATTGTTATACCCACTGATTGAAGTTGTGTGTTTGTTCTGAATGTTGTGTTTCCTATTGGAAAACCTTTAAATGTTTTTTTAGACTTCTTCTCATTTGTATCATTTTTTCAGGTAACAGGAATACAACTTGAGTCAAACTGCAGCCCAAAATTCACTGGTGCCCTCTGACATGGACCAGGACAGCCAGCCCATAATAATAGCAGCCAATTTTGGAGACTTGCTTCCTTGCTTGGCACATCCCAGTTATTGGCCCATGACTTCAGCTCCTGTCAGGGGACAGCACGTCCTCTCAAGAGCTCAGGGAGCTGTCACCATTAAGAAGAGGCTCATTGTTGAGCTGGAAAAAGACCAAGCCTTGGCAACCCACTATCATATATTAAAAAAGGCACCACTCCATGATCCATAGCTGAATAGGTTCTTCATGTGAAGAGGTTCTTTGAGTGAGCAAACATATGGCACTCAGAAGCACTCCCAAATCTAAAGCAGCACATCAAATTTAATTTCAGTGATAGAGGTTTGAGATACTGTGGGCCTGCTGAAACGCTACATTGTGTCACCAGCTGTCACATGACCCTCTTCTGCATAAAGGTAACAAGATGTTATCATGAACCTGTGTACCCCTGTGTAGTTTGAAACGCACATTGTTTGGGGTGAATGTGATCGGTGTACTCTGAATGTCATAAATAACCAATTTTCCATTCATTAATGGGGGGAAAAGTGAAAAAAAGAGCAACAAGCAGATTCAATTTTATTTTATTTTTGACGAATTTCATTTCATATATGACTTAACTGAGTTGACAAATCCAGTAATTCATTTAATTTTTAGGGCACAATACATGTACGAGGGCTGATTGATGAGTTGTGAGCCTCATATTTAAGGGTTTGACTTTTGACAGACATATTGCATTAGTTTTCAACATAATCCTCTTCAGTATCTTTACACTTTTGCCAGCGATGTTTAAGGGCCTCAATGCCACTTTTAAAGAAGTCCTTTTCTTCACCTTTCAGACAGTTCTCCACTGCATGTATGACGTCATCATTTGACCAAAAGTGAGTACCGTAAATGGCCTTTTTCAATTTTGGAAACAGATGAAAGATTAAAGTCTGATGGAGTGAGATCAGGCAAATAAGGCGGATGCTTAATCAATTCAAAGCCACAATCATTAATGGCAGCCATGGCAATGACAGACTTGTGAACAGGGGGCATTGTCCTGGTGGAACAACACACCTTTACTGAGTTTTCCACAGCGCTTGAGTTAAATACTTTCTCTTAACTGCCTCAGAAGTGATGCACAATATGTGTCACTGGTTGTTTGTCCCCTCAGCCATAACAATATCATGGACCTTATTGACCATTTTTGAGTTTGCAACAGTGACAGGCCTTCCAGGACGGGCGTCATCCCCAAGGCTCTGCCTGCCACGCTTAAATTCCACCACCCACCTTTTCACTGTAGCATATGAAGGGGCATCATTCCCTAGTGTTGCTACCATAGCAGTATGGATATCCTTAGGTGATAGACCTTTCTTATGCAAATATTGAATCACTGCTCTTTCAGTGATTTTGTCCATTTTGCTAAAGTCACTTGCCTTGTTTACTTTAGAGAGCTACCTCTTCAACATAAACTGACCAAATGACACCAGTCTGCAGGTACACAGCCTTGGCAATACCATGGAAGCAGTTCCAAAAATATGGGCTAAAACTTTTTCCTATTTAAAGGAAATGTAAAAACTTTAGAATATTGAAACATTTCAAAGTTTAAAAAAAAAAACTGTATGCATTATAAAACCAGCTTAAACTATGAGGGCTGCTGCTTCAAACCTGTAATGAAGTCTGGCATTGAGTCCAGAGTGTCACTGAGCCTGTAAAACTCACCGACAGAAGGTGTCCTTCAACTTCCACATAAAACAAATTTTATGAACAGTCATGTTTCACCTATGTGACACTCCATACACTAACACTGGCTCATGCATTTCTTTCATCAAGGTTAGTGCTTTGGGTGCTCTGCAACTGTCATTATTCTGCATTTCTAATAAATCCCTGAAGACTCTTTAAAACACTGCAGCAAGCACACTCTAAATGAACCAATAAATAAAATGATGACAATCAGATCCCTGTCCGTTTCGTCTCTGCTCTCTCATCCGTCAACTCACACCAGCTGTGTGTTCAGTCCAAAAGCAGCAGGACAACTAGACAGCTGGAGCTGCGAGGAGCTTTTGCCCTTCCCATCCCAATGAGGATCATCTCCTCATTCATGTTGTCTTTATAGGGCTCTAGAAACTTAAACCTGTTCACTCAAGCCCTGACTGAGGGATCTGACCACAACACAGTGATTCTGAAGGTCAACCAGATGTTTCAGTGTTGTTTCTCCGACAGATGCTAGAGCAACAGCCCATCAATTTGCACAAACACAGAAGGGCTCCGATCTGCCAGATCTGCTGTCTCAAATTGGCAAACAACAGTATGAGTATTATATTTTAGCTGCTCGGCCTGCCAGCTCTCTTGCTGCTTCCCTTGAAAACCACCTTGCAACCCACTTCCACTAGAGCACCTCCTTAAATGCTGTGTCTGATTTCACCAGTGTCATATGTATTGTGATTGATGTCCACTGCTCTGTACCCCTGGTACATGATTGGTATGGATTGTGTAGGTGGGCAGAGGATTTGATCACTTACCCATAAAGCCACTGGAGGATGAAGCTGATTGAGAATGTTTCATAAGAAGAATGACCTCCTTCTTCACAGGGACAGCGCATTTTTTTTTCCCTTTTTTTTTTTTTTTTTTTTTTTTGAAAAGCAGCCTGTTATTTGTTGGACAGGTGGTGAAGCAGCTTTTTGATTTCAAAGGAAATCATTCTTTCATTAAATGATTGTAATGTTTGACACCTGCTGGCGGTAACAGAGCCTGGGGGTTAAGCTTTGGAACCACCCTGAAAGACACATTGGACAGAAAATCCATCAGATGGTTTAAATTATTCACAGTTTCAACTTGATTACAACAGGCAACAAAATGCCCCCCGGAAAGATGCGTCTGTTTTCCTCCTGGTGGCTTTGGATCTTGTCATTCACTCTGTATGGAAATACACATGCTTAAGTAGCAAACCAGAAAATAAGCAATTAGTGGCATCAATCACCTCGCTCGCCAACAACTCGGATTCCTCACAGGGATTCTCACTATTGATGCTGAAATTGTCCTTGGTGTTGTTCCCCGTCTTACATCCCGAGGGACTCTCCATTTTTCCCCAGAGTGAGATGCTTTTCCTTCTCTGCTGCTTTTCTCAAAATGTCTCCCCCACCTCTCATAAGCTTTGCTCTTTCCCCGTTGAATCTCACACCTTTTCTTTACCCCCTTTTCGTATTTCCTGGGTTTGCATTTGCAGGTTTGAGTAGTTGTTCAGTAGTCAGCTCACATCCCATCTCTCCATTTCCTTGTCAGAAGCAGCAGACAAGCACCTGCCTGCAGATGAGGAAGAGAGAGACAGTGACAGAGGAAAGGAAGGTAGAAGTTCAACAGCTGTGCATAATAGATATGGGTCAAGACGGGGACATTGCAAGATAGATGAGGATAAGAGGCTACATTATGTACGTATAAGGTATTGTCTGTAGGTGACATGTCAACAGGCATGTACTGCCCTTTTCTGCACAAAACTACGTTTTAAAATAGCTTTATGGTGCATTTCACCTGCATGAGATGCAAATTTTATATGTGAAAACAATTCCACTGCAATCTCTGATTTAAATAGTTTAAAATGGATTTCTTTCCTTTCAAGGCTCATGCATACAAATAAGACTGTGGGAAAAAAAGACACACTTGTCATAGCTAGGCGCAACAGCCTCAGATGTATAACGTAAGTACAAAGTAAGTAAGTAAGTACTAAGCACACAATCTAATATTATTTGAAAGGGTCAGTGTAGTATATTGTCATTTTATTTTAGAGTCCAATAAATGAAGGAAGGATAATTATGTATCGTGCATTGTTGTAGATTTCAGTTTCATAGCCACTTCATTTCTGCTCATGCAGGGAGGTGTAGTAATTGAAGGGTGTCTGCTGTGATCAGCATTGAAGGGTTACAGTCTTGACAATAGGACTCTGGTAGCGAATGATGATATCATCTGGAGCTGGATGGAGGATTGCACATGATGATGATTTGAATATTATGCGGACGTGTTTAGATCATAGACTATAATTAATGGACGTAGCCTCTGCGAAATCAACCGTCCGTTTCTGAAACAGACTTTTGACGCAAATCGGCCGGCGCAGCCATATTGGAAATGAGGCGGGCTGTGAGTCTCCACAGTAACAGCCTTAGGGCACCCAGCAGTCACATGAGCCGAGCTGTGCCTCTGATTGGGCGAACTGGCGATCTTAATATGGTCTAAACTGCAAAGTTAGAAAAAAATTCACGCCCCGCACAGTGTGTGCCGTTTGTGAAATTAGCGATTCAGACCTGAGACATTCTTGTATGTTTTTGGCTTGGTATGTTTGTGACTTCCGGTACTTCTTGAGTTAGCCTCAAGCGGACACTTGATGAACTGCAGATTTTAGCACTTCCACATGTCTCATATTTTCAGACTGTAGGTTATCGCTTGGTTGAGATGTGCGAGACGGTAAGTATGATCATGACCAAGAAATTGTATTCTGATTGGCAGGAGAAGCATATAACAGAACCTGACCTAATAATTTGTAGCCCAAGAAAATTATGTTGGTTTTCCTCACATTTTTATTTTGGCTTTTCAAATATTAGTTAGTATCAATTTAGATTCACTACATCTTCAAACACCTTTGTAAGGTGTCTGCTTACCTTACAACCAAGGTAAGCAGTGGACCACTTCAAGCCTTGAAGCAAATGTGCTACATCAAATGTTTCTTGGCACAGTGTACCCATCTTCTGATGGCTACTTCCAGCAGGATAACTCTCCATGTCATAAAGCTGGAATCATCTCAGACTGGTTTCTTGAACATGACGATGGGTTCACTGAACTCCACTGGTCTCCACAGTCACCAGATCTCAATCCAATAGAGCTCCTTTGGGATGTGATGGTCCTTCTTCTCTGCAGTAACTGTGGACACTATCATGTGAATATGGGGTAACATCTGTGAGGAATGTTTCAAGCACCTTGTTGAATCTGTTCTACAATGAATGAAGTTTATAAACAAAAGGGGGTCCAACACGGTACGAGCACAGTGTACTTAATAAAGCAGGAAGTGATGCAGCGTAGTGGCTTAGTTGATGTAAAAAACTTTCATCTCATTAAGCTACTTTACCAGCATAAATTTGAATCTATTTTGAGTTCAAGTGTTTTGTTAAATTTCCCATTTCCACTGTAAATTTTATTTTATTTTCTTTCTATATCATTCACAGTACTTTACGTTGTTACGACCGGCTCGGATGCCGCAACAAAGACTGGAGATGCACACGCATAAGTCAAAGTTTCAATATATTTTTATTAACTTAAATCTTAACGAAGGATGGAATATGAGAGTGAGGATCAGTGGTGTGTGTAAATGTATGGCTGCAGTGAATCATGTGGAGTGTCTGTTGTCCGTGCAAAAACCAAGATCTGATGAATGAGAACAAAAGGCTGCTGCGTCGACCACGGAGGAAGAGGGAGAGAGACCGGCCCTTGGCGTCCGGGTAGGCGGGTCTAAATAACGCCTGTGCGCCAGCCAGGTGCACCTGGTTACCAATCAGCTACCTGGGTTTGTCAATCAGGATCTGAAAAAGGAATAACACACACAACCAGTATCTACGAAACGGAGCAGGACCCAAAGGCCTCCCCCAAGGCCGTAACATACGTGAATAAAGACTTCTTATGGCAAACAAGTCTCTGCCAAAAGTGACTTTAAATATTTAAAATTCAAAAGATAATACCTTAAAAAAACTGTATGGAGTAGGCTTCATTCAGGTGAAGTCGAATGGTTGTCTAAATAAGGTCTTATTAATCAGCATTCATGTCCGTCTTTCTCTGTAGTCATTATTCCTCTTTGATAACAATGATTTAGAGAGTGCCATTGTTTTACAGAGAGCTATTACCACAATGAAGTCAGAGCAGTCTCTCTGAACTGTGGCTGATCTGAACAAGTAAACCCTGCAGGTTTTGCTCATGCTGTAATTGCTCACCTGTTTCAGCCTTGCTGCTGTGCAGCTGACTGGATGTGCTGCTGTTTCCAGCTCACTGGAGGCAGGTACCAGCCACCAGACCTACAGCAACAGTGAGCAGCTGAACTGCAGATTCTGTGTCGTTAAATAAAACAATCTACCAGGCCCAAAAAAGTCTGTTTTTAACTGGGTCAGTTTGTGTTAAAATTGTCTAAGGGTGGTTAAACGAAATCCAGTGAAAACATTTGTGTGGTTGTCAACACAAGTTCCAGAGGTGCTCCAATGTCTCCTTGAAACTGCTGTGCACTCCTCATGCATATTTCTGTGCCTTTGCACTTTTGCTTTTTAAAAGTTTGGGTAAAAATGTAGAGCTTTTTGGTATTCCACTGTCAAAATTACGATTTTAGAGCTACCGAACATCTCTTGAATGAATCATAAGCAAGTTTAGTGAACATAAACTTTTCTTTCTTTAAACATAGCCTGAGGATTGGAGCAAAGATACAGAAGCTGATTTCAATTTAGAATTTAGAAAAAGGAAACCATAACATGTGGTCCAAGAATTGTAAAACTGATCGTTGATTCTGTGCTTTGTGAAATCTCATTAGCCTCATTTTAGGACAGTTTATCAGCTTTAAGAGTGAAGCAGTGTGTAACAAAGTAAAGGATGAAAGTGGTTGTTAATGGAACACCACAAAATGAACAAATAAATAAATAGTAATTAAAAAAAAAAAATCATATGAAGTATGTTGCTTTTGGGTGCATCTAAATCAGACTGATGATAAAAACAACACTTTTGAGATGGAGGCACACCGGGGTGCTGCGGCTTCCCGAGCTCTTGGGACTAAGCCCACTTTCACTAACTGTAGCCGACTTCTCTGCTGAACCAGAGATAAATACGCACTTGAAGTACAGCACAGACGAACTGATCTACATCAGAGACAGCTTGAGGACTACCATTCCATCAGTCCTGAAAACATCTCCCAGCAGACTGCAGCTACTGAGAACAATGCTGTGTGGAAGCAGAGCATGGGGTCAGGCCGGCAAGAGGAAGCGGCGTGCTCGGAAGCAGAAGAGGGGCAAGCTTAATTAACTTTTTTGATCACCAGCCAATGTGGTTGGTAAGTTTCTGAAGCTACCAGCCAATCAGAGTTTTCACTAGCCAAATTTTTTCATGTGCAAAAAAGACACATTTTTAGAGACTGTTAATATATACAATTTGTACTATTTGTGGAAAATAAACTGATTATACCTTAGCACACATTTTTTTAATTACTATCTTTATATGGCATTTGAAAAAAAAGAAATAAATACAATATCAACATGCCACCTTTCTATAGTTGGTGCTCCTACCAGCAGGTTGTATTGGATGGAGCCTTCGTGCCCTGTATGGTTCATACCACTGCGGGGGGCCAACCCGGAATCTCTCCATCCAGCTGGGAGACACCTGGAGAGAAAGGTGTCTGTGTACACCAAGGTGTTATCAGTTCGTCAGCACACATTTGAATTATGTTGTGTACTTTTAATGCACTGGGGGTTGTGGGTTGTGGGTTGTGTGGGGGTGGCGGTGGGTTTGTGTGTTTGGGGGGGGCAAGGGTGGAGAGTTTTGTGTTGATCTGTGGGTTTGGGGATGGGGGAAATCTTATTTTATTATTTTTCTGTTCATTTAACACTTTTTGTTACCATTTTGCATATGAAAAGTTTTCTATAAATAAAGTTTGATTGATTGATTGATTGATTGATTGACAATGTGTTCTCATAGAAACCACACTCACGCATCCATTGAAATAGATGGTGAAGTGCTTTATTCATCACCGGCCAAGCTGGCTGGTGATTTTTTTTAAAAATACCTGCTTTTGAAGTACCAGACGCACCAATTCAAAAAGGCAGATTTTTACAGCAAAAATAAAGACATTTAAACCCTGGTACCAAAAAACTGACTTAATCCTAAAGAGATCATTTCTCCAACAGCACACACTCTATGGGATGAACTGTCTTTTATCACAGTGGTTTAGAAGATATTGAGGAGTTGTGCTATAATCAGAGGCACCACTGACTTTACTGACAGGCAGGGATGCTATAGCTGAGCTGCTATTAGCCTTTCCCCTTATACTGGGGTTCGACCCTGAGTGATAAACACTTAACCTTTAACCTACTCATCTGTCTTCACAATAGCAGCCGGTTTGTACATCAATATCCATTGGTCTTTTAACACTGCAGGGTCAATAGACCTTTCTTGCTGAAGTGATTGTAGCAAGTGGACCGAAAATCGAGTATCAAACTAATGACAATTGGCAGTGGGGGATTTTTGGACTTCTGTGACTGCACTTCATGGGATCCTATAGTGCAATGACCCACATCTCTCTAGTAATTTCAGACAGTTTAAACCAGATATTTTGGGGTGTTTTAGGGCAGTCTACCAGTTGGGTTATGCATCAGGAGTTTTAAGATGTTACTACTTCAACACCAGAGAACCAGCACAGTTTCAAAGCACTCCATCACCCCCCAACAGATGCTTTTATGTCGGCATGGACCAGTGTGCTTAAAAAAATCACTACAACTCAGCACAAAGAGAACAAACATGTGTGAAGAAAAGGCCACCAGAACTAAGTTATTTGCCTTTAAACTGTGGATATGTTGTAGCACAGTACAGAGCGCAGGCTTTGGGCATTAATGTTTCTCTGAAAAAAAAAGCCACTTTAAATAACAGGTACAGAAATTAACAAAAACCTGTGGCATATTTGCAAGTGTATAACTGTCATATTGGCTCTGAAAGTCACTATTACCATTTTATGTCATTGCCATTAAATTCTTTACTCTGCATAGTCATATCTTCTACCTACATACATACATACAGTTTTTCTAGAGTGAAATATTCATATTCTGAAAACCCCAAAAGAGGACACCCTACATGGCCTTTTGGAGATATTGGAGCAAAAATACTCAAAAGTATTATTATTATTATTATTATTATTATTATTGTTATTGTTATTATTATTATTATTATTATTATTATTATTATTATTATTATTGTAAATGTGGGGTTCTTTTGCTCAAGTTCGTCTGTAAAAGTGCATTACGCCTCGTCATTTTTTTGCTTGCCCTGGGTCTTTCGAGTCATGATGCATGCTGCTTGCATGCTCAACATCTTGACAGGAACATCGGAATAACGGTAGTGGCCCAGTACAGCAGGTTTTTTTTTCTCCTTTTCTTATTAGATAAATATTAATAGTCTACAGAAAAATCTGCACAAACCCCAGACATTTTAGGGAATTTTATAAAATTTACCACACTTTTACAACCAAAAAGGAGAACATGTCCAGGCAAAAGAGGACGTATGGTCACCCTAGTTTGATGAATCAGTTTATTCAACAGGGGCCACATACAGCGCAATGTTAGCCCAGTAATAGCTATGTTAATACTGTAAATCTGTGGGCCCTGGACGGAAAAACCTTTCCTATCTGGTAAAACCTGACTTAATGAAAAACTTGAAGCACGATGAATCCTCTTTTATATGTGGTCTAGACTTTAAAATGCTGATATTTGCTAAAACAGCAGACAGCACCTCATATATCTGTAAAACATATTGATTCCCTCGGACTCAGGCCATCCGTCACTCACAGCTACAGACAGAGCCAAGGGGATAAAAAATGGAGACAGTGATTGTTCAAAACAATGTGGCTCAGAAGGACAGGTCAAGTTAACCAACTATTGAGACATAGTTAAATACTGTTAGTTATTTATTTAAAAAAAAAAAAATCTAGACTTGATGTGGTGTTTTACAACCAGGGATACATTTTGTTTGTACTAATACTGTATTTATCATATACTCTTATTTCCACTCTCAGTGGACTTCTTTAACTTATAAAAGGAAGATGATGGAACAAGCAGAATCAAACTCTGATATCAATTGCTTTCAAATTAAATTATTTAAAATGGCATTCATTTTCTCAGTTGAAGATCTGAACAGTTTGCCAGAAAACAACAAAAAAAATCTCTTATACATGGAAATGTGTTTGTCTAATGATCACCTGAAAATCACAACAAGTGCAAATGCAATCGTACATTTTTGAGAGGAGCCACATTGTGAATAGAACAACTCGGATATTAGAGATAGGAGAACTACACTGTGAACAACAACAACAAAATCTTTGTACGTATGTATGACACTGATGTTTGGCTAAACCTGGAGAGACTTGAGATAATAAATGATGCAAACATATAACAGACTTGTGTTGGGTGCCCTAAACTATGACATGTTTGTCATAATGGAAATGAATAAAGTGACCCTGGAACACTCCAGCTGGAACACTGGACTTCCTTGGACTGTTATTGTGTTTGGCAGCTGCAGACTATATTTACGGCCTATCAGTGAGTCCATCACTTTAGATTTTGTGACAAATTGTCATAACAGGCATCAGTGAGTATCTTCATTAACAGATTTAAAAATAAGTCAAACTTTGAATCAGTCATTGGACTGACAAGTGAAGAATGTGACAGACAGCTGCCTACAGTGGCCTTTTATTTAGTCTGTGTAAAGGTAATTGACAGAGGGGTGACAAAGCAGGGTGTTGACAATCCTATCCTGAAATTGGGCCTGACATTGTCATGAAAATAAAGTTGTCACAACACAAAAGAAAGACCTTCAAACATTGAGCTCCCAGACTGAGAAAATACATTTTGGTGATGGATGTTTATGACCTATTGCTTGATTTGGCTTTTATATGCTTCTCTCTCTCTCTGTTTCTTTCTCTCTCTCTGATTTTTTTTTTTTTTTGACAGCAGACAACAGAGGTTGGTAGGCTTTGAATTCTCTGATGAAACGTCCAAAGACTCTACAGTAGATCTGTAGTTTGGCTTGTTGGAGCTGATGGTTTGGAGCTCCTTGTTAACAAAGCTCCCCAGCTGCTTGAGACTTTCTGTCTGGAGCTGCATGAATGAAACAAGCATCTGTCTGGCACAACTTTGTGGATACATGATGGAGAGAATCATTTCCAGCACCTTTCTTATTTTGTTCCTCCTCAGAGAGTTGACCAATTCTTTTATGTGATGGTGTTAAGGCTGGAAATTTCATACTGCTTCTCTGTGTATAAAAAGCCGGTCTCCTACTACTTTTTCTTTTGGGCAATAGTTGGCTTCAGAAACACGTCAAAAAAATCACTCTCTCTCTATCTCGCTTTCTCTCTTTTTTTGCATAGATTATCTGGTGAACAGAAAGTATGGCTTGAGAATGGGAAATTCTGGAGATTTGTTTGTTGAAAAACCTCATCTTAGCCTCTCTCACTCCATTAGTGAAGTTAATGGAGCCTGAAATGGTCCAGTCAACCAGCCGTAGATTTTGCTGATCACATTTATTGATCACTTTACTTCTGTCTACCTCAATTCAGCCACTTTGTAGGGTGTGACAGTATGGACATTTAGGCTGTTGGTGTGTTTGCTCGGGCATGGCTGAATATTTCAAGGGTCAACAATTTATGTGAATGAATGTGTGCTTTTCAAATTATCACATATAATAGTTTATAATCAGTGAAATTCTATGAGATGATGGGAATCAAAAAGGTAAAATCTAAAGGGAATTCACATGACCTCCTTTTAATCCACTGTTTAGGTTGGGTGTTGGAAAGGACCTCACTAAATGAAACAAGTGAGAATACAATATGAATTCTAAATGATTTAAAATGATTGAATGACGGTTTAAAAGTGGGGTTCAGAAAACTATTTGCTGTACAGTTTATTTATTTTGAAACAATACTTTGTTCCACTCACACATATTATAAAAACATACAAATCACATATGCCACAGCAATAGCAATAATGTATTACAGCACTATACAACAAAATAAAATAATAATAATAACAATAATGAATACAACCCCAATTCCAATGAAGTTTGGGTGTTGTGTTAAATGTAAATAAAACAGAATACAATGATTTGCCAATACTGTTTAACCTATATTCAGTTGAATACATTACAAAGATGTTGATTGTTCAGACCAATAAACTTTATTCCTGTTTTTTTTTTTTTTGTTTTTTTTTTTTTTTTTGTTTGTTTGTTTGTTTTCAAATATTCACTCATTTTGAATTTGATGCCTGGAACATGGTTAAAAAAAAGCTGGGCAGGGGCAACAAAAGACTGGGAAAGTTGAGGAATGCTCCAAAAACACCTGTTTGGAACATTCAACAGACGAACAGGTTAATTGGAAACAGGTGAGTGTCATGATTGGGTATAAAAGAAGCATCCCTGAAAGGCTCTGTCATTCACAAGCAATGATGGGGCAAGGTTCACCACTTTGTGACCAACTGCGTGAGCATATAGTCCAACAGTTTAAGAACAATGCTTCTCAGTGTACAATTGAAAGGAACTTATGGTCCATAATTTAGAGAAATCTAAGCGACAAGGCCAAAAACCAACACTGAATGCCCATGACCTTCGACCCCTCCGGCCTTGTTTCAACCACATTAAACTTTTGGCGCTTTAAGCTCTCAATATCAATTCCTTTCGTTATAAAGCACCTGTATGGTTATGCAGTAGGTCTCGTGCCCATGAAGTTCAGCCTTGAGTGGTCAGCCCAGGATCAAATCCCTACTCTCACCATTTTCGAACAAAGACGAAAAAAGAAAAAATATAACTTCTAAATTAAGGACTTTTGATTTCCCTCTCTGCCTCAGGTCCTCCTCTGCCACTCTTCTTCATGAGTCATGCACCTTGCAGTCCCATTATATTATTTCAGCAGAATTGTGGCTCAAGCTTGTAGTAGACTGAGGTCAGTAGACATTAAAGTCTAACTACAGCTTGCTTAAATTAGCTTGAATACTATCATTTAAAATTTGAAAGACCTAGTAACCAACAAAATTAACCCATTCCTTAAGAAAGGGGTTATCTTCATTGGGACCATAAGTATCACTGGGTTCCACTTATAGAATATTGTATTGTACAATAACAATGTATCTCCCACCTGGGTCTTGGATAGTTTAACAATCTGCAGAGGTATTGGTATTACTTGGCCAGACCATCTGTGTCTTAAGTAATTGTCAGGTGAGTTTCCTGCAAAAATATGATTTCAGAAATGAGATGTTTAATCCTACTCATAACTTGCTTTAATTTTATTTTTCACAGCCCCCTGACATTTCAGCTCATTATTTTTTTTATGTTAGGAGTTATTTATTATTTTTTTAAAGAAAAGAAAATGAAAAAAAGAAGCTGCTGCAAACAGAGGGAAAAAAGAGAGAAAAAAGACATATAAACACATACCTGGGGAGACTTAAACAACCTCCTCCCACAACAATATGAACCCCTGAACCCTTCTAATCCCCCCCCCTTCATTTACCTTCAAAACCTATAACATCTGTAGGACTTAAAGCTGATCCACATAAATAAGGAGCAGATTTGCTGGTAAACCTATCCCAGGCAGACCATGAATGATGTCCACAAACCCCGCAGTCAGAACAACCACAAGACAATACCCCTCATTAGATGGCTATTGCAGCTAAACATGCCAAACAAAAAGAGAAGTGTAGCTTAATAATGATAATGATAAAAGAAACCAAAAATAATTTTCTCAGTTCTGTAGATGGGAGGTTAATTATAATTCTTTTCCTTAGAAAATAATAATAATAATAATAATAATAATAATAATAATAATAATAATAATAATAATAATAATAATAATAATAATAATAATAAATGTATACATAAATAAAATGAAATAAAATAATGGGTTTTAAGGATAGAGAACAAATTTGAAATGTGTTTTCTTTTCAAGCATGGTGGCCAAAATATTAGAATAAGTGGTCATCTATTTTTTGAACAATAAGCCACAAGCAAGTAACGATTAACTTGACATGTAGACAAGTCCATGTCATCCGTTTATGTTAGTGTCCAAACAGTTAAAAGTTAATCCTTGGAAATAAGTTGGTTAAATTAAGTGACTCCTCCTCATGCACCATATCTATAAATGAAAACAGTTGACATGACATGACATCTTGTTAATAGTTATTCAGGTTGGATAATCATAATCCAAGAAAATAATAATAATTCCAGGCTCCTTATGTGATGTCTTTATGTCTACTGTATAGAAAGAGGTTCCTGTTCTTGAATACACAGGTACAAACCTCTCCAACATTATTTAGTGTAGTGCATCGTTAACAGACATCAGCTGATTTTCTGTTTGTAAACAAACCCATGCCGTCACTTTAGGGTCCACAATAAAATTTCTCTGCATGCTTCTGCGTTAGGAAAAGCTGAATTTAAGGTGAAAGGTGACATACGAGGACTACTCTCTTGGTTCAGTTTTACTGGGCACAGTGCATGGTGAGCTTTTTCCAGTGTGATGGATTTATCAGTATCCAGCTAGCCTGGCAATATCTCTTGCATGTAATCCAACAATTGTCGGCTTCCCGCTTTTTTCCTAAGTCCAAACATTCGTATTGTTTAATGTGGTTTTTGACATGTTTGCTGTCGAGCTAGTAAATATAATTCAGGGATTTCAGGAGAAAATGGCTCTTAGAAGTAACAAAATTGGCTGCATCCATTTTTATCTGTTGTGTGCGAATGTGTTTGTGTGTTTTAATCTTTTCTTAGAGCTGTGTCAAGGACAAATTTCTGTTTTTATTGTAGAACAGACAATAAAGTTCTATCTAGCCACAAGAAACACTGGTTTTGTATGTTTTAGTATTAGAACCACAGCTGGCCAATGTTTTCATATCCTCATATTCTCCTACTGCAGAAACTACTAACTTAAAACATTAAAACAACCCCCCCCCCCCCCCCCCCTCAAAAAAAAGAAGAAGAAGAAGAAGGAGAAGAAGAAGAAGAAGAAGAAGAAGAAGAAGAAGAAGAAGAAGAAGAAGAAGAAAGAAAGAAAACCATGAAATTGTGTAGGCTAAGAAACAAAAGTTTTAGAAATTCATGATGGTGTGGTCAAATCAGCTAACATTTAAGATCTATACTTACTTTAACCAGCATCATGGTGGTTGTGTGTGAACTACTGCACACTGCTGGGGGTAATAGGGCTTGAAATGGGCCACAAGTACAACCAATTGCACTAACTGATTGAATTAACTTGGAGTTTTTCAGCATGATTAAATGCCATAGACAGATTTATTAACCTGGTGGTGATAAAAGTGAGGGCTCAAGACAAACGTGAATCCAGCAGAGCTCAGTCCATACAATGAAGTAAGGGCCCAAGGAACTGAAGACAGGATTTGCCGAGTAAACACTTGCTGGTTAGTCTATGGTTAACTGATGGAAAGCAGGTGAAATACAGATTTGCATGGACCAGATAGAGATCCGTCACACTACCACATGGTTGTGGGAATTATGGCTTGGAACTTGTTCCAGCAAATCCATTGGGACAGATGCCCCTGAATGAGGATAGATGAGCAAGACCACTATTCCTGATCCAAGCCTTTAAACTGTAATTGCACAAATAAGCTCACGCCATCAGCTGAGTTTACATCACAGTTCTTCCTTCTTACAAAGATTCAAATACCTAAACTTGTGCATAGGCTGATGTTCAGTCCTCCAATACCAAAGGGAATAAGAAAATGTGTATAATGTTGGCAAAAAACCCTTGTTTTCTGACAATTCCAATGCTTGATACAAGTGACATTTCCTGCTTGCACACCATTGTTTGTTGCTGGCACAAAGTGTTGTTACTTACTATCTGTGCTCTGTTTTTTATTTATTCATTGCTGATTTGCAGTGCAAATGCTCTCTGATTTTTTTCTAAGTACAACATACTATCTCTGCATCTGACCACACCTTTATTTCAAGACAAAGGCATCCATGGGTAATAGCATGGGTGCATGTTTACCAGTATTTACACAATGTGGTGTAAAAATGACTGCTGTGTTGGGTGGGAAATAAACAGCAATACTTGGGTGACAAGCCAAAATGCTTTTACACAGGCGTACAACAGGGTCCGATGTCTGGCAGCAGATTGTCAGGCCAATTTCTGTTTTCAGAGGCTTACTTGAGGTATTGCATTGTTGTCAGATACAGCTGGTTGTGTTTTGCTTGTTTTGCTCACCTCTTAGCACCTTGTTTTGCTCCCCCCCCCCCCATGCAACCAAAATCAAATATGTGAAAAATACTACAAGCAAGAAAATAAGACAGAAAGCAAAGTGACCTTAAAACTTTTGAATACAATTATTACATCACTTTTCTGGAGATGCTGTATTTAAATACCGAACCTGTTGGTGGAGATAATGTGGTACATTATTTCATCAGTGCAAATATGTTTACTCTACTGTTGCACTCAAGTGTGACTCCTATACTGAGATTCACAGCCATCTAAACTCTTTATGACATCATATCCTTCAAGGAACAGGAGAAATTGTGTTTGGACAGGATTTAATGCCAAAAATTGTGAAACTGAAACAAAGTACAGAAAGCAACGACCTATACAAATGTAAAAACAAGTTAAGGTGTAATGCGTGAGATCGCAGATCTAATACATACACATCTACGGCAGAGCAAAGTCTGCGATCGTGTCTCAATAAACTTATGAAGTTACACCGATAGTTCTTTCGCTAAAGAGTAGACGGAGTATATGGTCCTGTTACCTCACTTCCTGTAACTTGTTATTTTATATAGTTATTATTTTTTAAATTTATATATATATATTAATTTATTTTATATAAACAAATGAAGTGTGCCCTCTAGAGGCCTGAAAAAGCAACTGCAACAGTAAATACAAAGTTCCAACACATTTACACTGAAGCTGTGTTGCAGTTACCAAGAATGAGCTTTTTGAGAATACAGACCATTGAGATAGCTTGATGGAAAATAGCCATGAAAACAAGAATTAAAAGTGACATCCAAATGATCTGCTTATTATCTATGCTGATTTTATATTCAGTCTGACAAGGTAGAGAAAGGGGAGGCATATTCTATCCCAAACCACCTCCTTCTAAAATTACTCTATTCATCCATGACAACATTTTCTATGAGCTGTTTTAAAGATGACAAGGACATGTTGCTCCCTTTCTACATAAATTTTGTGAGCACTTTAAGGTTTAGAATATACACAAGAAAAAGGTAAGCTCATTTTCATGCCTGACAAAAATAATAAAGTAAATGTGTTGGCTTATCAAAAATGGATTCCACCTCTAGTTTTAAGCAGTGCCAACTTTCTTCGCAATAACGTAATTCATCACAAGAAAGCAAATGTTAACAGTAGCTGATATGTAAAGTGACATAAAAGAAAGAAGAAAAAAAAAGAACAGTAAAACTGTTAAAGGCATGAAACAGAACACCTAAACCTCTGCTTACTAATGAGTACATGGAAGCAATCTAATGTTCTGCAGACCACGGGGATCAGGCTATTTTCCCCTGGTGTACCTCACACAGTCGTTGGTTTTACAGCTTCCTCTGCTTTCTCTTACTCCCATGCTGACTGAATATGAATTGGCTGGTGCAGAGAGCCTGAACTGCAGTGGCCTGTAGGTCAGCAAGGGCAAAGTGATGTTGTGCGATCACAACTACACAACACCCAATCAGTGAGAGTGTGCAAGGGCATGCATAGAAACGGTAGAAAGAAGACTTTGAAAACAACCCAAGACTGCAAAAGAGGGCCAACTCCTCTTCTGGTTCTGATAAAATAACCATTTTACAAAGTTTCTCTCAATCAGTCAGGCAAGAATTGAAAATGTGAAGACCTGTGTGAAAGCTTAATCTTTCTGGATAGTGACTAAACCCTGTGTGGAGCTCATGATAAGGTAGCTTTACAATCTGGTAGTGCCGGAGGAAAAGCCAAGGGCTAAATGATATCAATATTTTTCTGTCTGTTGGGAGCAGTCGTGTACACTCCAGATTTTGTGCTTCATTACTAAGATGTCTGGGGATATGATCAATGGAACACTGAAAGGTTTTCTTGATTGTGGTGGTTTATACAAGGTCACAGGGTCAGTGAAATCAATTAATATAATACACTACAGTTCTTTCAAATACCTGAAAGTTATTACGGTTTGTTATAGTGTATAAGTTCAATGAAAGTCACCTGGATAATTGAAGTTACTTTGGTGTCTGACTTCCTGTTGCACTCAGTCTGCTTCTGCAATGGAGTCAGAACACAGTGAAGCAAACCTTATGTAAGAAAACACATTGACGAGTGAAAACCAAGCGGCAACCTCCGGTCTGAAAATATGAGGCAATGCGGAAGTTCTAAAGTCTGCTGTTCCTCGAGTGTCCGCTTGAGGCTGGCTCCGGAAGTACCGGAAGTCACAAACACACCAAGCCAAAAAAAAGCAGTTTTCACGGCCAAAATAAGCACATTTACAGCCTGGAACAAAGAATGTCTCCCGTCTGAATCGCTGATTTCACTTAGGGCATGCACTGTACGGGGGGGGAGGGAATTTTTTTCTAATTCGGCAGTGTCCACAATATTAAGCTCGCCAGTTCGTCCAATCAGAGGCACAGCTCAGATCACGTGACTGTGGAGCGTCCTATGGTTGTTACTGTGGAGACTCACAGCACGCCTCATTTCCAATATGGCTGCGCCGACGTTGCGGAGACTACGTCCATTAATTATACAGTCTATGGTGAAAACCTGTAAACTCTGGTGACTGAAGGAGTGGAGACGGACCAGACACAGATCTGGTGGAACTCAGCTGTAAATCTTTTTGCTCTCAGGTGTATATAAGCTATACTGTGTAAGCTCATTCATCTGCTATACCGCTTTGCCTGTTCAGGGTTGCGGGTGGTTGGAGCCTATCCCAGCTGTCTTAGGGCAAGAGGCGAGGTACACCCTGAACTGGTCGCCAGTCAGTCCAGCAGAGCTGAGACACAGAGAAAGACAACCTTTCATGCTCACAAACACTTACAGACAGTTTAGAAGCTGGTGAGCATGTTTCTGGGCTTTGGGAGGAAGCTGGAGTAACATGATAAAACCCACACATGCATGGGGAGAACATGCAAACTACACACACCTTGTCTGAACCGGGATTCAAACTGGCAACCTTCTTGCAGTTATCAGTAGCATCTTAAAAAAACATTTTGCATCTCTCCTTTTAACCTATAAGCTGGCTGTTCTGAACCTCAACAATTTTTCAGAGAAACTTCACCCTGTTGTTTTTCTTTTGAAACAGACATGCTGAGACCAAAGCCTTGAATTGCCTTTTTTCATCTGCCTCTGAACTCCAAAGGCTTTGTTCAAGTGATATATGGCCTGACATCCGGTCAAAACAAAATACACTACTTGTCAATTTCCTACACAGTAGACACCTTTGCCCTTAGGCTAAAGACAAACTGCTTCAGAGACTCTGTCTAAGTCCTAAAACATTTGGTCTTCAGCAAATGCCATCCACACAAACACAGGCTTCTATGCCATCGCAACATGAAAACCTTTGCATTATTATCAGTACTGTGTAGGTAAAGGTACTGTGCAGTAATATCTTTCAAGTAACTGCCTGCATGTCAAGCTTATTGTTTCAAGGCATTTTAATCATTCATTCCAGCCATATGTTTCAGGGCATTTGCTGACAATTTCCAGCACCAAAAGTACAAGACACAAAAATATGACTCAAAAAGAGGATTTCAGAGCACTTTTGGTAGCTGTTACAGCAGGGGCAGCTTAAAATGATTAACTTAGGTATGATAAAGCGTTTGACAGATAGAGTGTTAATACTTCCAGTATACTTCAAAAGATGTCTGTCGAAGAACAGCCAGTGAAAGCAAATGTATGACAGATGTACTATCTCTGAAAGTCATAGAGAATGTTGGATTTTGCCTCTGAAATTTCAGTGTCGTAAAGGCACAATGAAAGAGTGTAAAGATGCTGTTTGACCAGCCAATAAGCAATCTGGTTTAGGAATACTACACCTTCAAGATAACTCATCTTTAGTGTCAGGGTTAGTAAGATGGTGAAAGCCAAATATACAAACAATTTGATGTGGAAATGGCAGTGTATTTCAGATGGCCAACCATACTTGACCCTTTGTGCCTCTCCCACTTCCCCACCCCGGGAAGTCATTACATATCAAGCAGTAGCAGGCAAACAAAAACCTCTCACACAGTGTGCTTTGGGAAAACAGCACTTAATTGGCAGAAAGTGACTCTACACCAGAAGAGAGCCGAGTTTGGGTCCATTGAGGAACATAATAAGAGAGGCAAAGGCATTCATCTCCATCAGCTTGTCAATTACGGTGCAACACAATCCTATAATTAACTGATATTTAACTCAAATTATGAGATGGGTATAGCTCTAGGTGCAGGAGAGCCGTGTTAGAATGTAGAACTGAGTGTTAAAAATGTGAGGAAGCTTTAATGCCCTGGATTGGGACGGAAGCCTTTGGTCCATTTCTCACTGCTGCCGAGCGATTAGTGCACCCAGCAGGTTCAGCATCTTGATGACTGCTTATTGCTATTTAAACTGAGCAAAGGGAAGTCTTTTCTGTATCAAATAATCACCCTACCACCACAGGCTGGCTCTTCCTTCTTTTCAAAGCAGCCTCTTGAAGAAAGAGGAGTGAATAGACGAACCATTTTACCTCCAGTGGTTCCCCTCTCCCGGCATGACAGATGAATTTCGCCATGCCAAACCTCAGTGACCCTGCTTGCTTTTTTGCTCAACACCACTTGGTATCGGTATGCATGCTCCAGTGTCACCCAGAGCTGATTGATTCTGTCTGATGCTGACTTTGGGCATCATATGATTCGCTTTCGAATCAGATCATCCCAGGTAAACCTCCCTTCTGTCATACCTCTTGTTTAAATGTCAAACTGTCTCACCATGTCAGTCTGTGTGCTGCAGCAGTAGCTTGTCAGATGCCATGTCACCCTCTGTGATGTCACATCAGACACTGTCTGTCTCCTTTTGCATCATCTTCCATGTCCCTTATGGCTATTGTCTTGATAACTCTGGCTTCTGACCCTCCATCGAACAAGATATTCTGTCCTGTTTCTGTGCTCTTGGATAAAACAGTGCCTCTGACATATGGATGATGTTGCAAGAAGTAACTGATGGGGGAGATTTCCTTCAACTGTATATTCAGCACCAGTTAAACCAAGTGACAAAAAACAGAGACTGGAGACTCTTACCATTTTTGATACTGGGTATCTGATGTAACTTCCTGTCAGAAAATAAACCGTTTGCTGGAGATAAATTCTGTGAAAAACAAATAATTCAGAGCTCTTTAATGCTTTCAGTGAGCCCTGAATGATCAACATTCACCCTGTAGTCACACTTCAAAACTCTTTGAATTTTGCTTCCCTTGTCGTTGTCTTGCAGGTATAAAATTTGCTCTCAGAGCCGCTCAGCTCTCTGTCTCATTACTGACAGAAACTTCTTTGCAGATGGACATGATGCCTCTGCAGTGTAGACTGTAAACTGTGTAAACAGCAGTGACAGTACTGACTGTAAATAGTTTATAAAGAGTAAATATCTTGTAATAATGTTGTAATAATTGTTGCATTCTGATGATGTTCTACTGCTCAGGAGACATTGTTGAGTTATCCTGAACCCAGAGAGGAGCAGGACTTCATACTGCAGAGAAAAATGAGACCACAGTCAGGAAAAACATTTACAAACATCACATTTGTAGATTCTTTGAATGTAGAGACACCACCAAGATTTTTCCTCTGTTCCTCAGAGGCTACCTGAAAATGAGTTGATATACTAATTCATTATTTTTTAATTTTTAATCAGAGAAATTCAATTTCGGTTTCTCTTTTTTTCTAATGATTTATAGCTTTAAAATTGTGTTACACTGCATGAAGACATAATTGAGTTCCATCAGTCTATAGCCATGGTTGTCCTGAATCTATAGAGGTGCAGGACTTCACTTTGCTGAGAAAAAATGAGACCACAGAGAGTAAAAATGTGACAGAAGCAAAAACAACCAGAAACTGCTTGAGATCTTGAGGGTTGATCACTCCTCTCCTCTTGTCCTTCCTTTTCATCAGATATTTACAATTGGAAGATATCTTTTCCACTCTGGTCCACAACATTATTTCCCTCTTCTTAATTTATTCCCTGCTTATGTTTTATTTTGTCAGTTTTTCAGGGATGTGGTAAATATTTGCACAGAGAGGCCATGACGGTAATCAGCCAGTTGGCAGATTATCACGGCGTGTAAACTGGAGCAGGCCTCTGTGTGTGTGTGTGTGTGTGTGTGTGTGTGTGTGTGTGTGTGTGTGTGTGTGTGTGTGTGTGTGTGTGTGTGTGTGTGTGTGTGTGTGTGTGTTGGTGTGTAGGTGTGTGTGTTTGATAGAGAAAGAAAGATACTAAGATTTTGCAGTAAGATAGTGTGTGTGGGCTGCAGGTTTATTGCAGCAGCTTTGGCTGAGGGTCAGGGATGAATTTAAGGTTTCAGAGGGGGAAAGAACAGAGATTCAGCAGCGGTCGGTATTGATCAGATGTTATTTTATAGAGCCTTCCACATTGTAAACAAACTGTGTGAGGGAAAATAACATAATTATTGGTGCAAACAAATAACCTTGCAATGGCCAAGTGAGAAAACAGATGGAGAGTGCAGTGAGGAGTGTCAAAAAGAGGACAGAAAGAATCAAAGAAAACAAGGATATATTCCAACAGCAATTCATATTCCAACACAAAATGCGCTCACACACATGGGGGGGGCTGAGCCTCAAAAGAACAATAAAATACAAATGAAGAGCTCTGCCAGAAACGTCTGTGTCATAATAAAGTGAAATTGAGTGATCAGAGTGCTGTCTGTTTATATCGTCTGATGAATTGATGTTGTTTAATCTCACAAATTTATGCATTAACAGTCGGCAATTTTCTGCCAGCATTCCTTCCTGGCTCTTGCTGCGGCAACAGTGTTGCTTTTGTCCTGATGATGTGTTTGAATTCTTGGTATTTTTGAAAAATAACTGTCTGCTCCTCCATGGTAGAGTCGGCTGCTCTGCAGAGTTTCTCCATGTTAGTGACTGGTCAGATATAGCAAACACCAGCCCTTTAATGTGAGCAACTGCAATTTCTCCTCTTGTAGGCAAAAAAAAAAGTGTCAGGCTTTTTTTTTTCTTTTTTTATTCAACATACCTCCACTAATAATAAAAGCTCCCAAAATAATTGTAGAAAACATATCAGGACCCAGTACCCCCCTGCACCGCCATATAATGATGTGTTCAAGATATCCCCAAAAGATATTTCCATCTTTCTAGTAGCTTCAAAGAATGACACTTGAAAATTATTATTAGTATTTTTTATTGTTTTGAACTGGTAGTTTTACACTTTAACCTTCATTTGAGTATATTTTCTGCATGGTAACCTGTGATATGCTGTGACTGACACTACAATGTTTGGAAACAAACAAACAAACACATAAATTAATGCTCTGGACAATTAATCTGCTATCAATGCTTGTAATCAAAGCTATGTTATTCTGATGGGTCAAACCCCCACACCAACTGTAAGTGATGCTCAACAGTAAATGTGACACCATGATAACAGTCATATCCAATCAATACATACAGCAAGAAGGTCACTGGATCAAATCCCGGTTCGGGCATGGTGTGCCTTTCTGTGTGGAGTCTGTGTGGAGTTCTCCCCGTGCATGCGTGGGTTCTCTCCAGGTACTCCGGCTTCCTCCCACAGTCCAAAACATTCTCATCAGGTTAAATGGTGATTCTAATTTGTCTGAAGGTGTGAGTGTGAGCATGAAAGGTTGTCTGTCCTGCGATTGACTGGAGACCAATCCAGGGTGTACCTTGCTTCTTGACCTAAGCCAGCTGGGATAGGCTTCAGCCATCCACGACCCTGAACAAGATAAGCTGTATAGAAGATGGATGAATGAATGAACATATAGGATACCACTACTAAGACCCTGTACAATTGTTAAAACCAATACTAAATAAGGAACATAAACGGAATTACTTAAAGATAAAACCTTAAAAAAAATAATAAATAAACAATTCATCTAGATCAGGTCCAATATTATTGGCGTCTTATTTAGCTCAAATGTTTTTTGGTAAGCCTACTGACAAACATGAACAATTTGCAACAACCCCGCACTAACATAGCTCCCCGCCAAACTAACAGGCTCAGTTCACCTTCTTGGCCTTCACAGATACAACCTGACAAGAACTGGAGCTCTGTTCATGAAATACCAAGTATGTACTTAAGAACCTGATGCATGTTAAGTGTCAGGATAAGACCTGTGTAACATATAAAACCGATTATTGCTTTGTATGGATAATATGTTTTGTGGAAAAGCTAATCCCTGCAGGCAGCCACAGAGCAGAGACAATATTTACTGTGTGCCTTGGGTGCATGTGTTTGCATCCGTGTAAAAAGGTATAAAAGCCTCTGTATGCACGTCTATCCCAGAGTGCTCTCAGAGCACATATTTTTACAGACTTAGGCAGAATTATCCTTGTCAAGGTCTTGTCTTTCTCTATTAGTCCCTCACTTTTCATTCTGCATAGCCTCCTCTCCCACACTCCCCACTTCTCATCTTGCTTTCGTTTTCCCCTTTGTGTCTAATCAGAGTTATTCAATACGAAGGGGTGGAGACCTTGAATAAGCACTCTGAAAGCAAAGGGCCAAAGTTACAAAGCTTTAGATACTGCAGGGTACAGTGTGTGTGAAGCACACTTGAGGATTATGTGTGAAGCAATTTAAAGAAATAAGGTTTTTATTTATTTATTCATTTATTTATTTATTGTGTTTGAGAGATTAATCTTGTTGAATTTTAGCCTTGATACCCGTAGATCCTTTTTATAAGCAGATCTTTCATGATTGTAAAATAAAAATACTTCACGATCAAAATTGTCTATTGGCAATAGTTTGTTCCTCATCTCTTCATAATGTCCCTCTCTTATGATAATAAACTGATTTACAAACAGACATCTAGTTTCTCACTGAAGCACCAATTTTGCCCTGAAAAAAGATAAATTTAAGTACTGGTACATGCCAAGTTGCAAACCGTATACCTTGATACCTGCCACAGCAAAACTTAGACATCACTGTCCTTAAGCTGGGGTAAAAATATAATACGTAATTTTCCACAATCAGTTTCTAAGTTATAATGGCTGAAATACACCAGATGGATCTCTGTTCCGTCATGGCACCTGGTCAGATAGGTTTCCATTCAAGTCAGTGTGTCAGTCACACTGGACCAGATCCATTGCCGTCTTGCCAGAGATGTGACCTGTCAATTCACAACAGAAAAGGTCAAGTGGGACATGAAGTTGTCCGCGGAAACTTCCTATAAAAGCACCCTAAGAATAAATAAATAAACAAACAAACCAAATTATTTACAGTCAGTACTGTCACTACTGTTTACACAGTTTACAGTCTACACTGCAGAGGCATCATGTCCATCTGCAGAGAAGTTTCTGTCAGTAATGAGACAGAGAGCTGAGCGGCTCTGAGAGCAATTTTTATACCTGAAAGACAACGACAAGGGAAACAAAATTCAATGGATTTTTGAGGTGCGACTACAGGGTGAATGTTGATCATTCAGAGCAAACAGTTTGTTTTCTGCAAAGACATGAGAATCAAAGTGATGTTGATGAAATTCTCCTGTCTTCTCTTGCTCTGTTTGGACATGCTGCTAATATTTGGAAACTTGAGAATCTGACAATTACCTCAGTTTTTTCAGTCTTTGTACCGGACAAACGGTTTGTAAATGCTATTCATTTAAAAATTAAGTGATATTTTGATCCTGCCCGTGGTACTGGGATCCTGAGGGTTAGATGCTCTGCACACATACAGCACTGTGTCTGTGCAGTTACTTAAGCCTCTGTTGATTTGAAACTATGAACAATAACACAACACCATATTCATCTGTGCTTTTTCTCTGTGCATTTCAACATGTGAATCTCTAACAATCTCTTGCAGTAAACCCAAAGTCAACACATTTACATATAAAAACAAACCAGCTTTCCTATTTGTTTGCAGTCCCGACGAAGCAGCAAGCATTGTGAATAAATTTTACTGTGCAGTGGAGGGTAGTGTGTGACTTTTAGAGGGTGTGGTCTGTACATACCAACAAAAAAGAAAAATGACATGGCAGCAAAGAAGAGGGGAAAAGGTGTGCGTGGGACAAATGTGGTGTGTCTGTGTGTGTGTGCGCGGGACAAATGTGGTGTGTACAAGAGTGCTTGTGTGTGATGGTACATCTTCTGTCACGCTTCATCTGCCTTAACTGACTGGCTTCCTATTGCTTGGGGCACCACAGCAACATGGTGACCATGAAATGATGGATGTCACTTTCACTGTGTTTCTATTTGTGCGGAAGAAAGAAAGAGAGAGAGAGAGAGAGAGAGAGAGAGAGAGAGAGAGAGAGAGAGAGAGAGAGAGAGAGAAGGACCAGGACCCTCTTTCACAGTGAATGAGGGTGTGTACCCAGGCTTTTGACTGGTACTGTATGTAAAAAAATAAATATAAAACACGCTTCACTTTCTAACCTTCTTGCTCATACTTTTAAGTTAACTTTTGTATTTTTGTGTATGCATCAAATGTAGTTTATTTTTATATTTACTCTTTTTTTTTTCTTTCAATGCCTGCTGCACATCTGTGGTGTGTTTTTATCTGAGTGTACATTGTTCCATGTCACACAATAAAACCTTTTTAGAATTGAATTGAAGGACTGTCCATGTGAGTGTTTGGGGTATACACTGAGACGTGCTGGTTTTCTCTCGTGTGCTGTTCTCGTTTATGTCCTCTCCCTGTATCATGCTACTTGGTAGCACATAACTGTAGATCAGCATCCTTATTATCATTTTTACAACAGGGGCCTCCCGAGGCAACAAAGTTGTCCACAAGGCAGTAAGTTGTCAGTGTTTATTATAGTAGTATAGTATTTTATTTAGAGGGTTAATCGGATGCAACTCTCGCTGAAACATTTTGTATTTGGACAGCAACTACGATGTCTCGGGTAAGATGAATTTTGTCTTTCTAGGATTATTTTTTTCAACATCAGTGGCTTACAGCTGAGTGAAGGATGAAGGATTATTTGCTGACTGTACATATTCATTGGTAAATCTTTAGTTAGTGAGTGATGGGGAAGGGATTCTTGGTGTCATGTTCAAATTTGTAAAAAAATATGAGACACTTTAAGACTCAGCTACAAGTAAAATTAAGTATACATTTTCCCATTTTTTAATATTAATGTAAAGAAACAATGTTGGACTTTCAAACTAAATGTCTGCGATTATTTTTTTTTATTCTAAAAGTAGCACAAGATTTTCACAAGACTTGCTGATAGGATGAGATCGCCCCGTGAAGATCTCCTAAGTGGTTCAGGAGATGGTGGAGGGGTGGACCTTAAGAGCCAAAGTCTGCCCATAAATCTGCCCCTGACAGGCTGCAAGAGGGCTGACCAATCCAAAGCAAGGGAACCTGTGGAGTGGAGAGCCTGTCTGTGAGGTTAATTTAATTTTCTGAATTTCCTGTTTTATTTTGTTAACTCTTGTCTTTTTCACTTCCTGTCAAGCTGTCTCCCTCACTGTTGATCATCGAGCCCCTCCCTGATGTGTTGCACCTGTGTCTTGCCCACTCCCTTCACGTTCTTCTGAAGTCCTGGTGTTCCCTTACTTCCCTTTGATGCATCCAGCCTTTTGTATAATCCAACCAACTCCTTGTGTTTTGACTTTTTTCCCCCCTTGTTCTTGTTCCTGAATTTTACCTCCTGGTCTTTTCTACCTCTGCCCTCACTGACTGACTTTTTGAGCACCAAACCTGCTTCGTCAATCCTCACTCCACCTGGCAGAGCCTTAAAAAGACAGCAGCTTAAAACTAATTGTTTCAGAGACTAAAAAAACATCAGTGTGAATTTTTTTTTTTTTTTAAACTTTAATCATGATAAGCTACTAGAAGGGTACCAAAAGGACAGTTCACTCTTTAAAGCGTATTGCATGATGCAAACATGACATGAATGAATGGATTAAGAAAATTAGGGTAGTGATATCATAAAAAATGTGCAAATAATGATATAAAAACGCCAACTCTGAAGCAGAAATGCTCTCTTTGCTATCTCTAAGTAAAACCATTGAAATGTTAGCTTAATAAGAGAGATGTGCTATAATTAAGCCTTTTTAAATGTTCTAATGTCGGCCTGTTAAACACACAGCTCTTGACCCACCACTGGTAATAACAGTGCTACCTGTACCTCAATAAAGTGACTCCTGGAACACTCTCCTACAGGGTTTTCTGGCACACAACGGGTGATTGGGCCTTTAATTTTTGGGTCTGTCTTTAGCCTAAGTGCAGCTCTCAGAGCAGCAACATTTAAAGTTTTTGAACAAATAAGGAGAGTTAGAGAGATTTCATTCATTTCATGTCATGCATTCATTTCCTTTTCCCTTTTTTCTACAAGTTTTCTCTTTCAGTAGAGCCATCGATGCCTTAATCCCCATCTCTCAAACCAATTCCCAAAATAAATGTATCCTTGTATGCTGTTAAAAAACCCACAGACAAATACTCAGTTAAAACAAACAAACAGTATTTTAGCGCTGAAACAATATGCCATAAAGCAGGATCACAGCACCGCCGGTCTCACATGCACTGCTGCTTTTAACCATATTGTGTGAACTGTCAGCAACATCACTGCCTGTAGGGTTGGCCTCACATGACACAAAATAACATAACACATTTAAAATCTGCATCTGGTGCAGCAAACATTAAATGTGGTGTTTGCAGCTGCGTAATAGTTAAGTAGTCTGCTAAAAAACAGTCTGTAGTGGAATCCTTTCAAGGAGGACGAGTCCCTACCCTCCTTTTTGGTAGGACCCCTGGTCAACAACACATCCCTCACATGTTGTTTTCATTAACATCTCAGGAAGTTTAAACCCCGGGTCTTCTAGTGTTAAAAAGAGTAACAGGTTATAAATAATATATTACCTTTTTTCAGTGACAGCATAACACTGAGCATAACCAGACAAGTCCACAGAGTGAGTTGAACTGTGGGTAATAGTCACTGAAGATATGACAGTCTCACAGGCTACCTGTCAGTTCTCGCATTACAGCTCAGAGATGCTCCTTCTATTAAAAACAACATTACTTTACTTATTACTCCCTGCCAACAATAATATTTACACTACTAATTATATTACTTCTCTTTATATCCCACAAAATCTGTAACTGTGTCCTTTCTCCTCGTGATTCTGAGGTCACACACGGCCTCTGTGTCAACGTCATGTGAAATTACCAGCAGGTGCGATTTTTCCTGCAGCTCATGAACGCATCAAAGATACAGGTTATCTGATATACACACCTGGTTCAACTGAGGACAAGAGACATTTTTTTTTAAATCCAAAGAAAGAAAATCTAGAACCGGGACACAAGTTAAACCTGACAAAGATGCTGCTGTCATCTTTCCTCTCAACAAATCTAAAGTGACGGGCATATTTCCAGATGCTGAATGTAAAAGATACTGCTCCGTCTTTTAAGCTAGCCGGGGTTTCCAGGTATGTATGACAACTATGAAAAAACAAGCCTGACAGTGCCTGAAGAGATGCCCAATTCTGCAAGAAAACTGTAAACCTTGCAACCATAAAGAGAGCTACCTTGTGGCTCGGCTGGCGTGTGCGTTTAAGTTAATCTGCAGATTGTTGTGTTTTAAATTAATTAGAGGGTTAATAACAACAGTAAGAGAGCAACAAGTTATTTTTTGCGTGAGTAACTGTAATATTATTACTGGAATTTCAAGAGTAATTTGTTAAACTACTTGTTACAAGTTAAAGTAATAATGTTACTCTATCACGTTAATAGTGATTCCTTACTGCCCAACATTAAAACCATCATATGTTAGCATAGCAGAATAATGGAAAGTCAGGACATCAGGACATCAGGAGTGTTCTTTGCCTTCAAATCAACTCCAGCACAGTTGGTCTAAATGTGCAGCAGCTACTTTGCACACATTTTATTTTAAGACCGACTGTGAATTGCCTGCTCTTAGATTTGTTCTGAGCGTTAGTGTATGGATGGTGTTTTAATGATTTAATGACATGCAATTTTAAGCAAGAGATTGGGTAATCTAATACTGCTTATGCAAATCAAACTCATACACAGACTCTATTACAAGCATTCCACAAAAGATCAAAGTAACCATGTAGCTCTTTGAGGTTTTTTTTTTTCATGTTGTGAAGTATTACTCAAAGCTGACCGACCAAGTTGCTGCTGTCTCTCCATGTGATGATGGCTTTTGCCGTCACTCCTCTAATTCATCACCAGTCGGCTTTTGTCTGTTTCTATTGCTTTTTTTTATGTTAATCTTATTCCGCTGCCATCACTGTTTTTCATTCTGTCACTTCAAACTGCACTGTTCTTTGCTATTTTTTCTTCATCTGAAGCATGAAACACACACACACCATTCAATCCAGGGCATTGTTATTGCTAATACATGAAGCATTATTAGGTTAGCCTCTGGAATACAAATAAGTCAGATGTACAGTGGATATGTTGTGCATTGTTGGCATTTGGCTGGAGGTGCAAGATTGGAAATGGGGGGGGAAAAAATCATCATACATTTAAAGTGAGCATTGAAGGCTGGTATCAATCATTCGGGAGCACTGGCATACAAATCAGCTCCTCTCCTCCTTTTACAAAGCATGTATAACTGACAGTTTGGTAATGGAGTGGAGACTCCAGAAAAGCTTCATCAGCAGACTCATATTCTGTCCCTGCAAATGTAAAGTGCAACTACATCAAGTTTTGGAGAGTAAGTCACCAAAAGGTGGATCATTAACACATGCCATCACTTCAGTGCACATCTGTTGTTGGAGAGAGACATTAAACTCATCCTCATAAGTGATCATAATTATTTTTTCCCCAGCAATCAACTCTTTTCTTCTGACCCACAATTATATGTATCCGACACAGTACCCACAGTCCTGCCTCTCAACAGTCGTGACTCTTCTCCACACATTACATTGTTAATTGTAGCCTGTGATGCTCCAGGCTCTACATGCCAGCTCTGATGGAAAGGAGGAGATGACGCACGCAGCTGTTGTAGTCCTGTCACCTGCTGTTTCAAAACAGGGTACCAACTGAGAGGAGATACTGTACGTGGGATTTTGGCCTTCCTGAGGGGGTTCAGGGATGTAGAGAATGGAGACTACATATAACAGCCACATCATTTTCCATGGGAGTGACTGTTTGTTTTTTTCTCTTCTCAAAAAGACTTAAACAGTTGGATGAATATTTATACTTCATCATTCATTTCCACAAGAGCACATGATGTCTCTCAAGTGTGTCTTTGTGTGTGATCAGATCACATTGAAACTGATGTGTTTTTATAGTGCAGCCCACCTGTTTGTGTTACACTGTTGACCCTTTCTTGCTGGTGGCAGCAAACAGACTGAAGAAGCAGTCGCTCTTCAAAACAAATTGCAGTGTGCTGCTGGATTGCTAATGACAGATTCCCACTGCACCTTTCTTCCCACAGTGCACCTCTCCTCGGGATAAGGTCACCTCCACAGAAAACAGGTTTCACCCTGTGTGTCCCAACTGCACAACAACATGGTCATCTCCTCACTGTACCATCGGTCTCCATTAGGCATCATCCAGCCCCCCCAGAAATGGTCAAAATGTTTGAAGATGTTGCAGACTTCAGTGTCATCAAAAATAGTACGTAGCGGTGTTTGTACAGTAAAAAATACATTCATCTTGTTTCTTAAAACAACAAAAACAAACCTCCACTGGAGCAATTTCAGCAAGAAAAAAGAAAAAAAGGAGCTAAGAGGAAATTTATCCTGACGATCAGCAAATGCACGTAAGCAGCACTCAGTGTCAGACAGATGAAATTAAAGCAGGTGTACTAATGCTGCGGACACGTGCCTGTTCAACTGCTGCACATGTACAGGGATTTTTTTCAACATTGAGATGAAAATCTTTTTAATTAACTAAAAATACTAAATCTATTTATTGCCTCAAGCATGTTGGCTATTCATTGCTAAGCTTATTTTACCAAGCTTATTTGCATTTCTTAGAAGGTTTGCACATTCAGAGATTAAGGATTTTTGATTAATGAAACAGACAAGCTGTTGAATACTTTAGTATAATACAGCAATTAAGGCAGAATGCGGACATTGATAGGATGATGCAAAATGAAACAGTCCGGCAGAAGTAATCAATAAAATATAAACAAACCTGTAAAAAATGATTCAGTGACGTGTTTTGGAAAAGAATAAAACGAGAAAGGCTTAATAAAAGGTTTCCTGTGTGGAAACCAGATGTTATAAATCTGAGAGCGTGAATCAGAGATGAACTTATCTAGTGTTGTGATATGTGCTGTACGCAGGCAAAATCACTTCAAAATGCTCTGCTCAGACAAGTCACATGCAATAACCTCTATGAGCCCACTGTTGTGTGTGAGAGTTTGTGTGAAAAATCTTTGTACTTACCATCTATTTTCATTTCGGTGTGCATTCATGTGTGAATTCACAAGCTTCTGTGTGCAACAGCAGCATGATATAGGTTGACAGCAGCTACAGTTTAAGTGGGTATTCATGCAGATAAAAAAAAGCACCTTTTTGAAAAAAATGCTGAAAAGGGGCTGGGGATTGGACGAGTGTTGCTTCGGTTACCAGTGATGAAATGAAATATGCTGTTTGAGAAATAGATCCAGGAGTTTGAAGATGCCAGATCACTAAACTGTGGTTTGTAAAATTACGCCTCAAATACACCAGCTGCGTCTGCAGTCCAGCTCCGCTCCGCTGCATGTTCAGTTCCGCAAGCTGCAGGACTGACAGACAGCTGGAGTCGCGAGTAGGGATGAGCAAGTACACCATTATCTGTATCTGTATCTGAATCTGTTTGCCCATCCATATTATCCGTATCCGTATCTGTACTTGTATGGGCGGGGCCTAAACCGGAAGTGGGTGTGTTTTGCCCGGAAATGGCGGGCTTAAACCCGAACTTTATTTTAAGTCCTAAACTGGCTTTTTTTTTTTTTTTTTTTTTTTTTTTTTAAAGGCTTTTGTGTGATCAGCTATGTATTATGTACAGCTGGTAAAATGTGTATGTAGTGGTGTGAAAGACTGTCTCTTTCTTTATGAACTGTGTAAATTTAATAGGTGATTTGTGCAAACATTTAGTAGCAAAAAACTAAAAAATATGCCTTGTTGTTCACTGTATTTTCAAAAACACTGTGCTCATTCTGAGCACAGTGTTTCTGTTTCTTTCTCACCAGCCAAACTAAAATCACGCAGCCAGTTTAAAAAAACAAAACAAAAACGCGACACCAGGAGTTTACAGCTTTAAGCCCCCAAGTGCGTTGCGTGGACGTTGCAAAACAGTTAATCAAATAACTTTAAATATAAAAAAAGAACTAAAGAGATGAGAGACAATGAAAACCTTAAAAAAAACGGTCCTGAATTGAAGCAAGAGGCACTGACCAGTGCGACACGAGCCGTTTTCAGCCCCGTCTTGTCACATGCATCGCGTATGACACGGAATAAGTTCAAGAAGTAACTTGAACTTAGAAGTATTAGAGATTAGAGCAACGTAAACTACAGTCAACTCAAGCAAGCAAGAGAAGTAGTCGCTGTCACTCGCTGCCTGTATGTGTGTGTGTGTGTGTGTGTGTGTGTGTGTGTGTGTGTGTGTGTGTGTGTGTGTGTGTGTGAAAGAGGAGAGCAGACACCTCCTCGCTGCAGCATGTGGGTGCAGGGAGGGGGGTGTGCTGTGTGTGACTGGCCGATCACAGAGCATGAAGAGTGAAGACAGTAGTTGTTGATACCCAATGAGGATTCTTTTAGTACGGATACGAATAATCCTAAAAAAATCTTGTGTTGTATTCGGATTCGGCAAAAATGCATTATCCGTAACGAATACTCGTTTGAAACGAATATCTGGCTCATCCCTAGTCGCCAGAGTCCAGAATTGCTGTGCTTCCTTCTCCATTAACAAACCTCTCTTCATTTATCTTGTGCTGTAAAACCTATAACCTGTTGACTCATGGTGTGTCTTCGCTCACTGTGTCGTTTTCTTGCATTGGTAAAGCTAAATACGATCTAGTTTTGACACGGTTTGTTTTATTTTGAAAGTCTCAGGCTCTTTTTAGGTAGTTTCCGTGCACTAATTCCTGTCCTGCTCGATCTTCTCTACTCTAAATTGACATATCACGGCTCTGGCATCCAACAAAAATAGGATGGCTGCGGATTAGCTGCAACCTGCCGGACCAGCCACGCAGCTGGACAGCAACGAAACGGATCCAGTGTAAGTTGACACATTGACTTGAATGGAAACCTGTCTGATCCGGTGCCGTGATGGAGCCGAGTTGCAACGCAGACGCAGCTGGTGTATTTCAGCCATTAGGAAAGACTGAAAAAGTCTCAGAAAAAAAAGTAATTTAATAAGGGTAATCCAGCTGTGTGGTCTAACAGGCATTATTACTACTGTAGTGTTACAATATGGTGTACTAAAAGATGATGTTGCACATGTGGAAAAAGATGGGAAATGGTCAACCTTTTTGATACAGTCTTCAGAAAAAAAAAAGAAGACAACTCTATCGCCACCGGTGCTGAAAAATGATGCAAATACAGCACAGCTCATCAAAGTTCCTCCAGGGTCAACTTGAGGCTTCCACCAAAAGTGAGTCAAACACTATTGGAGCCCAGCAGAATTACAGTAGAACTAAATTTGATAACAATCCGGAATAATATTTTTTTTCTCTGTCCAAAGCAGATGACGTTCTGAGACATCTGAAAAGAGTTGTTGTATGTTAAAGCTCAAAGTGATACATTATTAATTAAGATGTGGCCACTTTGGGAGTTTAAAAGACAATATATCAATAAACCCTTTCATAGACTTTAGCCGCTCAGCCAGAAATATGCATGTTTAGTCCATTGAATAATCACACATTAACAACCTTGCTTGTTGGTATCAGAAGCAATAGTTTCGTTTATTGATTTAAGCCCAAAATTCCACCGAATAAGTTCATCTCTGTTCTTCTGTGGCAGTGACGCTGTAGGCTTCAGTGTAGTCACTCTGTGTGCTCTTTTTTGGGCTGTGCTCCTTTTTTTTAAAAACTTTGTCTTAGCTCCAGCTTTCAGCAGCAGACATTTAAGACTTCTATTTTTAGCAAAGCAGATCAACTTAGACAGGCACCAGCATTAGCATTTTGACATCAGTTTACTTTCAGAATAAAAACATAATGTGCTGACATCATCACCACTTAATTAAATCAGCAAACGGTCATAACTAGTGGAGCCAGGTCAGGGGTCAATGGGTCAGAAGTTTTCTAAGGACAGTAGAGAAAACAGACATGAGAAGAAGTTCACCATGAAGGGAGAAAAACCCTGATTCCTTCATTACCAGTCTTGTGTGACTCTTTTTGTGCTTTCTGGTGATTCTGCCTAACTCTACACTTTAAAAATAATCTTGGTGAGTGTTGGTGGACAACAAAGTAAGGAGCCAAACTGAAATGGAACACAAAAGGCCTGAATACAGCTGGATGAGGTTAATTTGCAAGAAGAACTGAAGGCTGGTGGTGCTAGCTCTGCTAGTGATAGTTACACTCGGAAAACCTGTGATTCTGTGCTTTGTCATGTTAAACAAAGCGTGTTTTCGTAATGTTTCCCTACCTTTAGAAAAGACAGTGAGAATTTAAATGTTTGAAATCACTTGTGAAACATTCCTTCATTTAGTGATGTTTAAGCTGTGAAAATATTCAACAATAGGTATGTGGTCTGTTATTTTTTGAGGGAAATTTGAGCATTAGTATTTTGATATGTCAGCACCAATTAGCAGGTACTGCCTGTGCTCACAGTGCCTTGCTTGTTATCCTGTTCAGTGTTTGTTATACTTTGAATTATTTGTGGCAGCCATTGCAAGAGAGTCAGTATTGTTGGCTTTGCCCACATCTTGCCCACAATGTTTATATATACCCTGGTGAAAAAAAAATGTACTTTATTGTATTTCAAGTATATTCATATTTTAAAAAGTATATTGAAAATGTATTTACACAAATTGTACTTTTTGTAAGTATATAGAAAGTGTACTAACATCATGCTTTCAAGCTAACACTTTTTACACACTTTAAAATAATTACACTATAATGCACTTTATAGAAATATACTATACAAAGATATACTTTCAGTAAAAGTTAAGTGTATCATGTGTAAGTGTACTAATTTGAAATTTGTTTTTACATATACTTTTGGTATTTTTAAAATGTAAGCTTCAAATTTAATTGTAACATACACTGAAAGCATATTTTAAAAGTACACATTTTAATATTGAAACTGTAATATTAAGTCAGAGTGAATTTTAAGTTATTTTTCAATTAATTATGTAGTTATTTGTGCTTTTACTTCAGGACATTCTTTTGGAATGTGTTCAATAGCATTTCTATGAAAACACTCAAACCCATTTATTCCATTTTAGGATGTGTGTTAAGTACACAGATAACAAATATGACAGTTATGTAAATTTTAATTAGTTTGGCAAAAAATATAATCAACATACAAAATTTTCACTTTCAAGTACAGGTACACAAAAATGTGAGTGTTGCTGTTGAGGTTTTTTGGCATGTCTGTTAAGTAGTAGCTCCACAAGAATTTTAGTCACTTTCAACATTATGTGGGAGTGGAATGACATACATTTTGTCCTTGGACTTAACCATAACACATTTACATTTGAGTGATTGGGGATGCACAGCAAATACATTATGGGTGTGAGACACTTCATTTATAAATGTGGATGATATATTTAACTGAACATCCCTACAAATCCTTCCTCCACTCTTGGCAAGCTCTCTAACTAAAATACAGAAGTTGGTGGATGTGGATGAGGCCCCATCATCTGACATAAAGGCCACCAGGGTCATAACTTCACAGAATGTTCCATCATCTAACTGTACAATGGAATTATTTCTCTTTTCAAGCGTTGTGTTGTTATATGAATGATAAACCACACTGCTACAAATGAAACGGTCATAAAATACACCTGAATGAACTGTTACTCCAAAGAAACTTTCAATAGCCATCCTCTGCAACACAGATGTGCTACTTTTCTTTGGGCAGCCAAATCCTCTGACATGGGGTTGAAACTCCTTTGATTTCTTTCTTAAACTAGAGGTACTTTGAAGTTTGTTAAATAATGTCCTTATGCCATCATTAGCATTTGCCATTGTAGTCTCTGCTTTTCTTGAGAGTGCCCTCCACCGAAGAAATCTATTAAGTATTTGTGTTGGCACATGTGTTGTTCCATTAAAAAACCTGAGCAAAGTCCCATTAAATGATTCAAATGGAAACGTGGATGTTGCCCACAGTGGTCCCCAGTTGCGCACGCTTGCTGCCAAGTGCATTAATAAATGCACATTAAAAGAAGCATTTGCAGCACCATAAAGTTTCTCAAAGTTAAGTACAAACTTTCGCAGAGCTTGCTCTGCAATATCCACATGTCTAACTTTGATAACATCTTGAAGAAGAGTGTGTATTGCAAAAACTAATAAAAAAAGATGATTCCAATACTTCTTTTTCAGAATGCCATTCAAAACAGGCAATGCATAAAACAACAAAAATGACCTCCATTCAGATGCTTTCCAGAATTTCCTGTCCTTCACTGATCTTGGTGCCCTTGTGACCTCCACAGGTGGGTTAATGGCCAGCAATTCCTGGTCTATGTCACTGACCTTGCTGCCCAAGTACCAGTCCTCATGATGGTGCTTACTGTCTAGCCACAGAGATGTTATCTGTTTGGTGACACCCAGGCAGACACTGTGTTGGTACTCAGGAATGAATCCAGCGATCATCTTGAAGCTTTTAAGTTCCATCAAAGGGGATGGGCCTTTCACACCCATTACTGGATTATTTGGTGTTGCCAGCATAGCATGCCGAAAATGATCCATCTCTGTCCTCAAAGATGGTTCTGGGGTTTCCCAGGGATAGGGACCACCACCAGTGTGAAGGCAGAAGTCACACCCATATTTGCCATTAAACTGTTTTGTGTTTCTCAGGAGGGGGCGGGCTACTGAATCTGAGGAGCACAGGAGTAAATGAACTTTGCTTGTATGCTCTACATTTTCAGAGTCCATCCATTTAATTCCAGTCTGTTCCAGTTCCTCGAGCTCTGCCACAAAAGCAGTTAAAAATGTAATCATATTTGGCTTGCTTTTACCAAACCATAAGCATGGTATACATATGTTGGCTTGACGATCTTTTGGTGACAGCTCTATGACTTGACATTGAATTGGCCATATCTGAAAATTATTACTGTTGAAAACTGGAATTCCATCACAGTTCCACAGAACTGATATGTCATCAGCCCCTATTTGTCCACTCTGCTTGAGTTTTTTGTATTCAGCCCCACACTGAATATCTGAAATAATGCCTGGAATTGATTCTCTTCCATTTAAATTTATCCCAGATTTTTCTAGAATGTCCACAATTTGTGTTGATAGACTAAGTACAAGAAAATAAGACCCAACCTTTAGGTTTCTCTCAATGTCAAATTCAGCATTACAAGAAGAACAATTTTTTACAGCTGTCTCTTTGGGTCCCATATAGGTTTCACAGTTGACACAATAAAAATGGGGCACGTACTGGCCAAACTGTCCATACGCTTTGTGAAAAAGATATGAGGTTGCTGGGACCAAACCAGGGAAATGCTCATTAAACATTGTAAGAAGATCCTGAAGTGCTACTCCTGTCAAATTGTGTCTTAGTACATATGACATGAGTAAAAGCAGACTCTGTCCTTTTGTGATGGGAGCACCGGGGTATACAGGATCGTCATCATGGTGTTTCTGTAATACAAGACAAGATGAGAACACAATGAGACACATAAGCCAAAATTATAACGACAGTATTGTACTTATCAGAGAGATTTCTCATACATGTAATGTTAAATAACAATATATAGATAATCTGTAATGAAATGGTAGTACCGTAAATTGGTTTGAGTCTTGATTTCTGGCTTGGCCCCTCTCTTCTGGTCTGTGTTCTTGTCCACTCCCATCATCTTCCTCTCTGTCCTCTTGTCCACTCCCATCATCTTCCTCTCTGCCCTCTTGTCGACTCCCATCATCTCCCTCTCTGTCCTCTTGTCGACTCCCATCATCTCCCTCTCTGTCCTCTAGTCGACTCCCATCAACTCCCTCTCTGTCCTCTTGTTCATTCCCATCATCGTCCCTTCTGTCCTCTTGTTCACTTCCATCATCTCCCGCTCTGTTCTCTGGTCCACTTCCAATATCTTCCTCTCTGTCCTCTTGTCCACTCCCATTTTCTTCCTCTCTGTACTCCTGTCCACTCCCATCATCTTCCTCTCTGTCCTCTTGTCGACTCCCATCAACTCCCGCTCTGTTCTCTGGTCCACTTCCATTATCTCCCTCTTTATCCTTTTGTCCAATTCCATCATCTTCTGCTCTCTCCCCATGTCCACTTTCAGTACTATGATCTGTAAGACAAATCTGAGACAAAGGTAGAGCAATTAAGTGCACCCTTACAGGTCTTGGTATAAAATGTATTCACTAGATAGCATGTCTTACTCCTGAACTTACCTTTTTAGTATTTTTTCTTCTGTAAAGGGATGTTCTTGGAACTGCAGATGTACAGAGAAATCCCTTGTAGCATAATTTTCTCTTTTTCTGTGGATACAGTAAAAACAAAGATAATAAGAAACCTGAACACAGTGCTTTTCCCACTTGCTAGTACAAGTGTTGATGTAGGATTACCCGTGATGACTTACAGTGGACTTGGGCAAACATTTTAGGATGAAGATATAATATTGGGAGTAATATTTTAGAACTATGTAATCCATCAGACAGGCTGATCTCATTGCATGGATATTAAAATATGACCTACCATAAACACTGTGGTTTTCAAATTAAGGATCAAAGATGTTGACAAGTTTATATCCCCTTTTTCCTGCAGATGTCACAGTAAAAGTCAGAAGATATAACACATATTTTCAGTCTTTCATGAGTGTATGGGGTCTACCAGTGCAGAATTCTTTGACTAAAACTAGTTTGAAAACTAAATAACAAGATGACTTTCCCTTACAAAATTTCACATTTTTACATCATAGAGCTAATAACACTTTAACAAAAATGTTGTGATTGGGTAATAATCTTGAAAATTTTCACTTCACAGTGTTGTACAGAATACAGCTTTTTTTCAGGTGGGAGAGTAAAATTCACTGCCACCACCCACCTTTTTACCCCACGCAAAACCCCCCAAAATGTCTCGAAATATAACATTGGATAATCATTCTCACATTTGTGAGAGAAAAGTGTCATACCTTGGGGGAAAACTGGCTTAAAGGACTCGCAAATCTTTGAAAACTTACTTATATGCACAAAGCCACCACTGTCATTTTAACATTGGTTCAACAAACTCCAAAATCCAGATTTTTTAATTATTTTATTTTGGGTGATGTAATGTGATTATTTTTTGCAAAGCCTGGTTCAGGTTCAATCCTCTGTGAAACATGAATGTGGCTGAATTGTTTTACTTACCCGATTCGGTTGAAGTCTTCTATATTTTGTTGTTCTTGGCGTCTCTGGTTGAGTCTCATCAGAATTCAAATGTCTCTTTAATTGTCGTTTTGATGGCATCCTGATTTGGTATCGTAACTGTCTTTATTGCACGTAAAAATCTATAAAATTCGTCTATAAAAACAGATCGGCGCCGAGCATAAGCGCCAGTGTCTGGCCGGTGAAGTGCATCAGTTTCGTTTTCACTTTCAGCCAATTAGAGTTGCGGACGTTCTCATGCGCCGCATCCATCTGAACGACGTCACTCGCGCGAAAGCAGGACGACGGTTAGGGTAGACTGTAAGGTTAAGAGAAACAATGACATTCAAATTCGCCATATACTATCTGTTTGATAAAACACTTAGAGTGGAAAGCACGTCGCTCATTCAAGGTAGCTACCAGTTCACCCAAGTGGCGTCCCAGCCGGACCTTGATGACGACGCAAACTGGATCGAAATAAAATGGCCTACGAGAAAAGACCCAAAGAGGACGGTGGCTGCTACGGTCCTGCTATTTGGAGGCAAGTATAGAGAACACCTATTTCCCCAACTTTTTCGGCTAGCTAGCAGCTCTGTTTAATTTTGTCATTATTTGGGAGAATGTCTTGGCTAAACTTTTTTTTTTGTTAACTCTTCTCGTTATATCAGATTCTTACAAAGAACTCGTATCTAAGAAGAATTTGTTCATCCTCGGCAAAGACATATGGGCCGAGGAGGAAAGCCGGGGTGTACGCATGAAGAGGAAAATGTGTGAGGCCGACGTGGTAAAGCATAAAACGGCCGTGCAGGTGAGTGCAGACAACATTCATAGCACACATGCTGACATGCTAGCTCCGATAGTCTGGCTAGCTACACAACACACCCAGATGCTGTCCTTCAGGAAGGGGTCTTGACAAAATTCAAATCATTTACCCAAGTAAAAAACAGTAAAGCAATTCTTAAATACTCCATCACAAATAGTGCATAAAAAATCCTACTGAAGTTAAAGTGCAAAATTGTGTGCAGTAAAATGTGGCTAAAATGTCAAATTAAATATACTGATGTGCTCCCTATGACTGATATATTGATAGATATGAAAACACAAGATGAATATCACTGAAACATCACAATCTAGCTGTATTTTTTGTTTTATCGGCCTAACTATGGAGCCTACTAATGCATTTATACATACATAGACACCAAATAAGCTATATCTGAGCAGTGGTGAGTGGTAATTAATGTAAAATTAAATCAGAAGGCATCTAAAATTTGAACTTGATTAGAAAAAGCTTTCTGTAGGATGCCAAAATCCCCAAAACGTGGAAACCAATAGTTCAATCATTAACAGTATGCAGTATTTTAAAATATTTGTATTCAAATCTTAAATATTGGTTTTTGACACCTGTTAGTAGGATGCACTGAAGTAACACAGTGCAGAAATATAGACTTTAATATGATTAAAAAAGCAAAAAGACATTACTAATCTTTGAATTTTAAATCAGTTGAGGCTTATTTGATCAGTGATGGTATCTATCGTCAACAAGCAAGAAACACAATTTGAGTGCTCTACATAATCAATGATCTATGTAGTCATTATCATTGATTATGGAGGCTCTGTCATTTACCACTACTACTGCCTCAGCTCAACTTCCATTGCCTGTCAGGGTAATGATGAAATAATTTCTGTTTTCTGTAGTAGAAATGTATCTTGGGTTTAATTAGGCTTAGTATTTTAGTGAGAATTTTGCTTGGTTGTGACAGTCTTATCTTTGTTTTTATGTTATAAATGTTGACAGGACAAAAAAAACAGGATGAAAGGGGCAGCCAGGGACCAGGTGTTACAAAACCTGAAGACTTCCCTGTCTCAAAAGAGGGCCTTAGACACACAAGATGACCATTGCAGCTCTGTAGATGAATCTCCACAACGTATTCATGGGGTAAGGCGTACTTATTCCTTGAGCAGGTAGCTACAAAATTTACAACAGGAAAAAACTGTGGTGTCCTTCATACACTTTACTAACAGGTGTTGATTTGAGAAAATTTGATGATCTTTTGTCCTGTGAATGTAACAGCTGTTGTGCATGTTTTTGTTAATTTTATGGTAGTTTTTCCATTTTAGTTTTTAAAAACTCGACTGTAGTGAATGCCAACATCGTCTGTGATATATCCTTTTTTTAAATTAAATATTTTAGTCGCTACTACAACTCAAATTTGAGGACATGACTAATAATTTCCCTACCTTTATTATATAAATGTTTCCTGTAGGGAAAGCGAGGTAAGATTAACCAGGCAGCAAGACGTGTGCTTTTACCCCTGGCATCCAGTCCCAGTTCCGATGATGCCACATACATAGGGAGTCCACAACAGCATGACAATGTAAGTCATTCTTCTCTCCTAGCTGTTGTGTACTCTCAGACACTCTGTTGTATTGTTTTTCACAGCTATTTTCTCTTTTCATTTTTTTAGGACCATGCCTCAGGTGAAGAGTTGGATTTCTCTTCAACCCAGAGAACGGCATGTACATTTATACTGAATATTATATTATTATCATAAAATTATATCATATTGAATGGATAGATCAAGCAAAGATCAGAGATCTTACACCCAGCTGCATGAAAATTTTTATCTAACAATTACTGCATGTTGTATTTCTACAAAAAAAATCCTTCTGGCTGCCATGTGCATGCCAACTAAGCATAGTGTATATAATCTCAAATAGTTTAAGAGACTCCTTTAAACATACAGTATTTTCTTTGAGAAATAAAGTGTGTATGCACACGTGTGTATTAAAATATTGTCACTAACAATAATAATAAGGGACAATAATAAAAACTCAATTTATATAGAAACTTTAGAACATCATTTATTATAATTACAATTATAATTCTTAGGTGACCTGCAAAGCTGGAAATTAGCTGCAAAGGCTAAGGCTTCCTCTTTTACCTTGAAGTACATTAAAAAGGACTGTTCACGAAATAATGAACAAATAAAAGTGTGCACAGGATGGGATCACAGCTGTCAGACTGTCATTCACAGATAAATTGGTCAACATGAGCAGGACAAAATGCACTGTTTGCCTGTTGTGTTTGTTGGGATCCAAAAAAAAACAAGCATTAAATTATAAGGACATGTAACATACAAAATGAACACAACATTATATCTGCCGCCATTTCCCCCCATGATTCCTCACATCAGATTCTTTAATGTCGGTCTTACCTTAAGGAGATTTAATGTGATTGTTATGTCATTTTTTTTCTCCTTTCTGCCTGCTGTTTCATCTCCCTTGTAAAAGCTGATAGATGATAATACTAACCATGGCATGGCACCTGGATTGAATGAAATCATGTCAGCCCTTCATGGTAAGTGTTTTGATTGGAATTAGAGGGGTTGACATATCAGAACACAGTATACACTGCATTATTGCCCTGTACTGAACTTAAGTACCTTTTCATTGACTAACTAACAAGCCAAACCTTTTCCCACTTATTGTTCCATTCACCCAGACCTGCCAGAAATTGTTAAATTAATGAAGGAGTGTGTGGAGTGTGTTCGGGCATTGAGGTCCTCATTTGGGGGGACCCCTTCATCTGCAATGTCATCCTCTAGTGTGGAAAGTGAAATCGAAATGGTATGTTATCATTGAAGGATGAACATATGTATTCATCACAGTACACAGTATTCTATATTTGCACTATAGACCTTTTGTCTTCAGCAACATCATCCTGTGTTGCTAATTAGGTCAGCAATATAGTGATGGGATTTAACAGGTTACACAAATCAGTCATGAATTATCTTGCTTTCAGAGGGAACCCCAACACCACCAGGTACCAACAGGTCATAGCACTCCCTAGTGCAGAGGTCTTCAAGCTTTACTTTCAAAGGAGCTGTTTTTCCTCATCTCACCTGTAATAAAGTCATTCAAGAGCCACTAAAGCCACTTTACCTTCACAATAAAGACGATATGGTGTATAAAATTCTATAAATAGTTAAAATATAATGGCTAATTATCTAAACAAAAAGTACTTGGAATTTATGAAACTTTAGAAATCCAAAGATAACACATGAATTTGATACAAATTGTAATATTGATAATGTTGCTCAACTCACCTTTTTTTGTTTTCTAATATCTTGCCACGTATCAGTCATGTATGTTAAGCCTGCATGTTGGCAGTTAAATTAATCTGTCCACACAGAATTAAACTCTATTTTTTTCCAGTTTTGTTTTGTTGGTTTAGTTGTCCTGCTAGGGGTGTTAAAGTTGGTGGGCTGTTGATGTTGTGGCAGACTTAATCGCAAGATGTGATGCATGTTTAGTTCAACAAATTGTTAAATCATGGTTTTAGTTAGTGCCAATGTCATTAATCATCATTACCCTCTGTAGGAAAAATAAAATGCTTAATTTCAAAAGTATTTCTTTAAAGCTACATGGAGCCACTGCAAAGGAGTCACAGAGCTGCAGGTTACAGGGCTCAAGAATAACTTTTTTAACTAGGAACATGGTGGCCCCTAACTTAAATTTTTGGGGTGCAGACTTTATATCAACTTGCAAAGTAAATACTCACATTTCCTCTCATTTTGTATTATTGATGTATTACTGATTAATACTTCAACAATTAATGCAGAAACTACACTGTTTTAAATTCACATTTAAATTGTGTACTGAAGAAGAAATTTGTTAGCAACAACAGCAGTGTTTCCAAGTAAAGAGATAGTCTGTCTAATTTGTCCTCTCTTTCTCTCGCATAAGCAGCATCCCCTGGCAGGCAGCACAGTGACAGTTCCAAAGAGGGCCTTCCTGCGGCTGAATAGATCTCGCATGGCCATTTTTGCCCAGGAGCTGGCTGTCCTGGTATTCACAAAGGAGGGTCTTGCACAGTCCACCCTAACTGGAAAGTCAGGGAGAGGGGGGCTGCCAAAAACACAGCTTGATGTTGTCAAAGTGCAGGCTATTACAGGTATGTAATTTTTTTTGAGTTAAATGTAATTCTGTCATTTCTGTAGAAGTAAGATCACAGAAAAACAGAAAACCAGTAACAATTTAATACATGTTGAGTTATGGTTGCAAATGGTGGCAATATTAGTATATCATACTGATAACATTTCAGAGTTTCCTGATGTACTGTTCAACAATACTATGAATATGTTGTGTGACTTACTGTATCTCTGTCTATTCGGTTAACAGATGCTGTTCTTCTGGAGTTTCCACAAACAAGTGTCTCTGATGTGCGCACGGCCATCAGAAGAAAGTGTAACAATGAGCATTTCAGCCAAAAAAAAGGAACATAATGTGTGTGTGTGTGTGTGTGTGTGTGTGTGTGTGTGTGTGTGTGTGTGTGTGTTTGTGTTTGTGTTTGTATGGTGGGAGGGGTTAGGGGTTCAATATCAAGGAATGCTGTTTTTCATTGTTCAGTATTCGTTAGTAAAGTTTATATGTAATGTTTAGGTCTGCTGCCTGAAATTGATTTGCTTCTACAAAGTGTACTAATGTACCAATATTTGAAAATATGTTATAAGTTTTACAATGAAAATGTTAAAAATTCATATATTAATGTTTACACATTTACAGTTAGTACATTTGTAATGTACTTTAATTTGGATATGGTTCAAACACATCAAAGTTCATTTTTTCACTTGCATGGAAGTAGCCTCACAAGTCTTTCAGTCTGTGGTTTACTGGTAATACATTTGCAAGAATGTGCAATGAAGAAAGTATAGCAAAGTAATAATAAAGTGTATTGACTACTAACTGCTGAGTATGCTTTTTTAATATTTGGAAGAAGCCAGTAGTATAATTGAGCATATTATTACCTGAGTAGGAATATACTAAAAGTACAAAGCAGATATATTTTTAAGACACTAAAAATTAATTTTAATGTACTTAAAATACAAACAAAGTACTCTTTAATTTAAGTAAATAAACACGTATTAGTACATGTTAAGTTGAATACTTAAAGTATACAAAATATACTTTAAGTTGTTCCACTTTAGCACAAAAAAGTACACTAAATACACTTAAAGTTGAACTTTATTACAATTTAATTACAATTAAAATATATTAAGTACAAAATTAGTTGTTCCAAAATAGCATGCTTTAAGTTTACTAATCATAACCACACTTGAAGTATATTGATGATTAGTGTGGCTTTAAGTTTACAAAAGTATGCTAAATTTTAATACACTCAGTACATTAATTTTTCAGCAGGGTACACACACAGGCCACTTTATTAGGCACACCTGTCCAACTGCTCATTAATGCACATTTCTAATCAGCCAATCACATGGCAGCTACTCACTGCATTCAGGCATGTAGACATGGTCAAGACGATCTGCTGCAGTTCAAACCGAACATCAGAATGGGGAAGAAAGGTGATTTCGGTGACTTTGAACTTGGCATGGTTGTTGGTGCCAGACGGGCTGGTCTGAGTATTTCAGAAACTGCTGATCTACTGGGATTTTCACGCACAACTATCACTAGGGTTTACAGAGAATGGTCCAAAAAAGAGAAAATATCCAGTGAGCGGCAGTTCTGTGGGTGAAGATGCCTTGTTGATGCCAGAGGTCAGAAGAGAATGGCAAGACTGGTTCAAGCTGATAGTAAGGCAACAGTATCTCGAATAACCACTCATTACTACTGAGGTATGCAGAAGAGCATCTCTGAACCCACAGCACATCAAAGCTTGAGGCAGTTGGGCTACAGCAGCAGAAGACCACACCGGGTGCCACTCCTGTCAGCTAAGAACAAGAAACTGAGGCTACAATTCACACAGGCTTACCAAAATTGGACAATAGAAGATTGGAAAAACGTTGCCTGGTCTGATGAGTCTCGATTTCTGCTTCGACACTCGGATGGTAGGGTCAGAATTTGGCGTCAGCAACATGAAAGCATGGATCCATCCTGCCTTGTATCAACAGTTCAGGCTGGTGGTGGTGGTGTGATGGTGTGGAGGATATTTTCTTGGCACACTTTGGGCCCCTAGTACCAACTCCCTGAGTATTGTTGCTGTTTATGTCCATCCCTTTATGACCACAGTGTACCCATCTTCTGATGGCTACTTCCAGCAGGATAACACGCCATGTCATAAAGCTGGAATCATCTCAGACTGGTTTCTTGAACATGACAATGAGTTCACTGTACTCCAATGGTCTCCACATTCACCAGATCTCAATCTTCAATCTCTCCACCTTTGGGATGTGGCGGAACGGGAGATTCGCATCATGGATGTGCAGCCGACAAATCTGCAGCAACTGTGTGATGCTATCATGTCAATATGGACCAAACTCTCTGAGGAATGTTTCCAGTACCTTGTTGAATCTATGTCACAAAGGATTAAGGCAGTTCTGAAGGCAAAAGAGGGTCCAACCCAGTACTAGTAAGGTGAACCTAATAAAGTGGCCGGTGAGTGTGTATATGTATGTGTATGTGAAAATACTGACAGGGCACTGTAAATAGTAGAGTATATACTAAAGAGAATTATATTGAAAGCTGAGAGCCACTGCAAGGCTTCAGAGCACTCAGAGCCCACTCGCTTCTTCCTCCCTCCCTCTGCTCCCACATTCTCTGCCCAAGGAGACAATCTTAATACCAGGACTGAACAGAAGTAATGCTCTTATAAGCCATATCACATTGTTTCATATCAGAGTGAATGTTCTACTGGTTACATCAAGTCATGCTTTTGATCTTTTTTTGTATTTAATGTAATGTACATTGATGCCAAAAAGTGATAGAAATAACAACAACAACACCAAAACCCTGACTCTGTCCATAGTGGACTTAAAGTAAGGATAGACAGCGATTCATGGATTAAAGTCATGTATAAAGTGGCAGAAATGCTAAGGGTAGAAATGGTAAGTCTGCTGCGTCAAAGTTATAATATGTTTCGTACATTTTTTTGACAGAACTGATAGTATTTCAAGTAAGCTAATGGCGATTGGGAAGTGTCCCAGACAGGGGAAGTGACAGAGGCATAGAGAGGAGAGGAATTTATCACAGCTTTAAATGGAGTACTGAGAGCCAGGGGTGACATTTTTGCATATTTTGTTCTGTCAAAGATAACTGTCATAGTAGCAGATGACGCTGACATGTTTTCTTGTCTAGTTTTCTACAAAAAAAAAAAAAAAAAAATCAGTCTCATTGGAACTCAGAGAAATGGAGCAGTGTAATGAAGACATGCTGCATGAGCTCGGCTGTATCTCTTTGAGTTTTCCTTTTCTTGCTGTTGCTGTCATGGTCTTAACATGATTTTGCCTAAAGGCAAACAGAGACCTATAATCAAAAGCAATTGAGTCAGTGAGCTGATGTGTGTCCTTTGTTAGCTGTTGTTAAGGTTTCATTGCTGTCTCCATCCTTACCCTCACAGACAGGAAACTGCTCTTCTGTCAGCATCTCTGTAATGATTTCCTTGTCAAATCAGGCACATGCATGCAGAAATGCACACTAACAATGCAAAGAGCTAAAGGAACTTGAACACATGCATGAGCAGGCACATGACACATTGCACAGAAGTATGAAAAACCCAGTAATACAGCCATTGCTAATTTCACTTGACATTGAGGTGGATTCATACTAGCTTGGAGCTGCATGTATTCTCTCTGCACATTAAATTATTAAAAACAGTGTCTGTTTCTATGAATGCTGAAAAGGTGTTTGATAGAATTAAATGGGAATACATGTTTGACATCATGAGAAGATTTGGATTTGGGTCAGATTTTCTGATGTGGATTAAACTGTTGTGTAAAGCACCTTCAGCCTCAGTTTTAACAAATGGTCTGCTATCTGTTCCCTTTAATTTAACAAGAAGCCCTGCTCGAGGAAGCCCATTATCGCCTATCCTATTTGACTCGGCCATAGAGCCTTTGGCAGTGGCCATCAGACCACTCCAAATATTCAGACAGTTGATACTGGCACAAAACAACAAAAAATCTTACTTTATGCTGATGATATGCGTCTGACACTAACAGACCCAACTAGATTATCACCGGTCCTAATAGAGCGTATCACACACTTTAGTTTAATATCTGGATAAAAAGTTAACTTCAAAAAATCAGAAATGATGCCCCTGAACAGCAATAATAACACTTAACTGGCTTACGTGAAGCCTTTTCCTTGGTCCCAGTCGGGATTTAATTATTTAGGATAAAAAATTACTCCCCAGATCAATCAGCTCCATCAGGATAATATGAATCCCATAGTAAAGAATCTCAAAGGCTGTTTACATGACGGCTCAGGGATCAAATGCAATACTATTATTGCATTTTGGCCTCTCGTTTACATTTAGCTGACCTAAAATGCAATTCTTTTAAAACGCCCTCCAGAGTGGAATTTTCCTGATAAGCTGCAGCCACTGTTGCCATGTAAACAGCAAGTCAAACTTGGAAATGCTGACATTATGCTCAGCTTTGCATTGTGCTTTTGTTGTGAGAACTTTTAATTGCCACATGCAAACCAGACAACAACGACGGTTCAATGGTGGACTACCATGTTCTGCTTTTGCTGTTAAATCTTCTGACTACCTTTTAAAAAAAATTGACGTTAGATAATCAGCCCACCTCTTCTTCAGTGGAGGACTACCAAAAGACTTTACTGGTATATTGCCACCTACAGGCCTGATATGCATAATACAGCGTTTACGTTTACATTTTACAGCGTTTTACAGTCCCTCAGTGTTTCAGTGTAAATGCAGATTTTTTTTTTTCTTAGCGGTTTCTGCGTTTTTGAGAGAAATGTCATGTAAACAGATCCTCTAAGAAACACTGACAGGATGGATGAAACATCCCATTACATTTCTGGGCAGAATTAACTTTATCAAGATGACAACCCTTCCAGAAAAATTATATCCTCTATCAGTGCTATTTGTACTTCCTACAACAAATGACATTGATCAGTAAATGTATATCAGACTCCATTTGGGCTAAAAGGAAACCCAAACTGAAACTAGAGACATTAACCCTAATTCACACATACAGCGTGGGCACCACGGTCCATCTGCGCCGCGCACTATGCTGTACTTTGCTGCCACTCTAGTCAATCAGTGCATTCACACAGCCCTTGCTGCGGTCTGTCTCCAGCGCGTGCCACCAAAGGGTGCTTGCGGCTGCTCTGCTTCAAGTCTATTTTTGCCAGAGTACGCTGCAGAGATGCGTCAATCTTCGCAGAGCAGATCGTACCAAACAGGAGAACAGTGACAGATCGTAAAATTATCCTCGTATATTAAAAACTACGTTGCTGGCACAGGGCCAGCGGTCATAAGCAGGTCAGACCCAGAGGAAATCTGACGCCATGGATGAGGAAAAGTTTATATTGGAGGCGGAAAACCTTATAATTATATACGACACAAAACATCCTTTCTATAAGGACACCAACAGAAACTAAAAGGGAAGGACTGAATTGCTGAAGTTCTGGGAGGGCCAGGTGAGTTTAACATACTAATTAATTCTCATAAAAAGCAGTGGTCATGGGTGTGATTCTTGCAGGAACATGTGGTTCTCCTGTGATTTTGTGATCTCACGTATCCAGCATCTATGGAGTACGCTGAGTTGCGTTCCACTCCAGAGATGGATCCAGTGTGAATTGGCACACGCGGAAAAACACGGTGCTCATGGAGTATGTGTGAATCAGGGGTTACAGCTGCCAAAAGAACAAGGTGGTTGGTGTCTACCAAATGTAGAATACTATGAAATCTCCACACAAGCCAGAATTATTTCTTAATGGGTGAATGACTATTCATACTCTCCTTGGTTGACCTAGAGATAACAGTGTGAAAACCCGTCTCTCTCTCTCTCTCTCTCTCTCTCTCTCTCTCTCTCTCTCTCTCTCTCTCTCTCTCTCTTTCTCTGAAAACTCAGTACCACATATCCAAGAACAATCATTGTAAGTATTTACAGGTTAGACATCATGTTTATGGGAAAACCAACTCTCTGGAATATTCTATTGATTCTTGTTGATTTGATTTTTTTTTTCTGAACTAAAAAGAGTCAAAAAATTTTGTGTCAAAATTTTATTTAGAAATGCTAAATTTGAGTAAACAGGCATGGCTTAAAACATCATGGTGTCCTTTACTAAAATGTGTGATATGTGATGACGTGGAATGACATCCTGCAATTGCCCTCTAAATTTCAATTTGCAACAGATGTAAAGAATTACAATATAATATACTACATAACATCTAAATATATCAACATATATTTATAGTAAATACACAGTGGGAGTTCTACTAAATTGTCCAAAATGTAAAAGCCATGCAGGCACCAGGTTGCATTGACCGTGGGAATGCAATATAATTCAGGAAGACTGAAGGGGAACATGTTCACACATCAGTGTTGCAATAAGACAACTTGTGTCATCAAAACTACTTCTACGTTTGCTCTGAAGTGTCTCCAATTTACTTAAACAACATGAGGAAGTGATTCAATCATTATTAATGTTGGCAAGGAAAGCAATTTACTTAATTTACTTAAACAACATGAGGAAGTGATTCAATCATTATTAATGTTGGCAAGGAAAGCAATTATGGGCATGAGGGTAAGAGATGACCCTACCTCTGTCCTTATATGGAAATCTCTGATATCCGAGGTTGTGACTTGAAAAACTGGGGCATTACATCAATGGGAAACTTCACACTTTTCAGCAGAAATGGAAGAGAGCATTGGGACATCTCTGAGTTAAAAACAATTTGGAACTGAACTAAATGGACCCACACTTGAAATGGAACATTACAGTAATCTGACCCGTGTATTTTTCACTCGATTAACTTTCATACAGTTTGAATTAGAATGCTGTGCTTCTATCTATTCATTTATGGGCCAGTTTTGTTAACATGTAAAAATTGTCATTTCTCTGTATGCCTTTTGAAAGTTAAATAAAGTGTAAAATGAGGATGATTTGTGCCATGTACAGTATGGACTTCAGCTTCTAAGGGGAAAATGCAAGTGTACAAGTCAAGTGCCAACCGATGATGCAAATGTGCTGACTTCCTCACAGTGGCCAGATTGTTTTGACATGGATAAGGCCTCAATCACTGGGCTTGTTTCCAAAGCTGGCTTGCACCACTGACATCTGTCCAATAATACCCTGGGTAACACTTCCTCTTCTCCTCTTGATGACAGGTGCTGCCTCAGCTGCTGGAACAGGGTTATCTCAGGTCTTTCCTTCCCAGTGCTTCGCATAGATTGTAAAGAATGGACATTTGGAATAGGATGTCAGTCTTAGTTGTTGTACTATCAAGGAGTAATGAAAACGACTTTGGGGCCATAAAGGTGTCAGTAAGACTGGTGCACAGTAACAAATCTGGATGCATAAGAAAACTAGATAGCTTTTCTGTTGATTAAAAGAAATAAAAACTAGTTGTGTGAGAGTGTTTTTGATGTATACAGGATATGCAGAGAGAAATTCTGAGCCATCCAACAGTTAATGTCACTGTGACAGCTTTCAACGACAGCCAGGTGTATAAAGGGTCCTTTGGTCTCATAGGAAGAAATATCTGTCGTCTGCAATGGAATGAGATTTCAGATCAGAATCAGAAATACTTTGTTGATCCCTGAGGGAAAACTGTTTCTTAGTTTACAGCTACTCCCATTCAAAAAATGTTAAGCTATAGGAAAGTACAAAATATAGACATAAGTGTCATATAAAAACCAAAATATATGCAAAAATACTAGAAAGTATGAACATTCTTCTAGGAAATACATGGTATATAAATAATGACATAAGTCACATGTCCTTGCACAAGTACTGATCTAAATTATGAGCATTGCACAGAGGAAGTTAATTATTTCACATTATTTCCTTGAACCGAAATGAGTCCAGAGTAAACCATGAGACACTCAGAGTGAGGAGTTATACAGTCTGATGGCCACAGGCAGGAATGTTTTTCTGTGGCACTCAGTGGTGCATTAAGGTTGAACCAGTCTCTCACTGAAAGTACTCCTGTAGCTGACCAGCATGTCATGGTGTGGGTGGCAGACATTGTCCAAGATGACCTGCAACTTGGACAGCATCCTCCTCTCTGACACCTCTGTCACAGAGTCCAGTATGATGGCATTATACTGCCAAAATTTGAGAGCAAATAAGAGATCTGCGCGCACGGCTGCAGAGGAGCTGCGTGTGCATGTCAAACATTTGAGCGAGTGGCTCTGGCCCTTCCTTTAGAGGGAGTCAGTGTCCCTTGCCCATTCCATTTTATTGTCACTGTGAACACCCAGATACTTATAATCCTCTACAAAGTCCACATTGTCCCCCTGGATAGAAACAGGGATCACCAGCACCTCAGTCCTCATCAAGTCCATGATCGGTTCTTTGGTCTTTTCCAAATTGAGCTGCAGATGGTTCAGCTCATACCATGTGACAAAGTTGTCCACGGCAGCCCTGTACTCAACCTCATCACCCCTGCTGATACATCCAACAACTGCAGAGTCATCTGATGGAGACCTGAGACAGGTCTCAGAGCAGTAGCTGAAGTCCGTGGTGTAGACAGTGAAGAGGAAGGGACAGAGGACAGTTGACCACTCTGTCAGATACACAGTGTTGCAGGCGCAAACTGGAACGAACCTATCTGACTGGTCTGCCAGTCAGAAAGGTTAGTGTGAGACATAAAATGTGTTCAGACTACTTTTTCTAAAGCTTTGGATAGAAAGTGAAGTTTGTGAGTGTAAAAGCTGTCCTAAATGTTTAAATGAGGGAGTCAAGGTTGGGTTTCTATAAAAGCAGTTTGACTGAAGTGTGTTTAAAACGCAGGTAGTGTAGAGTCCAAAACTTAGTGGGAATAAAACACAAACTTTGATTCGGAAATAATTTCAGATAAAACTGTCAATGACAAGCTCAAAACTATTAAAATGACTGTTGATTACCCTACATGTGTGTAATATGCCATCTGTGGTTCTTTGTTGTCCAAGGCTTTATTAGCAAAACAATAAAAAAAATTCTCTCCTTGAGAAGCATCAGGAGAATGGCTTGGGGAGGGCAGTGGTTATATATATATATATATATATATATATATATATATATATATATATATATATATATATATATATATATATATATATATATATATATATATATTTATATATATGTGTGTCTTGGAAAAGATGTCTCCATGAGGAGCTCTTCACGTAGCATGATTTTAATAATTTAATTTATTTAAATACATGCTGCAATGTGTTATCACTGCACTATCTAATAATCATTGTACTCAGTGCACTTGCGTTTCTATTCTGTACCAACATGTACAAAGTATAGGGCACAAAGCTCGTAGGTGATAGTACACTCTCAATCTGTTGACAAATTTCACGGTGAAGCGAGATTTTGAAACAAGTGTATTTCTGACAGTTAAAAAATCATAATCTCATAAAGCTGTAACCTTTATTACCTTATTGTTTTGGTGTAACTGTTTTGCTTTATGGTATATTAAATATTTAATGCCTTGATAGCAATAGTTACAAATTCAAGCGCCTGAGTCCAATTAATGTTGAATACTAATACAACTTAATGAGAGGCAGTTGTGCTTCAGAAGGTAGAGCACTGGGTTTGAATGCTTTACTTGCATCTGTCAACATATTAAAGTATTCTGTCAAGAAAGCAAATCAAGAGTTGTTCCTGAGTGTTAGGCCAGCACTTTACCCTGACATTCACAGGAAATCTTTGAGTAAGAAATTGGTTGAACAAAAGCCAAATTGAATAGAGCTTAGGACTTGATAGAAATGCTGCCATTCACCTCTTATTGGGATGCATTGTGTCAGGAGTTTCAGCCTACTGTGGTCTTCAAATAGATTCAGCTTTAAACAGCATCAATGATAAATGCAGAAGAAAGCAGCTCTCAATCGATCGGATACACTACCGGTCAAAAGTTTTAGAACACCCCAGATCTTCCTTTTATTTTAAATAAAAATAATCAGTTTCAAGGTAATGTTAGTAATCAGATTTAGATACACTTTTTTTTTTATCCTGGTTAAAATGATCTTTATGGCCCAATGTCAATCAATGCATGATGTGCTCTTAAAATAGAGAGAAAAATATCCGCTGTCTACAGCAGGAGTAAACCTGGGAAAACACCAACCAATCCTAGCATTTGACAGCCAATTTGTTAAACCAATCAAATCCCGTCCTGCCGTTCTGCCCGCCTCCTGCTCGTAAGGTGTGCACTAGCCCTGATTTTGAGGAGCTCTGAGTGTGGGAGGGCGGGGGCTAAACGGAGTCTTGAGAAGATGCTACATTCAAATGCCAACTAGTTTTCCGGGACGACCAACCGTGTCTTTAACTCACTGGTTAAAGACACAGATCTATCACATCTATAGATGCCACTGACATCTATAGATGTCAATTCGATCACAACTATTAACTGCATCTATAGAGGTCAATTGTGTATTTCAGTGGGTTGGGATGATGTCTGGTGGAGCTTGTCTATCAATATCAGGCTTGTAAACTACTGCAGGTGGCACCAGTGCTCTCTTCGGATGAGAGATCAGCAAAGATATGAGAAGAGAAGACGGACATGGTAAGACAAGTTGGAAAAGTTCAGGCAACTCACACTGGAACAGAGAATGTTTTGGGGTAATTCGGAGAGAGAATGTCGCAATTGATGAAGATCATGGAGAGGTGCTTCAAAGACGAGCGTTATCTAAAAAAAGTATGTTTTCTTTGTTTTTTGTTAACAGAGAGAGATGGAAGAAGAGGGTCTACTCTTTCTTTTGGGAGTTTCAGAGTTTACAAAGTCATAGAACACAATATTCTGTGGGTCTTGGGTCTCATCAAAGTAGGTACCTAGCCACAGAGAAAAACATGGGGAGAGAAGAAGAAAGACGATGGCTGTGTCTGAAACTGCATTTTTCCTGAAGTACACTTACATGAAGTGCACTGTGTACACTCTGTACTTACTGAAATAGTGCATGAAATCTTACAGGGTAGTGTTGTTCCAAATCAAACACTGCAGTTCCCACAAACCGGAAACTAGGATTGCACCTCACAACCATTTACAGCTGCTCTTCAACTATTCATTGATTACAACCACTGTCTGATTCGTTCCCACCCATTCTTCTGCATAGCCAGTATGACAACCGTTGAGTATGAGAAGTGTCCAGTGTTCAACACTCAACTTCATGAACGTTTTGAGTAGAGAAATCAAAGTGCATTTTTCTGCAATGTCAGTTTGGACTCACTTATGCACTCAAAGTGCGTGATTTGGGACACAGCAAAGATTTGATCAAAATTCTGTTCTATGTGATTTGTTTGGAGTGCACTTTATCTCTGAGGGATGGGTAAGTAAAATATAGAAAAGAAGGGGATGGCAGGAAAGTGAGGGTTTTGATAAAAAGAGGAAGTGGATGAACAATTGAAAGAAGAAAGAAAGTAGACTGACGGAGGGTTTGGAGTAGGAAGTGGGTGGGGTGGGGGGCAGTGGTGTTGTTGGTAGTAATGATAGCTTTTCATATGATAAGGGGCTGAGAGAGAGGAAATGTTTAGTATTATTGTGGACAGCCACAGGTGCAAAGTAAGCTACAGGAACAGTACCAGCAGGGTGGAGGAGTGAAGCAGGAGGCAGCAGAAAAGACAGAGACCGAGACAGGCAAGTAAAAATGGCGAGGAAGAAGCTTTGCAGTGAAACAATATCAGCTTTTCTCACCTCTGCTACTCACTCTACTTTTACCCCATAGCACCCCACCACCACCTTTTCCCCCCATTCTTTCCCCTTCTCCCTCATCTCTGCCTCATTGGTTCCCTTTGAGTTTGTTCGCTTGATAGAAGAGGTAATTACCAGGAATCGTGGAAGGATCCTCACCTAAGAGACTCTGTGTGTGTGTGTGTGTATGTGTGTGTATGTGCGTGTATGTGAGTGTGTGTGATCCAGTGTAATTATAAGGGATTAAGATGTTTATCTCAATGCTGTTGTTAATCTTGCACACAGAACACAGATACACACACATTCCCCCAGTATTTCACAAACAGTCAAACATGGATGAGCAGTAGTACTGACTCTCTGATTGCTAACACACTTGTGACCTCAAGAATGCTGAAATTTGAGAAGAGAGTTTTCCTTTTCTTTAAATTTGATCATGTTAAAGTTTCTTAAGGAGATAATAGCAGTACTAAAAGAGTATTCTACAAACAATCATAACATTTTAAAATTTACATTTTCAGGACTATCATGCTACCCTTCGTAAAATTAGAATTTCCAGTTTGGTAAGATAAGATAACCCTTTAATCACCCCACAACAAGGAAATTTACAGGATTACATCAGCAAAAGCAGTTTATGAGGTGTAACCATTAAATAATCAATAAATAAATTAATTAAATAATAATAATCCAGAAGAAACTTGCGGAGATTGCGGTTCCTTTCCCAGTCTGACTGGTATATGACGCTTCAGATAATTCTTACAATCAGAATTCATTTTGGATAGCAAAGTAAGTACTAATGTCATAAACGAATGCTTCCAAGTGGAATGAAACGTACACACATCTAATTTATAACAGAGTGAAAAAAAATTACATTCCGATTTATTTATTTTATATATGTGTGACTTACGTTCATCATTAACAGGAGTGAAAGTGTTATTGGTGATTATAGAGTCTGACCACAGCTGGAGAAAAGACTTGACGTATCTCTTGATGAAACAAAGCAAGTGAAGGAGCTGAACAAGCTTCCAGTGATGTTGGAGTCGCCTGCATGGGTGAGACGTGTTGTCCATCAGAGATAACAGCTTGGCCATTGTTCTCCTGTCAGCCACCACCTCATCAGGGTCCAGAGGGCATCCAAGGACTGAGCTGGGCTTATTCACTAGTCTGTTAAGTCTCTTCCTGTCAGGAACAGAAATGCCACAGCCCCAGTAGACTATTCCAAAGTGGCTAATGCTACCATAAAGTCTAAGAGGGACCTCGAAGAACCCACTCCACATCAAAAGACGTGAGACTCCTGTGCAGAAAGTCTGCTTCATCCCTCCTTGTAAGGAGCATTTGAGTTGTCGGACCAGTCCAGTTTATCGTGAACACAGACACGCAAGTACTTGTAAGATTTCACAATCTCAATGTCTCTTCCCTGGATGTTCACTAATGTGGGAGGAGTGAGCTTCCTTTGCGGAAGTCCACAACCAGCTCCTTGGTGTTCCCTGCATTGAGCTGAAGATGATTTTTCTGGCACAAAACTACAAAATCATGGGTCAGGTCTCTACTCCCTGTCGTCCCCATGGGTGATGAGGCCAACAGAGGCAGAGTCATTAGAAAACTCCAACAGGTTGCATCTCTCTGTGTGGTATGTGAAGTCTGCAGTGTAGAGGGGGAACAAGAGTGGAGCCAGAATTCTTCCCTGGTGACAGTTGGTGGGGTAGTCCAGAATCCAGGCTGTGAGGAGGTGATCCACAACTGAGTGCTCCAATTTGTCCCTCAAAAGCAAAAGCTGGATTATGTTAAAGTCACTGGAGAGTGCACTGATAGCATGTTATAGTAGAGGCAGTGGTGCCCGTGCTGTGTTGAGTTTTGCAGCAGGGTGAGAAAGAGGATGAGAGGGAGAGACAGAGAATGAGAGTGAAAATCATAATGTATATAGAATGGACAGCATGGCGCCACCTTTTATCATCGTACAGTTGTGAAGCCAAAATATCCCCTTCACAGGCAACACCATTGTGCAGCCAGAGTCTGTGCTGTAGAGAATCTTGCGTATTTTACTATTCCTGAAAAACTACACGTAAACTGCAGCTGTCAATCACCGTTGAACGTAATGTGAAACCTCATTTATAAGGTCCAATGACTAATGGAAAAGAAATTAAAGAACCTGAACACAATGCAGCCTAATAACATCTTCAGATGAGAAAAACATTTCTATGAGGTGTATTAATTTTTACAGTTGAGCCGATCTGGAATGAATAGGGAGTCAGAGTTTTTGACCAATACTGCAGCCAGTCACCAGGGGGAGCAGTTTTTTTGGCGACCTCACTTCGAGCCAAGTGGAGATGACGTGCATTTTTTTGTTGTTGTTGTTGTTGTTTATTTTACAGCCTATGGTACAAACAGTGTGTTTAGCAGTTTTTTTTTAGCGGTGGTTAGCGGTGTCTTCTTTGTTTTTAGTGTTTTTCACTGTATTGGTGTTTTTTTCTGTAAGTTTCGGTTTTGTCTCCCTGTGCTCTGGCCAATGCCGGCCTGGTTTTGCCATTGCCTGCCTTTTTTTTAATTTGCAGTTTTTTGTCTGTGTATATAATCAATCAGTTGTTGTTTTATAAATAGTAGTATTGTACACAGTGAGGAAAAGTTCCTGCTAGATGTTGGCAGAGGCAGAGCAGATGGAGACGGGGGGCGGCGCCACCCTAAACAACAAGGAAGCAGTTTGTATACATTATTTGTTCCCAGATTTATTGAGCTAATTTTTTTCCATACCTAGTGCAATTTTTTTCACATTGGCTTTGTCTCAGAATGCCGTTATTGCTTTTTTATTACTTAATGTCTTATATTAATTTTGTTTTCCTCATATTGATGTACATTTGTTCCTATAAATGCCTAGCTACATTCTTCTCCTAAGACACTCTGGACTCTGCCTTCAGCTGGACTGAAACTGCTTCGGGAATATCATTCATGAGAAAGGTGATTACTGTACTTTATCAAGCCATAATAGCAAGATTAAAAAAGTCCAAGCAAGTAAAACTGCTTGTGTTGTTGTAGTAAAGCTGAAATTAAATTTTTGTCATCTCAAAATCTTTGGACATGTCCATTCAAATCTGTTTTTTTTTTTTTCTCTTTTCTTTTCTTTTTATTGGTATATAACAGAGTTTAATATGGAAGTGGAATGAAAATATATTTCCTTCACTATAATTTATTGTATTCATATTTGCAATTTTATTTGAATTATGTCTTAAATACACTTCCGTAGTTTAAAGCATCTAAAAAAAGATATTTTGAAAGTTCAACTTGTCCTGAAAAAAGGGGCAAAAGAATTTACACAAAAGACTTAATAATTTTTTTTTTTTTTTTGATAAAGAAGGCTCAGGCTGACTGTGAGTATTATAGGGGTTAAAGTGTTATGCCAGGGTGTGAAAGTCAGAAGAAGTAGTTAGCCAGTGTTGAGACACTGACACTGCAGAGATGTACTCCCTCCTCTTGGTCCCGGTCAGTACCAGAGCTGCAGGGTTTTGAACCAGCTGAAGAGTCCTAATAGATTTGTTAGGACAGCCAGGTAAAAGAGAGTTCCAGTAGTCCAACCTGGTGGAAACAAAAGCATGGACTAGCTTCTGTGCATTGCCCTGAGACAAAACGTGTCTGATATTTCTGATATTACAAGATGAAAAAACACTGTCCTTGAGACCTGTTGGGTGTGAGAGTTTAAGGAAAGTTCTTGAGTGAAAATAACTCCTAAGTTCCTGACAGTGGTGCTGGATGCCAAACTGATGCCATCCGAGGTGGTTATCTCATCAATAAAAGCCTCTCTGAGGTGTTTCGGTCCAAGAACAATGACTTCAGAGTTTTCTGAGTTTAGCAGTAAGAAATTTCTGCTCATCCTTACATCTTTGAGTCAAGCTTTAAGTTTAGATACCTGGAAGTGTGCAACATATGGTTCTCTAACATACCTGCTGTCACAGTTAAATCTCTGAAAGCAAAGCTCACAAGTTGTGGAATCTCCTGAACAAAACAGTATGTGATTGTGCATGCAGCAAACACATTCCAGCCCTTCTTTGAGACTGAATTAATTATCGAGGCCCTGAAGCATAGAAGGAAAAAAAAAAAGAATGAAAACACTGACACATTCTTCATTATTGTACAAGTGCAATTCCTCCTTTTAATCTTCTGAGTTCAAATGCAGTTCGTGCTCAAGTCTCAGTCCAAGTACCAATGAGCAGTGCACGATACTGCACGATACAACACAGTGTATCATTAGTGTCCATCACTGTCTTCTTCTTACAGCGGATGAAAAAAAATATTATTTCTTTGGTTCATATTTGTTTCCCTGATGGAGTCAATCACAGTAATGGGATTTAACCATACATTAGATAAGCCATAAAGTGTCTCTATTAATAGCTAAAAGATAAAAAGAATGATTTGCTCTGGAATCCCCCAAGTATTGTCTCACACTGCAGATTGGCCCACACAGCTTCAAAACTAATTTGCCATCGTTATCATTAGCATATACTTGCATCTTAAATGTAATCACAGTCTGTTTAATAGCCTTAAGATTATCTTGGTTACAGCTTACGCTGGGAGTCAGGAAGCAGCTGGTTGGTATAAAAAGACCAGGTGATTATCTGCATCCTTCTCATACAGGAAGATGTGTGCAAAAAGAGGAACTCGAGGCATTAAGCCTGGACTCAGAAATGTCATGAAGTGACACCTGTTGGTAATGTATTCTAATGCTTGCTATGAGGATCAACAGTGGGCAGAGAATTGCCGATGAACACAAGAAGATAATCAAGTGCTTTAACGGCCTAACCTCTCTGGAGCCTCTAACCCTTATTTATATAAAAGACTGAAGCATTCTCTGCTTATCTGTGCAGCAGTATCGCAACATGAACCTAAAGGGTAATGCTTTTATAGGTTACCATCTACCATTACTTGCTTTTTCTCCTGCTCGCTTCCTTTATGTATGTGTTTCTCACTTCCCTACAATTAACCCACTCGAATTTCAGTATTTTGTAAAAATCTGAATATTTTTATCCTGCTTGGAACTGAGTCGCCATTTGCCAGCAGGCAACTGCTTGGGACTTACAAACTTCAACCTGTAGCAGTGACCCACAACTTAATGCAATGACAGTAGACACACTCAAAACCCCCTGATGGGGCTCCATGTCACTGCACTCACCTGGTACGCTGGCTGCTGCTACGCTTATGAAAACAAGTCTGAAATGAAAGTAACAAAGAAAGATGAAGAGACATAATCTTTCTGGGAGCGAGAAACGAACGAAAAAAAGATGAAGAGGCATTAGCCAAGGCCTGTAAGAAGCATTTGTAAAATCAGTGCTCAAACAGCGTGGATGAATCTTTATCACTTCTAGAAGAAGATTTCATTATAAAGATACTGTATTTTTTATTGTATTTGATATAGTTTTTACATGAAGTTATTTATTTCTATATCTTGTATTTTTAAACTGTGCCAACTAACTGCAATCTAATGAACACTGTTTTTCAACTGTTTGACTTGATAATTTAATTATATTAGTTTTCTATGTTGTTTTCCTTTATGATAATATTTATATTGTTTGAAATGGTAAGGTTTATGTTCAGTGTATGTGTTGTTTTGTTATGCACATTTGAGCTTTTAAAAAAAGTCTTAATTAAAAAAAAAAAAGGTTGTTGTCCAATTATTTATAACAGGATGGTGATTGGTTAGAGGGGCCTCTGGTGATTTTTTTGGCCTTGGTCACTAAAAGGCTCTAGAATCACTCCTGGCTCGAAAAGTTTTCATGTAGCAGCCAATAAGTTAAATCTGCTTTGTGAAAGATATTCAGTTCATCTTCTACCTGTGTTGAAAAGAAATGATGATTTAGTCACTTAAACATTTCAAATGCACAAATAAAACTGTCTTTTGTCCTGAATGTTCTTGCTGCTCTGAACATATTGACTCAAGCAAAAAGTACTCCAGCATAGAGTAAGATTTAAGGTTTAAAGTTACTGAATTTGTTTGCGTTGGCAGTTTGGATTGCTGTGAGTGAGTCAGCCTCTTTCTAAAAATATTTGTGGGAGTACAATCCATTTAAAGTTCAGCAAAGAATTCTTAAGCTTCAATTCACTGTTTTCTTTTCAAACACAAAACTATTCAGTCTGGTGGTCATTGTAGAACTGCTGCACTTCTTATCCCCAAGAAAAAGAGCAAAGCAGCAAGAAAACAAGCAGAGATTTAGTAGCAAATCAGGTGGGATTTGGGATTTTGAGTGTCCCAAATAAATTTAGTTGCAAGGATATTCGCAGATGTCAGATTTTTAAGGATGAAGGCTCACCCAGGAGCTTTCATATTGTGTTGATTCCAATGACATCTTAGAAGGAAATCATTCATGTTTTTTATCAGTAGAGGCTGCAACAGCATCATGACCTTTTTTGATTCCCTTATTGGCATGTGTAGTGTGTGGCCAAATATTCCACATACATTCAAGACACAATACAATACACAATACATTGCACAGGTCCCATCTATCTCTAGCTACGAAGAGTTAAAATACAAAGATACCTAAGACAGCAATACCCCTAGAGTCAGTGAGAGTAGGGGAAGAAGATAACTCATCAGCAGACAACACGGCAATCAACCCAGAAATAGAACATATGGATGATATGACAACACTCACAGCAACCAAGGCATGCACTAGACAACTGCTGAAGAAGCTACAGGAAAACATTGAGTGGATCTGGATGGAAATAACAGTCAAGCCAGTCATCAAGGAGGAGTTGTCCTGCCTTGGCTGAAGTCCCCTCTTACCGTTCATAAGGTACTGATCTTAAAGGTTAATAAATTGGAGAGTCTGGTCAGCACATTTGCCAAAAAGTAAAGTTAAATTATTAAATCATAAATTAAGAAAATCCCAGGACCCTGGTGTTTCCCTAACAGCCCATACTCCGGCGCCAGGAAGGAAATGGAGCCTTGTGAATTGGGACATTGTTGGCAATGTGCAACAGGGGAGACGGGGACTTCTAAGCCCTCTCAGGTCCAGCTTAACAGGCCAGGTAGTGGCTCTAGTAAAAGAGGAGAGACACTTCCTGTGCCCCCAAATAACAAAATAACTTCCACGACAGAATGGCACGGCAAGGAGGTGAGCCCCCACCTCCAAAACCCAAGGCCTCACCCCTCGAACCCCACACCCACTACCCTAACCAGGGTTTTCATCTCTCAGATGTACCACTGAGCCCTCTTGAGGTATTACGGACTAGTCATTGAAACACAGATGAAGGACAGTGTCCTCCTGATGACCTCCTGAAGCTCTTGGCCCCCACCCCACACACAGCACCACAGTTCCCACTTGGAAACCCTTCTGGTACTCCTCCCTTAAATCTTGGGTAAAAGAACTAACTTTAGCTAGTCCTAAAGAGAACCAAACAGAAAATGATGCCGATTTTCACAAAACTACTTTATAAAAACAAACAAGCTCTCTGTATCAGGTAATGATGGACTGTCAAAGACCTGTCTTATCACCTTGCTCTGCTCTGGTTCTTGTCCAATTTTTGCCAGTGTGAAGCTAGACTAACGTTACCATTATCTTCAGATCAGATTTATTATGTTATCTTACACTTTACAGACGTGAGTTTGTAGTGTTAATTTGTTATTAAAAAAACAGAGAACTCTAATTTTTACCATTAGCTCTCAAAAGGCGACCAGGTATTACTTTAATGTTACCCATCACAACCCTCGTATCATACTCCTGTGGCACAATAAATGTTTGAATGACATACAAATACACACAGTTGAAGAACTGTGAAGCTTCGACATCAAATCCTGTTCTATGCCATTTTGTTAATTGTGGCATATCTCCGGCAGTAGACATTCTCATCCTTTTTGCAATTCAATCTAAAGTCTGATCCATGAGTACAAGATATTATGCAGTAGGAAAATAATTTAACTTCTCACTGCCCAACTTTGTCAGCTGTGTTCAAAATATCTCAACTCCTGGGTGAGAGTCTAATATCGTCTAAGTTTTTTTTTTTTTTTTCCTTTTTTTTTTTTTTTTTTTAAGGAAAATCTTGGTCTGTCATCTGCCACTTAGCTATGTCCCAGTGATAACCACTGTAACAGATTGGTTTGCCATGTGTACACCCTGGCTAAGATCCAGACAATATGGGTAACAAAACTGGCTGGAGTCTGGTGCAAAGCGACCACTTTGCTGTACCAGTACAGAGTGTCTGTAGCTCATCATTCATATTCCCAGGCAGCTCTGTGATGGATGAACTCCTGTCCTCGCCTAATGAAAAACATGAACGTACTGTTGTAATCACATCTATGAATTCAAGTGAAAATCCATAAAGCTTTGCTCTGGCTACCAGAACAATCAATGTCCAGCCTACACCTTTGTTCTGGGCCGTATAAACACCAGTCTGTTGCTGCAGGTAACAGGGCAATAGACCTCGTCGAATACAAAAAAAAGACAAGACAAACATTTGGCTGCAAAGAGGGTTACAATTGGACAGAAGATAAAGCGGGAATATAATGGGAGAGGACAGGGATAAAAGAGGGAGTAAAGCAGAGAGGCAGAGCTGAGGAGGTGATCACGCTGAGAATAACGGCGAGCCATCAATATGAAATCATAAAAGAGAAAGAAAAGAATAGACTCACAGAAACAGCAAAGAGAGAGAGGCTTTAAAGGCTAAACATCACATATGCAGAGGCAAAGAGGGGATGTCAAAGTGAATAATAAGAACCACACAAGACATTGTAGAAGAACTATGACGTTCATGTAAAGACGTAGGAGGACGTGTTATCTTCTTGTTAGTCTTAGTTTTTAAACAATACTATATGCAGTGCAGCAACAGAAACAGTTTGAATCAGACCCACAACGTTGCATCCATGCCTTGGTTATATGCAGAAGGACTTCAAACAACATACAGAGACAAAAACACTGACATAAAAATAAAGTCTTTTTCTGAAATCCTTTTCTGAAGGTTTCCAAATGCAAAGTGGGGCACCAGATAGAAGGCAGTCGGACTGATGTAAACACTCTTGTTCATCCAAGTTTTACGTCACTGTGTGCCCAGTTGATCACGATCACCAAATGTTTTCAGGCTATGATGAGCGTGATATTGTTGGAGGATGATTGCCAGAGATATTAATATCTAAATATACTCATGCTGATTCAACAAGGGGACACTGAGGAGATTTTGGATGGGAACAACTCTGAGGATTTAGTCGTCACCACAAGCTGCATGAAAGGAAAACAAAACCCATATGTAGCTTATACAAAACTCTCTCTCTGTGTGTGTGTGTGTGTGTGTGTGTGTGTGTGTGTGTGTGTGTGTGTGTGTGTGTGTGTGTGTTTAGGTGGGTGTCTTGTTACTGCATTTTATGAGGGCACATTTGTCAGTCTGTGTGTGACTCCTTTTGTGGGTTCACAACTTAACAGATCCCCAGGGCGTTATGCTTCTTTCACAGAAACATTAATCAGGGGAATACGCTAACTCCTCACTGTCTTAACAGGAAGCAGCATTTTCACACACACACACACTCAGACCAGTACTTATATAGCGCTTTTCTAGTCTTACCGACCACTCAAAGTGCTTTACACTGCTAGTCTCATTCACCAAATCGCACCACATTCACACACCGATGGCAGGAGCCTTCAGTTATGTCTAATATATCCACACCACACTCAAACACCACTGAACAACAGTGGGAGCAATTTGGGGTTCAGTGGGTTCCTTGCTCAAGGACACTTAGGCATGTTACTGCAGGAGCTGGAATCGAACCCACAATCTCCTGATTGCTAGGGCGACAACTCTACCACTTAGCCAGATAATTTTAAACCAAGCAGCAACCTCCGGTCTGAAAATATGAGACAATGTGGAAGTGCTAAAATCGGCAGTTCATCGATTATCTGCTTGAGGCTGGCTCTGGAAGTACCAGAAGTCACAAACTCACCAAGCCAAAAAAAAAAAAAAAAAAAAAAAAAGACGTTTTAACAGCAGAAATAAACATGTTTACAGCCTGGTACGAAAAACTGTCTCCATCTGAATCCATTTTTTAAATTTCTAACTCGACATTTAAGAACATATTAAGATCGCTAGTTTGTTCAATCAGAGGCACAGTTCAGCTCACGTGACTGATGGGCTACCTAAAGCTGTTAGTGTGGAGGCTCACAGCCCACCTCATTTCCAATATGGCCATACAGGCTGATTTGCTTCAAAAATCTATTTCAGAAACAGACGGGTGATGTCCAGAAACTACGTCCATATTTTATACAGCCTGTGTTTTTAACACAAAGGCACACTTTCAAAAACAGAAATGTTCTATAGAACGTTTATACAGCAAGAGAATTTTTTCTGTTTAGTATTGTATGATAAAGTGTTTGAGGGGTTATGCAAATAAGAATTCTAGCAGGGTGAGCAAGGCACTGTTGTGAGGAAGCAGTGGCAGAATGGATGTTCTTTCAGCAAATTATGAACAGTGTTTTAGTTTTGACTAATTTCAAGAGTTTTACACAACTTGGTAATGAAGACATTTGGTCACACATTGTGGCTATGACCTTATACTCAGAAATCCTTGTAACTTAGCTTATCCTGGGGCACTGGTTTGGCTCAGTTTGGCAGAGCAGGTGTCCCAAGTACAGAAGCTTAGTCCTCTCTGCTCGAGTGCTAGGCTGTAGGACTGATGTCCACATGACCTTTGGCTCTTCACTCACATCTTCTGTCTCACTAAAGCTGTCCTATCAAAATAAGGGCAAAATGAATTAAAAATACTCTTTTAGTCAGTCATATCTGCCTAATAGACCATTTACAGCAAATGCAAATAAAATCATGTAGTAACTGAATCACATGTAAAGTCAATATAAAGATATGAATAGATCTGAATTCCTGTTGGGCAGCACAAATTATGGTATTTGGGTGGCGGGAATGGTGCAAATTCACTTCGTTCACAAGACTTGGAAAACAGCCGAACTCAAAGTGAGTCATGCAGTGATATGAAGCAAAGAGATGATGACGCATGATCAACAAACAGGAGGTTGGTTCATCTGGCAAACATGAGACTGATCTGTAAGTGGTTTCTCTAATTTCTGTCTTACCTGAGTTTCCCTAATGACCGAAGCTTGCAACACTGAGGAAAGTGAGTGAGGAGGTCAGGCTGGTGAAAACCTTTGTCAGTTGCTTGTTTCCATCTATTTGTTCTAGCAGTGTTTGTGTGAACACAGGAAAAATCAGACTACAGTAAAAACACTTTGCCCAGTGCACTTCCTTCTCCATTAACAAACCTCTCTTCATTCATGTTTGGCTGTAAAATCGAACATGTTGATTCCTGGGGTGTCTTCCCTCTTTGTGATGTTTTCTTGCATTGGTAGAGCTAAATAAAATCTGGTTTTGTCACGTTTAGTTTTATTTTGAAAGTCTCAGGCTGTTTTTAGGTAGTGTCATCTAATTATTTTCTCTACTCTGAATTTATGCGTCACAGCTCTGCATCCTGCAAAAATGGGATGGCTGCATATTAGCTGCAACATGCTGGACCAGACACGAAGCCGGACTGCAGCTGAATGAATCCAGTGTAAGTTGACACATTGACTTGAGTAGAAACCTGTCTGATCCAGTGCTGTGATGGAGCAGAGATGAACTGGAGACGCATCTGGTGAATTTCAGCTGTTACTCAATCCACCTTAATAAGATAAATAAATAAAAACTGAATTATTGTTTTTTATCATCTTTCTTTCATGACTTTTCATGGCTAAACTTTAGTTCAGATCAGATCTTCAAATGCTCTTAAAACTGGCTATGCAAACTGCAAATAATCTGTTATCTTGAGACACTTTTCCTGTGCGCTCTGGCTTAAACTTTACCTTTTATGAAAGCTTACAGTTAGCGCTAGCTGAACCTTGTCCATAAACAGAACCTGAGCTGTTATGTGCTTAGACTGCCAGGGGACCTGACACCTCGAGCTCCTGGCTTCCTTTCCCCTCTTTGTCTGTATGTATTTATGTACCAAAAACAAATGTAATGGACTGCTAATCCTTATATCTCAAAATATGTCACAGCTGAAAACTATAGAACTAGAAACTAGAAAACTATTCTGACATATGTTGAAGATTTAAAACAAATTGGGATGCTTTAATCGCACTTGCAGTTTATGTTTTACGCCATATGTGGTGTTGCACATATTGGCACATTTTCATAGTTCACTGGAGCATTTAAATATTCCACAGTCCTCATTAATTATAGCAGTAACACCTGCGCTTTAACCAAGGAAGGCACATTCTGTTATTTTTAAGCTACGTTGGGTTTTTAAAATATCAAAATTCACCAAATGAATATGTTGATTGCATTGAGACATGGTGATGCTTTCTGCATATTTACGTCCCTGCGTTGAAAATATGATGTTTCCTGTACCCTTGTCCTGGGAGTCTGAGATAAGTTTCATCTTTCTATCTCTTTGTGTGTGTGTGTGGGGGGGGTTAACAGGGATTGTCTACTGCCTCAGTGGAGGGACCTTGCTGTAAATGGAGCCCAGCCCATTGCAGACTCTGGCATGGGCAGCAGATCCACACACAGAGAAAAACAGAGGCAGAGGCAGAGAGGTTTGTGCTGGGAATGCAAGGACAAAAACAAAGAAAAATGTATCTGGCAAAAAAAAAGAGGAGAGGCAGGGAGAGACATATCTGCTGTGCCTTGATTTGAATCAGATAGTTTAGAACACTACTTGCAGGGCCTTGGTGCACTGGCAGTGACTGAGAGATGTAACAGATGGGGAAGGATATAACCGAGCAGGAGCACACTAAGGAAAAAGGGAACAATGGGAATGAAAGGAGATAATGGTACATAAAGGCTGGCATTGATTGGTTGCATGGTCTCTGTTGTGAGGAACAGTATGTCCACCAGACTTTTTGAAAGTTAAACACATGCTGTTGAGTTGGCAGGATTTCAGTTGCTTATTTCACGTCCTGTTCTGTTTCCTCACTTGGTGACAAAGAGGTAAACGTTTGAACATCGATTGATACTGCAATTTTCTCTGCTGATGAAAAGGTCTGATATTTACTTATTCTGTGGATCCCACAGCCCCGTCATTATTCACCAGACCATTACTGGCTTTAGCTAACAGCAAATATTGTCAAATATTTGTTCCTGGCTGTCTTAAAGTTGATTTGAGGCCAATGACATGGCTGGTTTACTGAATTGGCTCAATGTAAAATATTGGTGCGTACTATATTTACAGAGTGTGAACTCTACCCAGTGTGATGGATCCAAGGGACAGCATCTGGTTTAAAAAATGAAGCCTATGAGGAAGTGCTAAAAGCTGCAGTTTGTTTGGATGAATCCCAAAGCTCCAGTTTCATCCTTCCGTCCCCCACTTGCATTGCTCACTTGTGTCTTTGTCCCTCCCACTAGAGATGGATGGGAGAGAGAGAGAGAGGAGAGAACAAACAATGGGTTTTGTTTGAAGACAGCTGAAACGTCCTTTCCTCTGGAGCATCACATGATGAGACTTGTTGACGGCGTCAGCTGCTTACCACTGGATCATCTGTCAGTCAGCTCTGACAGCTGTTTGTGTCTCTGCACTTTGCGCTGTAATAACTCTGATAAAATAAAAATGGCAACAGTGCTTTGTCTCTGTTGTTAACCTGTTTAACAAACACTTTCATGTGAAGAAAAACCTTCACTCATTTTATTGCATGTCATGTTGAGAAGCACATTCTCAGCTCATCCTCTCTGGCCCTGTTTTCTTTTCAGGCAGATGGGCGCTCGTTTAAAGGTTTTTGAAGCACATCTGGTCGTTAGAGAATCAAAGATGAAACTCTAGACTCCACCTGAATATACATCTGAAAGAGCGTTTATAATATACCCAACAGTAACCTTTGGTAGCAACTCGAGACTCTCTACACGTGTTAGTGGAACAAAAAATTACAAGGAGCTGAATTGATTATCATCGTCTCCTTTTGCCTTGGTAGGCACAGTGAGGTCCATAGGGAGTAGGTGAACGTGCATGGAAGGGTTTGATTTTCCCCAAACACTTAAAACATCTAACAAACTAAATCACTGGTTTTCTGTTTGGCAAAGGAGAACACATTTCTATTTTCCCCTTGTCTTGTTTGAAAGAAAGAAAAATGTTTTGTTAACAAGAAAAAGGGAATAAAAGTTCTTAAAATAAAAAAAAGATGCAAAGCATGGATTCTGGAAAAGTAAACTTTGTGATCAGTGTTATGCTCGCACACACAAAAAGTGAGCTGGCTCAAAATTCAGTTCACCCCAATTAAAATGACCAACTTCATGTACATAGTTCTTTTTGAACATTTTGAACTTCGTTAAAAAAAAATAACTAGTTCACGTTCATTTTATTGCTACGTTTTTCTTTTTCAGTAGAGCCATCTTTGCTTTGCTCCCTATCCCTCAATCCTGTTTGCAAAATCAATGAATCCATGTGTACCATTACTTCCTGTTATCCTCTGTGTTTATGATCTATTAATAAAACAAATCAAATGTTTGAAGCCACCGCCGGTCTCACATGCACTGCTGCTACTAAACGTATTGTGTGAACAGAGTGCAGTAGAAGCAACGTTGCCAACTCTTCAGTAAGGACAGTCGCTATTGGCTGTCCAAGAAGGTGCTAAAAGTCACTAAATGACTAAATGACATGATTTTGCAGAATGAGTCAATTGCATAATTGTATGAGTAATTGTAGTGGATATATATATATATATATATATATATATATATATATATATATATATATATATATATATATATATATATATATATATATATATGTCAGGTTCAAGCAACCTAGAGTTTTTACTTGCAAGGAGAACGCAAATGCTCTGGAGCACATCCTTCATTTTCCTCTCTATTTATTTTCCTTAGGGAGGTCACTAGTTACATAGTTACAATCTAAAGGATGGGGTGATCACAGAAAATGCCACGTAGCACATGCATGCTCACTGCATGTATCCAAATTCAATTTACACAGCAAGTGCAACACATCATAAACATGTTATCTGTATGTTCAGTTTATCTTATCAGCATGTAGAGGTACTTTTCCATCATCACACGTGGAGGTCAAAGTCCTTGGTCAGGCAGCACCTGCTTAGATGAGGAACAAAGGTTAACAAACACATTTAAAGAAAAGCAGACACACTAAGGCGAATGTGTGATCAAACTATGTACAATTATTCTATCAATATATATTTCAAAATAAAAAATGAAAAGAAATGCTTCCTTTTTTCTGGGCTTGGAAATGGCAAAAGTGACCCAAAAGCATCAAACATTAGTGTGATTCATTTGCACGCAGTCGTCTGCTCTGGCTGCAGCTTGGAGGTTACTGTCTGTGTGAGTGTTTGGATATGAGGGGGGCTCAGCACACGCTGCTAGTTGAGAAGCAGAGGGTGATGGAGATCAATACATGCTTTCGCCTCATTCTCTAAATTCCAGAAAAGTTGCAGGTGTTTGTTGTCTCACAGCATCTTTCGTCACCTCTTGGATTGTAAGCAGCCATTCACTGCCCCAGAAGAGAACTTCGCTCTCGTTCCCGTTCATGAGTTAAAAACTGAGCAGTTCAGTTCACCATTCATGGAAAAAATGAACCCGTTCAATGAGAGCATTAATTCTCATTCATGCACAATACTGTTTGTTATCACAAATGATACACTAATCTAAACTCAAAAAAGATTTACGAAAAACTGCTTTTTCCTCCACACCATACTTCTATGGATTATGCTTGAGATGGTCATCCAAAAGCGCTTCGGGCTGTCCAGGAACTGCATGGAAATTGCGCTCCAGATGTTCTGCTGTCTAAAGCCTTGTGGAATGAGCCATGACACTGAGGTGCTGGTCACTTTTCACTGGCTTGCATGAGAAGCTTTGTGCAAGGCACCAGCTGACATCTTAGCCATGCCAAGAGCTGCAGTTGGCAACAATGTGCAGGCAGTGATGACACTCCTCGAAGGAGAAAGCCAGCCTCTCAGGCTGTAGGGGATGGAGGACAAGCTTTGCTCAGATTGCTGGCCTTGGGGCTTTCTGGTTCGCAGCTCGTTGCCTTATAAGGACTCGCCCTTAGGCGGAACAACATCAGAAATGCTGTGAGCCCTTAAAGTTACGATGCAAGACGTGCATTCTGGGGATATTTACACTGCCATTGCAGCAGCCGTGCATGGTATATATCCTATGAATGTTCTTTTTTTTCTGTTGGATTCTTCAGATGGCTTCACTTATTTAGGGGATGGAATAAACTTAAACAAGTATGGAGCTTTTTTGGTCTAAACCAGGGGTCACCAACCCAACTTAAAGGAAAGCACGAAGGTCTACCAGTTTGATCAAACTTCCTAAATCACAAAATTGCACAGATCTTTTTTTATTGTAAATAATAATAATAATAATAATATGTGAAGAAACTCCTCATATGTTAATTAGTCACCACAATTATTAACACTGATTTACACAACAATGATGGTAGGAAACACATATCATTTAAAAATGCAACATTCATTTATCTGTTCCAACTTGTGCTGCAAGATTTAGCAAAATTGGTCAAACAAACCCAACATTATTATAATTATTTGTTAAAGCTGGAGTTTGTAATCCTGTAATTTTAATACATACAGATCTGCAAAATAGATACTATTTATTGGAGTGTTGGCTCATATAAATCATGCCCCTTTTGCTGTATAAATCAGTGTCCTGGTTGGGGCACCCCAGTCTAAAAAGTCTGGACACGCCCCTGCTTGTCAGCTCGTACCTTGTTGCAGGTTCGTTATGTTGCTTTGCTCATTAACAGATGGATTTATTCTAAACGGAGGGTTCAGTTGGTGGAATAAACAGAGTTACAGTGAAAGACAGGACTCAAATTTCCCCCCAGGTAAAAGTCAAACAACTCAAGTATTTATGTCCACGCGAAGCGCGACCCGTCTCCCTCCCCGTGGTCAATATCCTGATCCCAAAAGGGGGGTTTTCTGCAGTAGTTTGAGGTGTTCAGAGGAAAACTGATGTTTATTTCTTCACTCTCTGTATAAGTCTAAATGATCAGAGTGCTATTTTTGAAGAGCAGCAGGTTTTATGCATGCGTGTCAGTCACACTGATAATAATGTGCAGGTGAACGAAAAAGGGTTCCTACTTCGTAAATGTTTCAGTAAAAGATCTTTAACAAACACCTTAAAGGTGCCTGATAGAGAACAGGATACTGAGTGAACATTTGTTTGTTTATGTTAAACTCTTTGCTTTGTTGATACGGACCAAAGAACGTGTGTCCGTCAGTGAGCTTCGTGTCAAAGGGAAACATTTTTATGACATTTGTTTTGTTAGTTTACCGTAACTGTCATAACCACGTTGCACACAGATAGGAAGTCATTTTAAATCTACAGTAATGTAAGCGTTTTTGATCCAAAAAGTAAAGCAACAAAAAAAATTCTAGAAGGAGCTCCATTGTGACCAGTGTTACTTTTAGAACATGCCTCACGGGCACCTTAAGTGGTTCTTGCAGGCGCCCAAGTGCCTGCGGGCACCGTGTTGGTGACCCCTGGTCTAAACTATGACCCAACTGTCAGCCTTTACTTCCTATCAAAATATGTACAAACAAAGTTTTAGACAGAGTAAATTCTAAAAGGCTAAATGCTTTGTTCATTTTACAACAAATGCCGTGCTATTCAAGAATCATCTTTGGCATGGCTACAAGCACTTGTGGGGAAGTGTCCACTTCTGCATGTGCTTGCATGTTTGAGTGAGCATGTCTGTATCTGGGAGGTAAAACTCTCAAGATTTCCCTTATGAGTCTTGTGTTACACCCTAGTTAATGCTGATTAACAGTCAATGTTCTCCTCCAGTGCACAAAAGACATGTTCACCAGTCTGCTAATAATGTAAACAAATCATCAGGAAAACCACTTAACAAAATCCTCTCAGAACTCCCATGAGTTTTCGGTCGACCCTGTTACATACATTAATTTCCTTCCCACGCCCTGCATACATAGCATGACCAAGGCTGTGTTGAACCACGGTAATTAAAGCATCAATAACTTAACAAAGAGCTGAGCCTCACTAAGGCTTCAGCAAAACCTTGACTATCCTTGGATTTCTGTCACACAAGGCCTCATCTGTGTAGTGGAATAATCAATCTCCCCCGAAGAAGGAAATCCACACTTCTATTTGGAAAGAAATCAACTTTACTCTGTGCAGACGAGAACATCCCATTAAACTTTAACAACGTTTTGCAGCGATGATTTGAAAGGCCAAGATCAAATGAAACTGGACGATTTCAGCCAGTTCACTCAAATTATGAGTTTGATAATGTTCAGATTTATTTCCTTTTTTTTCTGCTGCTGTATGGTCAATCAAATCTTCAAAGAACAAGAACAAGAACCAATCTGCTCGAACAAGAGACATTAAATAACTTCTGATATGGAGAAAAACACAACTATAAGTGTTTATCACTCTGTCTTAAGCCCTGTTTGCACAGGATTGAATTTCACCTGGGGACATCTGAAAATTTGTAATATTTGTTGAGGATGTCTTTGTTTTTAATCCCACGCAAATCAACCCTGTCTGTAATTTGTTAAGTAAACATTCCAGGGCAAATCACCGACCATATTTCAGATGCATACTAGTTCAATCCAGTCCAAATCGGCATCTCTGTAATTTCAGGTGGTTGTGTTTTTTTAAGACGGCCTCTGCAGCTTTTTCTGATCATTTTCCAGTCAAAAATGATTAAGGCAGCGTTGGTCATTTTTAGCAAAGGTTTTTATTAGCAGTTTAAATAGACATGAGATGGAAGGAGACTCTCTATGCACCCCTGTCATCAGTCAACACGCTATAAATAGTCTTATCTATAGACATAAATATAACAATAAAAAAAAAAAAAACACGTCACTTGTTTAATGTCACTATACGCTGATATTAGGCGAACACTATCATGATAAAAACCAATATAACATACTGCAGTCAGATATTTATATTTACTGCAGTCAGCAAAAATATTTATTTTTGCTCCATCACGCAAGAGGTCTAAAAACATGAAACCCAAAATATGTTTAAAAGTCCGGACTCCAACCTGCTGCACGCAATGGAGGCCCTCTTTGAAACGCCGTCTGATCTTTTGTGTAGTAGCTTTTAAGTTTTAAGATAATTATATTTATTCAGCATGTCCAGAAGTTTTCAATGTGCATTCTTTGACTGAAAAAAAAATAAAGTTTGACTGATCTGCATTCTTTGACTGAAAAAAAATAAAGTTTGACTCATCTTTTTTTCTTAGAATGTATGGCTGGCTGTGGGCTGCAGAGTGAGGTGCTGCCGCTCAAACATGGTGGCTTTGTCCAGCGATTTCAATCAGAAACATTAGAAACACCAGGTTATCTACAGGCTTTGCTTATCCCAAGTGAACACGCCACACCTCTCTGATCCATAAAAAACTAACGTCAGGGGGTAATTTAAAAATGACCAGAGGTCCCCATAAAATAATGATTCCTTGCAAATAGTACTTTAGTTGTTCTCAGTGCTTTTGAAATTGTCACAGCTGACACAGTTTAGATTAGCGATGCATAATTTAATTTTATTTCTTTTTATTTTAACACGGACTGAATACGATTAACACATTTGGCACCTTACCTTCCTCTAATTGAAGCAAAAACTTTAAGAGCTCTCCTGGTGATTGGCGGCAGAATTGGCCATCAAGCTTAAATTTTAAACATGGGTCACACAAGGAAATTAAAATGCAGGGAAATAAACTTGTCTTACATGTGATCTCTTTCACCACTCTTCATAACAATATTGGATGGATAAAATCAGGACACAAATTAGGTCATAGTTTAAGTTGTAAAAAACATCCCAATTACTAACACGAGGACACATGCAACAGTGGCATTTCACAAGAAATATGATTTAAAAACACAGCTAAAAGAAGAAAGAAGAAACATTTGCATTTTGAACTTTTGGTAGTTTAAATGTTCATGTTGTTTTCTATTTCCATATTATGCTAAGCAGTGAGGGGGGAAAAACCTGAAGAAATACGATACAATAGTCTGACTTCAACCTTCAGGATATTACTTTAGAAGCAGTTGCTATTTCTTTTTGATTTTCTTTTTTTTCCCCTTTGGAATCCTGGGAAATTAAGTAGCCATGTGTTTAGTTGTTTGAAGGAAATACCTGGTGCCCAAGTAGGGTTTACTATCAACTTTTGGTCAAATGCTGAGACGACTGTTGTAGAATCTTGCTAATCTCCAGTTAGCAGGTCCATTTGTTAAAGTGGACCGTGATATCTGCCAAGGGCGGACTGGCCATCAGGAGCACCGGGAGGTTTCCCGGTGGGCCGCTGCCTCAGTGGGCTGGTACGGCCAAGACTGACTAAAAAAAAAAAGGACTCCGCTGCTGGTTTACCGTTTCTTTAGTGTCCAATCACAGCCGAATCACAGCCGAAGGCCGAGGGCCACCGCCCCTCCTCCCTCGGCCCCTCTTCCCTCTGCGTGTGTCAATCAATCAATCTGCAAACATGGATAAGAAAAGGAAAGATGGAGCGGAGAAGAAGAGGGAGAAACAGAGACAGGCGCTACAAGCAGATGCTGCCAAGAGCAAAAAACTTACGGATATATTCGCCAGTACTAATGCAGCAGCAGGGCCGTCAACATTTACAGCATCACCTGCAGCTCTCGAGGCGGCGGCATCGCCGATGACGTTTGGAGGAGGAGGAGGAGGAGGACACCATGACCGGGGGGATGCTAGTGAGGTAAGCTATATGCTAATGTGTTAGCTTGTTAGCCTGAGTGGGCCAGTCAGGTACTAAACTCCCAGGCCTCTTTTTTGCCCCACTCCGCCCCTGATATCTGCTCACACCTTAGCTAGCCAGTGTGATGTATAAAAAATACCAAATTACACACCCAAAGCCCTTTGAAATAACTATTAATGAATGAGTAGAAACACCATTTTCATTACTTTAATATTTCTTACCCCAACAATTTAGACAATAACAAAGATATCCCCAAATAACCAATATTTACAAAGCCAGTAGAGAGTGTTTCCACCATATGCCACAATAACAGCTTCTTTATATACTGTGAAAGAATCCCATTATCCACTGTGATTTATGAAATATGTGAGTCCTGTGTGTTAGTGTGCATTCATTTATGTTTTATCTCCATATGTGTGTTACAGCCAGCAAAGGCACGCATGTCAACAAAATGTTTGGCCAGCCTTCAAAAGCGAGAGGATTTGGCTGAAGACGAGAGAGACCGCTCTATATATCTGACTGCGCCTCTTTGTCTGTCCCTCTCTCTGTTCGTCTGTCCTTTTCTCTATTACCAAACCTCCTCTGTGCTTCCTTCCTATGGTAACCTACTCTGCTCTCTAACATCTGTTTAAAGAACTACATTTTCTCTTACTTAGTGTAGCCTATCAACAATGATTAGCTTTGTAGCCTTTATGCTACTATAAGGAGAACATGCCATGCTACCTTGCTTGTGTTTTTCCTTTAATGTTACCTTTTTTACAGATTTGTTTACCTCCATGTCATGTTGCAGCCCGCTGATGCACATAACTCTCATTAGTAACACTGTAGTATGTATGACTGTCAGCATGAGAAGGCACGCATGTTCCTAAGCACTGAAGTGTGTGGTTAGCAGGGCTGCTACATTAGGAGATCATACATTAGTAAATCTGCTCCTTATCATTTTATTTATTGTCGTTTTACAATGTTTATTTCCCCAGTTTAATCCAACACCTGCTTACCCGCTGTTTGCTGTCTCTGTGTTTCTCACGCATTTCTCTCTTTATGTGCACCTTTTCAGGGTTAATTTATACGTCTTTACTCTGAAAACAGTGTTCTTATGGGAATTATTTTGGGCTGCAACGACGAATCGATAAAATGGATTATTAAAAGCATCAACAACTTATTTTCATTATCGATGTGTTGCTTTCGTTGCGTTCCCTCACTGAATTGCAGATGCCTCATGTAAACATGAGTGCAGCATGTTGGAATTCAAGCCAGTATTTAAAGTAAATAATGATACATGCGAAATACGGCGGAGAAACTTATCCAGCCTGTGGGCGTTTTATGTCAGGTAGAGCTGGAAAGTGTGTTGGAGCTGTGCTCCGGCAGGGCGGCAGAGCCTATGCAGAAGTGCTAAAAGTTGCTGTTCTTCAAGAATCCGCTAGAGGCTGATTACAGAAAGACCAGAAGCCACATACACAACACGCCTTTTACAGTATTAAAAAAAACATATTTACAGCCTGGTTCAAAAACGTCTGGGGTCTGAAACACAAATTTTGCTACCGGCACACACTGTACGGTGAGTGTTTTTTTTTCTAACTCAGTGGTTTAGACGATATTAGGATTACGAGTTTGTCCAATCAGAGACTCAGCTCAGCTCAGGTGACTGACAGGTGCCCTATAGCTGTTAGAAAGGAAACTCAAAGTCCGCATCATATCCAAGATGGTCCTGTCCAATGATTGGCTTCATTTGACTATATCAGGAACAGACAGGTGACATCGTGGAGACGACGTCCATATTGTACACCCTATGGGTTGTTGTGACATTACTTTTCTGTCTGCTACATGTCTCTCGATCTCTCTCACCCTCTCTCTCTCTCTTTCTTCTCTCCCTGCATTGGGGCGGACAACGCCCCAAGAGGAGAAATGTGACAGCATAACCACGAGGCAGAAATAACATCCTGTCATTTATATTAGATAAAAAAAACATAAAGCTTATTAGTCTGTTAAATAAAATAAGGTATAGACCTGATCTATAAGAGAGATAGTGGTTGCTGCTTCAGTTTCACCTCTGTTATAAGTTTAGAATGAGGACACGCCAACAAAACAACAGATGATTCAGTCACCAGCCTTTCTGTTAGAGAATGATAAATAACAAGAGGCTGTTTTGTCTGTTAAATAAAAGAACAGGGTATGGACCTGGACTATAGAAGAGGTGATTCACTGCTGCCTCAGTTTTGTCTCCATTTCAAGTTTGAATGAGGAAACACAACAGACAACTTTCTTGGCAGCTTTTCTTTTTGTGAATGGTTATTTTCAGCATTGATTGTTGGTCTCAGTAACCCCGCCCCCTGGCGTTGTCGATTCTTTGCTCTGGCCCCGCAAGAAAGTGGAGCTAGCTTAGCACCAGTTTTTCGCACCTGAAAACCCGGGCCGGTTCTTTGTTGGTGGAAACAGAAAAAACTGGTGCTAATTCAGGCACAAGCACCGAACCAGCAGCTGTAGAAAAGGGGTATCTGAGAACTCGTTCTGTCCTGCTGTTAACTTATCATGTTTGACAAGTATGAAAAGTTTATCAAACTATTAGCTGCTGTAGAGACCAACGCTACCATCTCTCTCTCTTCAGTCACTGCACACAGATACACACACACACACACAGACCCACCTCCTCTCCCCATCAGCCAATCACGTGCATACTCGTACAGCTCTTTGTCATTGGTATCAGGGATGACCGACAGGCTAACAGCCTCTCACGTAACTCTGTTAGCAGTCTGACACATTCACTGACATTAGGGAAAACTCAGTTCCTGCCATAACATTATCTTTTTATTTAACTTCAACATTACAGTAGCAGACACATGTAACCCAATCCATGAGAATAAGTTTGATTTTTGATCTCTAAGAGGAGGTCTGAGCGAAGACATTAAGTAGAGAGGAAAACAATGCATTTATGTGCTGTTTACACGAGAATGGTCTGACCTTTTCGAAGACCATAATGAACACAATTTAAGACCCATTTTACAACCATTCTGCTAAAAATAAATTAAATAAAAAATACATGAAGGAAAATCAGAGCAAGTCATGGAATTACTTGCAAAGTCTTTGAATTTAATCACAGCTCCGCTCTGACCATAGGGAGCAGTCTGTAACACACCACCACGTGCTTGCATCACACTTGCTAGTTGTGCTCAATAAATTCTGCACAATACTTCAGTTCTGATTTGTAGCAACGTTATAGCGTCCTCAAAAACCCCAACCTTTAGAAGCAGGACTGAAGTTTAACATTTGTTTTAAATTAACTGTAATACATTTTTAAGATCTTTCAAAATTGTATTTAAGACATTTTACAAGATTTTAAGAGAACTAAGACATTTTAAAGTCCTAAATTCAAATTATTGGATTTTAGACCTTTTAAGACCTTGCAGAGAGGACACTGGGTTTACCATGAAGATGATCGTTTCACTCCTAACAATATTTAATGACAAAAGACATTAATTTCCAACTGATCGGCTCATCTCGTGCTATGAATAAACATAAAAGACTGGTCTACCCGTGTTTGATACCACCGGCAGGCTCAAAATACGACTTGTTTTTAAATGACTGGCATTTACAACTGTTGACCAATCCAAGAACTGAAAAAAAAACAACAACAAAAAAAAAAAAATGGGGGTAACAATCAGATTCTCTAGTTTCAAAAGGAAATGTGAATGTGATTGTATCACAAGTGATGTTAGCAACATGTCTGAACAGAGCAGAGAAGACGGGAGAATTTCATCAACTTTGCTTCGACTGTAAACTGTGTAAACAGCAGTGACAGTACTGACTGTAAATAGTTTATAAAGAGTAAATATCTTGTAATAATGTTGTAATAATTGTTGCATTCTGATGATGTTAAACTGCTCAGGAGACATTGTTGAGTTATCCTGAACCCATAGAGGAGCAGGACTTCATACTGCAGAGAAAAATGAGACCACAGTCAGGAAAAACATTTACAAACATCAACATTTGTAGATTCTTTAAATTTAGAGACACCACCAAGATTTTTCCTCTGTTCCTTAGAGGCTACCTGAACATGAGTTTCTTACACTAATTCATTATTTTTCAATTTTTAATCAGAGAAATTCAATTTCTGTTTTTCTTTTTCTCTAATGATTTATAGTTTTAAATTTTGTTACACTGTATGAAGACATAATTGAGTTCCATCAGTCTATAGCCATGGTTGTCCTGAATCTATAGAGGTGCAGGACTTCACTTTGCTGAGAAAAATGAGACCACAGAGAGTAAAAATGAGACAGAAGCAAAAACGACCAGGAACTGCTTGAGATCCTGAGGGTTAATGAGCTTCTAGTCCTGCATATTGAAAATGTTTTATTAGCTGCATTGCACATGTTGCAGGTTGGTCTGTCCTTCTGTCACTCGTGCGTGAAACTGATGCAGACCTGGTTAGACCTTCACTTACTCTTCAGTCTGTGACAGGTTCAGGTTCAGGTTGGAGTTTGACTGCAGCTTCTTTCAGAGCTGACAAACATTTTTAACAGCGATCTTTCCACGTTTCTGGACTTTTACAGAAATAATAAATACTATTGTGACTTCTAATAGTGAGACATCACAGAATAATCAATTAAGGTATCAACAAAGGATGGGTAAATGTTTAAAACTCTGCTGGAGTTTGGTTTGTCACATCCACGCTGCTAACAACTGCAACAATGTCCTTGCAAAATGATTTTCCTGATTCTCTTTAGCGCCACTTCCGGCTGCAAAACAACACAGCTTCATCTCTCTGCCTCTGTTGCTATGGCGTTGTCGATCTCCAGCACAGAGAGGTCTCCTTTTTTTCCATAATGCTTCCCTCCATGTCGTAAATTCCATGGCTAAGGTCAGCTGAACCTTGAATATTTACCTGATCACTATGAATGGCACTGGTACGCATAAATCACCTTAAAGGCTTGACTCAAGGGATACATCTGGTATACTTTTCTTAACAAAAAAATTGGCATCATCAAAAAATAGAAAACAAATATAAAAAAAAAATCTTCACATGAGAACAAAGTAATCATGTTTTGTTTAACACTCTGCATTCGGTGTAATCCCTTTGTTGTAACTTTTGCATCCCTCTTCTTAGTGTTTTGCCTGGACATAAAGAAACTTGAGTTTTCTCAGGTCCAAGGTGTATTTTCTAATTCACCTGACCTACAAGTGACCTACACAGCTTGAGATTCATCCAGAAGTCAGGTTCTCATGCTTTGAATCTCTGTAGAAAATCTTTCTGTAGATTAAAAGTGAATCCTAATCTCATGAAAATGAAGTCGGGCTAATTACATTTCCGCTCCTTGTATCTCAGTGTGTTCCTCTATCTCTGCTCACAGAGGTGAAGATTCTCCTCGCTGCAGCTGCTCCCTCTTTCTCTCACTGTGCTTTCGTGCCGTGGACTGTGAAGTCAGACATTAAGCTCTCTGATTGTTGTCACTTCTTATTCCTGTTTTCCCTGACTGTCCTGTCTCCTCCTCTCTCCATGTGTCCTTTCTTCCCCGTGCTGCATTTATTGACTTCCCTGTTTCTCAGCAGGGGTCCAGTATCAGAGGGTGATGTTCCCTCATCTCAACACGATTTCTTGAGTTGATTTACATGCAAATCATGTGATGAAACCGTTCTGTCACAACATGTTCTATTTCAGAATGTGGGACACACTGAGACCTCTTATCTCCTTAAACTTCTGCTTTTCTGTAACTGAGGAGAGGCTTTGAAATTTCATATCACATGTGAGGCTGATGTCATGGTTACAGGGCTCATTATGCACATGCTATGTTCTTTTTTTTTATGTTGCCGCTGTTTCCATCTCTTGTGTGATGAGTGTCTGTTTGGCTGAAGCATGAGCAGCTGATAATGGAAAAGGTTGACTTCAGTCCCCATGAGCCATCAGCCTTTACAGAAAATAACTTCCAGATGTTACAGAGAAACTTATTCATAAGAATATTTATAAACTTAGAAAAAAACTCATCTCCTATGACGTATCTCATGTAATGCTGCAATTCCAGGTTTTTTTTTTAGGGCTTTATGGATAAAAGAAGAAGATTTTGTGGTACATCTTTTTTTTTTTCCACATATGAATGTATCTGAGATTTACGTAATAATAATTTGTACCGCTTTAAACAATATTTTTAAAATAGCTTGTGCCACACACACACACACACACACACACACACACACACACCACCACCTTTTTTTTCTTGTGCACTGTGATACTAACTAGTGTTAGGTAGATTAATCCAAAATATCAATACCAACGTTGATACTGATATCGATGGATACTTGCGTGATAATATTGATACCTAAGTTTCAGTTTCTCTTCTCTATGTGCACTCCTCTCACTCACTACTATACACTTACTAATAACTGACCAAAAAGAAAACTCGGAGTTAAAGTAAACAGAGGGAGGAGGAGAGCCCCAAGCTACAACCAGACTCCAGGATCAGAGACAGAATATCAATCAAAATTTATTTATACAGCACTTTTCATACAAAGAGATGTAATGCAAAGTGCTTTACAGACCATTAAAAAAAAACAATCCAATATGCCCTCCCACCCAACCTCCCTGACCATACAACCCCCCCCCCCCCCCCCCCCCACACACACACACGCACATACTCATGTATACACGCTGAGTACAGATGGACCAGCTGAGAATATAATGTAATAACAATAACACAGCAATATCCAGGTCGCTGTCATTTCCAACTTCAGATGATGTTATTTTTCAAAGTGAAATTGGTCTTCAAAGTTGTAGTTTTCAAAAACGAATTTATTATGGATTTTTGAGATGGTCATATAATATATTCAGCCAGTTAAATTTGAATGAATTATTTTATTGTAAGTGAATATGTAGTTTCATGATATATTGTATGTCTCTGTTAAGGTTAATCCCCTAGAATGTGTAAACTCCTTAAATTGAAATTATATATTTAATGTTAAAATATAATAATCATTCCTATCCATGAATATTCAAATGAACTGTTTTAAAATAAAGCAGGAAAAAATAAGGCAGATTACTATTTTTGGATTGACAAATGAGTTATTTACTTTCATTAATGAACATGTTTTCTCAGTCCCATGTTTTAAAGGTGCAGTGTTTTGAAATTTTTTAGGAAAATTGAAAGTATAATAAAATAATTCAATTTGGTGTACCCAAGACACAGGTCTCCAGACTTTTGTCACTTAGTTGTGGTCAAACCTTTAGTAAATCCTTACATTTCCCATATAGCAACCCATCACTGCTGTTCATATTTATAAAAATTAAGCCTTTCTGCTCTAAGTCAGAGCTGAGATGAACCTGATGGCTTCACAGAGGGGTTTTTTTAATGTTTTTTTTTTTTAAGTTGTTTCAAGAGCTGCACGACTGTTTTAAGAAGCCCTGAAGTCCTCAACCTCATGAGTAAACTTGGCATCATGTTAAAAATAGTGGAATGCAGCTTTAGGATATTGGCTTGTGTGCTCAAGTTTCTACTCCTGTGAAATTTAGCCAAAAAAAGGATTAGCTTTGTTAGCATAGATCTATTTAAAGCAGTTGTCTTTCAACCCTAAATTCAGTTCAGAAAAACAGATTCTTGTTTGCATAACTTTAAAGAAATTTTTTTCCTCAACTCCTGCCTTCCTTTTGCTTTAGCTGTGGATGTCTGTCAGAGTCAGTCTGTCATCATGTCTTCAACTCACTCGGTTAAGCCATTTTGTGCCTTATTTCTATTTACAAATTCTACTAAAAAAAGAAATAAATAGGTTTTTGCAGGGAAAGCCTTTCAGTTTCCATTTGTAGGATGTTTTGCATTTATACTTTGAGTTTCATTCACCAATAACTCTCCATTCTACCTAAACCAACCAACCAACCAACCAACCAACCAACCAACCAACCAACCAACCAACCAACCAACCAACCAACCAACCAACCAACCAACCAACCAATCAATCAATCAATCCAACTTGAGCAACAAACTTGCATAAACTTTTTTCTTAACAGTGAAACTGAGACTCACCTGAAACAGATTAACAAGAGCTGTGCCCAGGTAGGTCGTGATCTAAGACAAGATAGCATGCATTTTGTTAAGGGGCTTAATTTGCTTTACTTCTGATTGGAATACATTCCTATCTGGCTGTAGAGTCTGAAGAAATGGAAGTTCGCAGATTCAAAGTTGTGAAACATTATTTCCACACACTCTGACATTTCCAGACAATAGTCAGTGTTTACCATGAATGCTACAGGCATGAAAAAGAAGTGAGAAGTCATTATGCTCTTGATACAGCGTTTGTCAACCTGAGGTCAGTTCACAGGTAGACAATAGCTATTGTCTGTTGAACTCTTTATGGTCCGCAAACAGTGGTATTGTTTGTAACTTTTCTATGTTGTCATTCATTTGGGTTCTTCTTCAGTTTCTCTCCCATCAAAGCACCAACTAACAAATCAATCTCCACAGCAGCTTCCTTTAAGTTCAATGTAAAGCTGTGTGCTTGTGTAAATATCCACAGTCTCAGCCATCCAAACTAACAGGTAAACACTCCAAAGTAATCAGCTTTAACATGTTCCAGGTGAAGAAGTGCCTTTGGCTACTTTGTCATTCGGAGAGGACAAACACACGTAGGATCTGTCTCTAAACCCTGCATGTGCTTCTGCAGGTGTGAATCTCAGTATAGCACCTGGGAGGGAAATGGCAAATGGTGACGCCAATCACTTTATAACAACATTTTGCTTCTTCTGTTTCTTTGTACATGAAGCTTGGAGATTAATCTGTTACATAGCCCTTAATAATAATCTCAAGAAAATAGGAAACTTTAAATATAATAATGATCATCAGTTGAATTAGAATTACCTTTAGTCTATTTTGGGGTTTAAAAGCAAAAAAATAAAAATAAAAAATCATATTTTACTGATTCTGTGGTTTGCATTTGCATGCCAAGGTGTGCGGATGTATTGCTTAACTGTGACTCTGTTAGCATATGAGCATGCAAGAGTGTGTAGTCAGTAAACCTATTGTCCATGTCATGATGGAGAGTCGAACAGGCCCTCATTTAATATAGGCCTGAGGCTACTTTGACACAGTTTACATGGGGGCAGCTATTACAGACACACACGACTGACTTCCCAAAGGACTCTGTCAAAATGCCGTGAGGCAAACATGAAACTCAGAGTATGAGGGCATCTTTACACAGTGACTGCTTGAATGACTCTGTTTTGCTATAATCACATCATTGTGTTTGAGCTGAATCAAGTCAATTGTTATCATGCACTCTCAGGCATTGTACTGTACTGAGACCAATCCGCAGGACACTGGATGGTCCCATGGTTTTGTGAGGCTGACTTCGAGCATGTGCTGTATACAGCAAAATAATCCTCTCAGCAGCTTTATGGGGTGCACCATAATGTCGCTGACCCTTTACCCCGCTGGAGGGTGGAAAGCAAACCCAACACATTTTGTGATCAAAAGTGTTGACATAACACAAAATGCTACAAGAGTGACACTGCGACATTGTTTTCTTTGGGCTCATTTCTGTCCAGATTTGGTCATATAAGGCTGCGGTGCTGTGGTATCAGTTCTTTAAAAAACGATTCAAGTGCATTTTACCGTACAATGGTGCACATATTCAGAGGAGATGAGCTGCTTTAATGATCTGCAGAATATAAAGGCTCTCAAATTGACAGTTTAACAGCAAACCTAGCAACAAAATGTATAGGACTGAAGAGTTTTATGTCCAAAGTCATAATGTTAACTGGTCATTTTCAACAACTGCAATGAACACGATAACCCTCCTGTCCAAAATAACACTGCATGCTCCCTCACTAACAGAAATACTGTAGAATCAAACACACAGGCTGTTAAACAATGCTTCAATTTCTGTCTCACTGCCTGCATAATGATGGCCACAAACCAGATAATCCCAGCCTGTTTTAACCCATGGTCACATGTCTAGTCTTCTGGAGGCTCTTAAAGATTAGAGATGGATTAAAATTTATAGCCTGGGAAACTGAGAGCTTTTTGCATTGCCGAAATGCTAAGTAGCCAGATAGTGTGAAAAAGTCCTTGGTTCAGTCATGAGGAAATCCTAAAAATATCCCTAGGCATCTCTAGACTGTATTATGAGCACCCCTCCTCCCCATTTTATTTTATTTTTTCTACATGTATTGTTTTTTGTATTTTTTTTAACAAAAGTCTGCCATGTTTAAGTCACTAGTGTCTAAACTGCTCTGTTTTCTTGGTCAGCAGCAGGGGGAGTTTGCTGTTTTGTTGGGATTAGACGGGGAGTCCCCAGTGACCACTGCTGCTCAAATATGATGCATTATGCAGGATCCAGTGTGTGATTCAGCACACGTGTGTGCACCACACAAATTCACCTTGCAAACATCAAGGTCACTCACAGACAAACACATGCCCACATGTGCAATCCGTATTGCCATACAGAGGCAAAAAAGGAAAAAAAAAAAACAATCCTCTTTTCCCTCTGGAGGACAAACATCCTTTTTATTCATTTTTCTTTATATGTTTGTAAAAACTCAGCCAAACTGATCTTCAGATGGGTCAGACGGAGGTGAGAGTGTTCCTGTTTTAGTTTTTGATACAACAAACATAACAGACTCTCCTTTGAAATAACCAACAGAGAAAAATCTGATAAAAACAATCAGACAATCTCAATGTGGTTTTATTTTAGCTTTTTTTTTTTACTATTTTCTAAACTCACATATCTACCCTTAGGCATTTTTTGATGTATTTGATCCCATTCAGACATTCCTTTTGTAGTTTTTTCTGTTTGTTAATTCAATCAGATCTGGTTGCAACTGATGAGTTAAATGTTTTACATTAAGAGCCCCTGCAGAGTTGAGAGACACACAGGCTGTGTTTGTTTGGAATCTTTATTTCACCTGTTACCTCAGCTTGCCCCCTCTGTGCAATGTAACAGCAAACAAAAACAATATATTTTCCACGATATTCCAGCCATGTCCCTTTCCACGAGACAAGTGTCTCTTGATTTGCAAATCATGTTTAACCTACATTCAATTAAACACACTACAAAGACAAGATACTTATTGTTCAAATTGATAAACTTTTTTTTTTTTTTTTTTTTGCAAATATTCACTCATTTTGAATTTGATGTCTGCAACATGTTCCAAAAAAAGTTGGGACAGGGTCAACAAAAGACTGTGAAAGTTGAGGAGTGCTCCAAAAAATACCTGTTTGGAACATTCCACAGGTGAACAGGTTCATTGGAAACAGGTGAGTGTCATGATTGGGTATAAAAGGAGCATCCCTGAAAGGCTCAGTCATTCACAAACAAGAATGGAGTGATCTTCAACACTTTGTGAACAACTGTGTGAGTAAATAGTCCAACAGTTTAAGAGCAATGCTTCTCAATGTACAATTGCAAAGAATCGATGGATTCTATCATCTAGAGTCCATAATATCATCAAAAGATTCAGAGAATCTGGAGAAATCTCTGCACGTAAGCAGCAAGGCTTAAAACCAACACTGAATGCTCATAACCTTTGACCCCTCAGGCAGCACTGCATTAAAAACCAACATCATTGTGTAAAGGATATTACCACGTGGGCTCAGGAACACTTCAGAAAACCATTGTCAGTTAACACAGTTCATCACTACATCTACAAGTGCAAGTTCAAACTCTACCATGCAAAGACAAAGACACAATCAACAACACCCAGAAACACCGCCGGCTTCTCTGGACCCAAGCTCATCTGAGATGGACTGACGCAAAGTGGAAAAGTGTGCTGTGGTCTGACGAGTTCACATTTCAAATTGTTTTTCATCATGGACGTGGTGTCCTCTAGGCCAAAGAGGAAAAGGACAATCTGGATTGATATCAGGTCAAAGTATCAAAGCCAGCATCTGTGATGGTACGGGGGTGTGTTAGTGCCCATGGCATGGCTAACTTGACCATCTGTGAAGGCTCCATTAATGCTGAAAGGTACATACAGGTTTTGGAGCAACATATGCTGCCATCCAAGCCACGTCTTTTTCAGGGACGTCCCTGCTTATTTCAGCAAGACAATGACAAGACACATTCTGCATGTGATACAACAGCGTGGCTTTGTAGTAAATGAGTGCGGGTACTAGACTGGCCTGCCTGCAGTCCAGACGTGTGTCCCAAAAAATGTATGGCACATTATGAAGCAGAAAATACGACAACAGAGACCCCGGACTAATGAGCAACTGAAGTTGTTCATCAATCAAGAATGGTAAAGAATTCCACCTCCAAAGCTTCAACAATTAGTGTCCTCAGTTCACAAAAACTTATTGAGTGTTGTTAAAAGGAAAGGTGATGGAACACAGTGGGAACATGACCCTGACCCAGCTTTTTAGGAATGTGTTGCAGGCATCATATTCAAAATGAGAGAATATTTGCGAAAAACAACAAGTTTATCAGTTTGAACAATTAATATTTTGTCTTTGTAGTGTATTCAGATGGATGTAGGTTAGAAAGGATTTGCAAATCATTAAATTCTGTTTTTATTTACGTCTTACATAACATCCGAACTTCATTGAAATTTGGGTTGTAAATGTACCCACATCTACTTTAAAATGTAAGTATGCTTCTCCATCTGCAGACTCATCTAAACTGTATTTGACATCATTAGATAAATATGAAGTGAAAAAGCTCTGAGAAAGAGAGCTCTGTGTAGCCTGAGCCAGAGATACTCACCCAAGTTCACCCCATCTTTCAGATCCCAAAAGTGCCAACTCCCCATCGCTCCCCCTCCTCCTCCGCTCCTCCACCTCTTCTTCTGCAACATTTTTGTCAGTCTGCCACACTTCTCCTCTTGTCTCTCTTGCTTCACCCCTCTCCCCATAGACCACAGAGGCAGCACTTTCTTTGATCCATTTTTCAGCTCTAAATGTCACCTGCTGCACTCACCCTCTGCAGCCTGAAAAACAAACACACAGGCGTACACTTTAAAAAAAGCTTTGATACACATATTCTCGGTACAGTTATTTTCTAGGTGGGTAAGTCGAAACACATGCACGGCAGAACTTAATTTCCAGGAAAGACTAAGTTGCTCCTAAGAAACGATCAGATGCTTTAAAATTCATTGAACTAGAAACTTAAACTGAATGCTTAATAATACACTATTGTTGCTCCAGGCTCTTATTGTGTTTTAGTCCCTCACTTTTGGGCATGATCATAGATGCATGCAGAATGAAACACGGCTGTAATTAGTTCGATTTGGAAATCGGATTTAGAAAAAAGCTCAACATTTTCTTGCAGTGCTGTCATTTCATATGAAACTTCATCTCAGACACTTTATACAAATGTAGAATCTGTAAGGGATCCTCCCTTTCAGTATGGGAGGTGTTCTGATTTCTATTTTGAGGTATGTTGTTGGCAAAGTATCGACCAATCACACAACAGCAGGCTTTGATGTACATAGGAAAAGCCTTCTGAATCGTAGAACAAAAACAGGCAGAATGTAATCTACTTGAACAAAATGTGTCTTTGCCGTCATTTGTGGTGATCTATTCTATATGAAGAAACCTTCAGTTGAGCACATGTTCAAGATTTTCCAACTCACTCGTTTTGTCTTTAATTTCTTTTTCAATAATTTCCATCATGATATTGTTATCTGGAACACAAAGGATCTGTTTCTGCTAGTCATTCACACGATTTTTCAGGGGAAGGATTATAGCCTCTTTTTAAACTTCTATTTACAGTGAAACTGAGACTAACCAGAAAAAAGGTACATATTGCACATTTTGCATATACAACTAGAGGGCATATACAACACTGCACTTTTTTAAAAAAACAATGTAGGATTGTTTTTAAAATTGCTTTGACAATTGCAGAACACAGGTTGGAAGATGTTTTTCCCCACACCGAGAAGTACTCTCCTCTGTTTGTATCAGGAATGTGTTGGATTGATGGAGAAATGAAGAGACCTCTTTTTCATTTATTTGATTTTAACTGGATTACCACAAAACTGTGTTGCATTAGACATCTTTGTTGGTGATAGCCGCAAACAAGTTCCGTATGAAAGATGATACCAACAGCTTAGCCAGTAAAAATTCAGAATTCACGGTATTGGAAATCAGTAAGAAATATTTAGGCTGTCTAGCCAGTGGTGAAAACCATGTGGGCATTATGTGTCACTAAGTTGTAGGGTAATTTGCAGACAAAAAAGTTGACAAGCTGCTGGTGTGTGGCCAATAGAGGTACCATGTTTGTTCTCCTTTTAGTCTAATGCTGTGTCCCAAACAGTAAGTATTGTAAGTGTGACAGTGCACTTTGATTTCTCAGCTGGCGCACTTCAAATGTGGTGCGTAGAACGCTGGACACTTCTCACGCTCAATGGTCACCATAATGGCTGCGCAGATGAAGGAGTGGGATTGAATCAAACAGTGGTTGATGGATATAACAAATGAATCACAGAAGAACACCTGTGAACAGGTGTTAAATGCACTCATAGTTTCCGGTTTGTGCAAAGCTGCAATGATTGATTTGGGACAACACTACCGTGTTAGATTTTGTGTACTGTTCTAGTAAGTGCAGAGTTTACACAGATCACTTCATGTACGTGTACTTACAGAAGTATTCTATTTGGAACACAGCACAGAAAGTGGACTGATGGTGGAGATTTGGTATTTCAAATGTGGTATTTTATCATATGCTAATGCTAATGCCAGTGTTTTTTTATTACTATTTTTTTGCACCATGCCCTTATGCTTAAGCATCTGTTGTCATGGTTGCCTGATTTTTCTTTGTTGGTGACACCGTATACATATGCTAATGACACAAACATTACCGTCATTATCATGATGTTATTTGAATTCAAACCAGACTTTCTGTAACTCAACAACTAAAACTATGTCCTCATTGTTAGTTTCCAGGTAACTTGTGCTGGAAAAAGTAACATTGAGGTACAGCTATTTCATTATGTTGAATAGAGCTCAAAAAGTATAGTCAGTACCATAAGCTCTTTTGAAGGATTAGTCCGTTAGCAGGAGGCACTGTCTTCAAGCTGACTCCCCCATCAAAGCAGCATTTCAGACACTTTTTCCAAACTCAGGCCCACCATCAGACAGCCCTGTCCTATTAGAGTAAGTCTTTAAATAGACTCTAAAGAGAACTGCATCCTCACAAACCCATACTTTGTGAAGGATTTTGCTTTGTTCTAACAAGGGTTCCCTGCCACTTTATTTATTGAAGACTTTTCAAACTTTGCTTGTCAGAAATGTCGGCTGTGCTTTGTTTGTAGTTTTGCCACCATTGGCAGTTCTATGATATGAATAAAGTTGTATCCCTGATCCAAATGCAAATAATAGTCACATCCCATTTTCAAACACCAACCAGAAAAAAATCTGTGTGTGTGTGTGTGTGTGTGTGTGTGTGTGTGTGTGTGTGTGTGTGTGTGTGTGTATGTGTGTAAAAGGCTGTCAACAAAACATCTGCCACACACACGTGGAGGAACAGAGATGTTTAGAAATGGTAGCATGGATGACAGTTGTGGATCTGAGGGTGGAGTACAAGTGAATATGAGAATAAAAGAAAGGAGAGAGAATAATGAAAGTTAGAAAAAAGAGAGGAAGGAAGGAAGGAAGGAAGGAAGTGGAACCAAGGAAAAAGCTCAGAGGACATAACTGTCAAAAATCTTAATATTACACCATTGTGGACTCTGCTTCTGTGAAGACATGAGACAAAAAGATCAAGCATGTTATGCCCCGTCGAGGGGTGGCCAGGACACAACATGATGAAGCCCATTTCCCCCAAGTCCCAGGCAGCCACGGACAAACAAAAGGTTTCAGTGAAAAACAAATAGTAATTTATTTACACAGAATGGCAGCTAAAATTCACAACAACAGAGGCCAACTGAAAATATATCAGGGTAAAGCTCTGGCTACAACTTAATTAATTCCAAAACAGTTCTGAGGAAAACAAAAACATAATCTAAGGAAACAAAGGAATCAAGGTATGACTTAGCTAATCCAAAACTACTTAAAAGTAACCTAAATAAACACAAATCTTAACACAAAGGAGCATGTGGCGTGGCTGATTGGGAGATGAGAGAGATGGAGGTTCCACCTGAGATGTGCTGATGTCACAGACATCCTTAAATACAGCACAAGCTCCGACGCAGCCCGTCAGCAGCAGAATGCAGGGAAACCTCAGTCGTAACAGTGGAGTACAAGTGAATATAAAGATAAAATAAGGGAGAGAAAATTTACGGCTTCCAGCCAGCTGGGTGTAGCTGTATACAGCCTCTCACCTGCAGGTTAGCAGATGATAGTCAACAGCTGGATAGATAGGAGTTTGTTAGCCTCTCAGCTGCTAACTGTTAGCCGCTGAAGTAAACAAACTAAAGTGTAATTTACCAATAGGCTACAGCTAGACTGACAAACTCCTATTTATCCACCTGCTAAGCTAAGGTCATGTATATGTAGGCTAACCTCAACTTTGCATTGTAATGTGAACAATGCTTATTAATTTATTTATTGTTTTGGGCCAGCCTCTCAGCTGCTGCTAACCAGAAGCTGAGATGCTGTATACAGTTACACCCAGTAGCTTGGAAGCCATTCATGGCAGCTCTTGTAGCTTAAAACCAAGACAAACAAGTTATTAATTAATTCATTATCACGGGAAAACGATCTTTGTTATGTTGAGAAAACAAAAGAAATAATTCATTATAACAAGAAAACAATCTTTGTTATATCGAGATAACGGAAAAAAAAATCATCATAACGAAAAACGAACTCAGTTATATTGAGATAATGAAATAACAAGTCGTTATCACAAGATAAAGGTGCATAAAGAAAGAAAAATCCATGGCCGTTCTCATCTTCCATAAGAAAGAAGGAAGGGAGTGGAACCAAGAAAGACTTCAGGGATAACAGGCAATATCAAAGGGGACCCTGTAAAAAGCTCAAAGGACATAACTGTCAAAACTCTTAATGTTACACTGTTGTGGACTCTGCTTCTGTGAAGACATGAGTTAAAGAGACCAAACAAGCTCCCAGCTGTGGGATGTGGGGTGGAAGCAATATGCAGCATTTCCAACCACGGTCAGCCAAGAAATCTTTGTTTTAAGACAAAGATTAAAAAAGTAACTAATGAAGTTCCTCCACAGGGGTCCTTATTTATCTGACCTTCACTGGAGGCAGGCCCTTATCTCTGGATCCGTCTCTGTAATTAGTGTGATTGGACATATAATTACTACAAAGCCTCTTTGTTTTTTTGATTAATGACCATTTGTCTTTTGCTATCTGTTCTTTAATCATGCCCAGGAAACCCCCCAGAATTCCAGTGTTTGTACACATTTAAAAGAAAACAGAAAATAAGAAGCACCGGTTTCTGGTTGCACATGAATAAGCTCAGAAAAAGTAGTATTTGCTGTAGGACAAACCTGTTATCATTCAGTAACACATTCAATTGAAAATAGGTTAAAAAGGTTTTGCAAATCATTCTATTCTGTTTTTATTTACGTTTTACACAAAGTCCCAACTTAATTGGAATTGGGGATGTAAGTTGCCTCTATTGGTAGCAGGTATCAAGTTTTGACTGTAACCTGTCAGCTTTTTTATTGTGTCTTATGTGTTCGTATGGTTGTGGAGGCTGTTTTCTAGCGGTGAGGTTTGCTATTGTCTGTTCCTACAGAAAGTGGCAGAGGAGGAGAAATTTTTGCCATATGTTTTTTGGTCCTTTGATTTGTCTTATACTTGTGCCAAGAAGTGTTGTTGTGTGTGAGCTGAGATATAGCAACAAAATGAAAGAAAATGCTCTAAAAAGTGGCAAGGTTAACTGCTTGGATTGAAGGGTATTTTAAAACAAACAATACATACAATAAAAAAAGAGTGTGAAAAATGTCAATCTGATCTTAGATATCCTTCATGTCTGCAATGACAAACTATGACTCAGCAGGATGTTGACCTCAACTTGGAAGGTAACATTATGGTACAAAAGAAACTCAGAACCAAGAATATCTGAAACATCCTCAAAGCTTTTTAAAATTTTGTATTATACCATGATAGCAATAAAACAATGAATGTTTAAAATTTTTCATTGCTTTTTTTTTAAGTAAGCAGACTTCCCGAGGAATAGACCCATCTTCCTCTTCAGACACATTTGCTTTCCTCACTGCTTATGGAAATCTACAGTAATTCAGCTAAATCTCAAAATCCTGTTTCAAAATGTCATTTTAAGGACATTAAAATGGATTTGTGCCATACTACCCTAACGACTTGTCTGTATTTTGTCATTATTAAACCTTTCCTGCTTAAACGGTGTCTGTTGAAAGTTTGTAAAGAAAAAGTATGCCCAGGGCAACTTCTTCTCAAAGCATCCCTGTAGGCTGTAGAATAAGGTCTGCATTTCTTCATTCTTTCTCAAGGCTAAGTTAAAAGTCTTGCGTCTTTAACAAACCAATACAATACAGTCTGGCTACTTTGTAGAGATAATCCACATTCCCAATTTGCCTTGTGAGTCGAATAGTGCAGGTATGGTGCTTATTGGTGTATGCTTCACTTGGCTGGGAATAAATTAATATGAGCTTGTGGTTTGAATTAAGGAGGTTTGAGGAGGGTGTATTATGTTTTACATGTTTTTTACAAGGACATAAAGTAATAATGTTTGGTGTCCATACTAAATGTGTAGATTTTCAGACTGCTACATATTCATGTTATAGAACATCCTTGAATCTGTTAACAACTCAAAACAGTCCACTCTAAAAATAGCACAAGCTTTTCATGAGATCTTCGTGAGACTTACTGAAATGATGAAAACAAACAGCTATTTGAACTGTGTGTGACTTTGGGTGGGCCTCAGACACCTGCGTCTGCCCATTGCTCAGCTCCTTACCTTACAGGCCCACAGAGGCCTGGCCAATCAGGGGTTTGTGAGCCTAAGAGAGACAGAACCTAAAATAAAGAAGGCTGCAATAAGGGTTTTCTAAAACAGCAATGTGTGAAAAAAAATATATACATATTTTTAGGTTGTAAATAATGTTAAGCTAGAATCAGGGTACCGGAGAGACAGTATAAAGCCTAAATAAAAAAAGCACAGTACTCCTCTCTTGAATGCAGTCTTTGTCCACAAAGGTGCACAGAACAGGGGGTCATGCATGTTTTATTGGTGCAGATGTTCTGAAGCACATAACTTCTTAATGATCTTGTAGGAAAAGATAAAAAACAAAACACCTTCATTCCATTTACTGTATTTTCTATTGTTTGTTATAGTATTAACTATTGGGAATATATTTGACCTTATTTGAGTTTCTCTTAGGGTTATAAAAATAGCAATTCAGTTTTAAATATTAATCACAGAACCTGTCAGGGGTGATCTGCACGCACACTGTTTACAGAAACAAACATAAAGTTGCCTCTTTCATAACTGCATTTACATCAGGGCAACTTTTTGTGTTTAAACTTACTTCAGCAGAGTTTGAAAGCCTTGTTATAAGATCCTTCTATGCCACACAGTTTTCTACATGCTACATCATCAACAACAATCATTCCCCACATGAAGCACCTGCTGTGATAACTGAACAGTGCTGGAAAAAAATAAACTTTTGCTACTTAATCAAACACACTGCTGATAAATACAGTCAACACAGCCAACACATACAAGAGAGAGAGAACAGAGAAGGGGTGAGAAAGCAGCTATGAGCAGAATGCAATTGACCAATGGCTGAGTCCTGCCATTAAATGCAATGAACCAATCAGAGCAATCTTATAAACTCGGACATTCTCTGCGCAGATATCCATTGAAATGTATTGCACAGAGTCAGTTTTTGTTCAGTTTCATGAGGTTTTTCTGAGATTTTAAGCTTGAAAATGGTCACATGGTGTTCATGGGGTACATGCAACTCAAACAAAAGGTATCCTGAGAGGATGGGCGACATAGTGTATTTTTTACCCTTTAATCTCAACCCAGAAAAGTGTCTTCTTTGGATAAACGTATGGGGTAGACCGTAACATCGACTCAACATACATGAAATTAACTTGGATGTTTACGTCTGTTTGAAGGTAAATCAACATCATATTTTAGGCAAAATATTGTCACTTTGCTGGAAAGAAATATAAAGTTATCTTTAACACTAGAACAGCCACAGCAGTTGGATGGACAGTTTGGGATTTTCTCTAATATTAGCCTAACGTTTGCTTCTCGCTGTGTTGTTCATCATGCCAATCATCATTGTTAGCTGTTGTCCAAAGAGCTCTAGTTAAACTAACGTTAGCTTCTGAAGCTTAGCTTCATTAGCTTATCTGTAATAGCCCAGAAAACAAAGGTCAGCTCTGCTAAATGATTCAGTGTAAATATTGTAGCTCCAAACTAACGGAGACACTCTTGGTAAATATGGTAAAAAGAACATTAGATTTTTCTCATGACCAATGCTGATCCTCTGTCTTGTTGTCTGAGATGCTGATGGTAACCAGATGTGGTTTATCAGGTTTGCACAGGGACCTGTAAGTTGTGTCTTGTAACTGACGCTTTTTATTAACCTTCTCAACAGTAATCGATTCATATTTTACTCCAATGTTTAGTTTAGACCCCTTTAGATGATATGTGATCTTTTTGTCTTCAAAAATCATCAGTGATGTCCTTCGAAATGTTTCCTACTGTGGCACCTCCCATAGCTCCTGTCACTGAATGTTCATTGCTTGTCCAAGTGAGTGGAGGGGGGTATGGCTTAGCCAAAAGTGAATTGTGGACAGTAAATTACATGGGTGGGTAATTCTTAACCAACAAGAAATAGGATGCAGACAAAGTTAACGGGTATCCTGATGCTTTAAAAATTAAACCTGCAAGCAGCGATTAAGGGGCCCTTGCTCACGTGCGCCAATCGGGGCAGCTGCCGCATGTGCAACAATATCAGCATGTGCACATGTGTATATGAGTCCAGAGAGGGGCTGTGACCGTTTCTGCCTAAAAGATAGTACCATGCATTTCCAGAGGGTGGCGCGATTGCAATATCAGAGACTAGATGGAGACTAGCATATAGATGTGTTGGGAAGTTGACTTTGATCATGTGTGTGAAATTTGAATCAGATTGGAGGTTAAATGAAGGAGCTACGATAAGTTCCTGGTTCATGGTGAGATTTCAGAGTTTGATGCATCACTTCTTGTTGACAATTGGAGGGGCTGTAGTTTTAGGTGAAAAAAAGTATATGGATGCATTCAGGCTGTGCCACTGAACGTATGTGTGCATTTTGGTGAGATTTTCATGGTGAGATTTCAGAGTTTGATGCATCACCTCTTGTTGACAATTGGAGGGGCTGTAGTTTTAGGTGAAAAAAAGTATATGGATGCATTCAGGCTGTGCCACTGAACGTATGTGTGCATTTTGGTCCACATCCAACAATGTACATCATCAACTTTGGCGACCTCCTGTGGCCACATCCATTGAGATATAAAACTTCCTTTAATAACTTTACCAATATAAACTACTACTCATTTTTTTTATAAGTCTAAGATATCATAATTTAAAAAAAAAAGACAGGACAGGATTTAGACAGGAGATATGGCAGGTGGAAATAGAAGACATGTGATGCATAAGAGGGAAAGGGGAGGTCTTTAATCCAGGCCAGCTGAATTCAGGAAGCTTGAGAGGGGGATTGCTTATAATAATAATAATAATAATAATAATAATAATAATAATAATTATTATTATTATTATTATTATTATTATTATTATTATTATTATTATTATTATTATTATTATATACCAAGGTCTGCCCATAGTTCTGTCCTGACATGCCTCCATAGGGCTGGCCAATCAGAGGGAAGGTGGTTTGTGGAGCAGGGAACCTTAAAGAGACAGCAGCCAAAATAAAGCATTTGAGGGGTTTTCTAAAACACCAGTGTGAGAAAACTAGGGATTCCTTTGAGTTGTAAATAATGTAGAGTTACTTTGGGAAACCTGGGAGACTATTTAATCTCAATGAGCGCAATAACCCCCCTTTAAGGTAGACTAGACTGTTAATGGTTGAGTTGTCAGATGTATGAGCCCCTTCATTGCAGGGTTTTATTACAGTGTTGCTCAAGTTAAACTGTGTAGAAACTAAATGACTGCTTTGGAATGAATTAACTGGGCACTTTTCCTGTGAGATAACAGATTTTAATGGAGTTTTCAAGCCCATTTTGAGAATTCTATATATAGCTTGAGAGAGGTAATACAACACACTGCGAAATATAGTATTACACCACAAAGTATACAATAAAAAATGTTTTCCAAATCAATATAGTGTCATATTGTGACTTAAGCATGGTAATAATATCATATCTTCACTGCTCAGAAACTCTGTAAATCATCAAAGTCAAGGCTGAGCAGCCAGAGGATATTAAAGAGGGAAAAGGGAACCATTTCCACTTTGAAAATATGACCCAGTTTAGTTTTTTTTGTGTGGTCAGTAAAACCCAGCCCTGTCAGAGAAACTCTTAACTCTTCTCTGACAGCGCTCAGTTCTTTCAATCTCAATGCAGCTAGTGAAAGATAAGCAAATAGGGGAAAAATGGAAACCATATAAAAGATGAGTCTGTTCATTCTAATAGCTAAATAGAATGTTAAGGTTATTACCTCTATGTTTGTTCTTTTTCTCTTTCTTTTGTATTTGTAGCTTTCTTCTAGTCAGAAAGCTGAGATGACATATTGAGTGTTTTGATACAGCTTGTTCGAATGAGTTGTCCTTGTCAGTGGGGATTGTGTTTGTCCTTTTATAATGGCAGTCTATCAGAATAATTACTCTGCAGTGTTTGGATCATGCACATTCATCAAGCTCTACGCGGAATGTGACTCCTTCTGTGTGTAATTGTGCGTGTGTGTGTGTTTCAGTATGCGCATTGGCCTTCGTGTGAGCATTTTGCACATGTGCGATCATTGATGTGCAATTCAGATGACTAATTTGCCAGCCGGCTTCTCTTGACCCTGAGTCAATTCACCAATGAGGATTGACATTTAACACTCATGTGACTGCATGTTTGGTCACTTCACAGCTTGGTGATTTTCCACAGCCCACAACAGACCAGCTCTGTTTGTCATATATGCTCTAACACATGTACTGTGGCTCTTCATGACGTTCATTTGTCAGGGCAGCAGTACCCAATCTATCCAGAGGGATGAAAAATGGTTGTTGCAACTTCAGAGTTTACGTATAATCAATAGTTGAAAGAGCTTGTCGATAACAGCATCTTTGGGAAAATAATTAAGATGCTTGAAATAGGATATAACACAACATTGTTCCTTGTTATGGAGTTTGATTGACTTCTTTTGTTGTTCACTCTGTAATTTACATACCTTCCTGTCCCTTGACAGCATCATTGCCCAACTTTATTGCCTCATAAGGTTACCCATTCATCATTTCTTTGCAAAACAAAGACAGGAAACATATTCACTCAACATCAGTGGGGTAGAAGCTGTGGCTGTGTGGTCACAATTTCAATACAGTGTTGTAGTTTGCAGCAGATCAATTTTCTCTTTCAGCACTGTTGTTCTTCATTAATTCAGGACAGAAGGCTTGCGGTGAGGAAATTACTTAATAATATGTATATCCTTGGGAACAGATTGGCATTTAGCTGGACTTATTTCTCCAGGCTCCAACTGTTTGATGGAACCTATTTAAAGAGGCAAAATTAGAAATGTTCTGCAAGTCACATTTGTTTTTGCTCCAGATACATTGGTTGATGTTTTTTCTATATATACTTTGATGTAAGGGAATAATTGGGCCAATTATTTAATTGATTTTAAGGTTGATGCTAGTCACAGTATAAATTGTGTCTAAATATCTTGTGTATCCCAGTCACCATACAAAATCATCCATGCATTTGGACCAATATCATATGGACTGAGGCATAAGGTTCCAAGCAAATGTGACAATTTGCCTGTGAGGCAAAGCAAGCTACTGCAGTGAGTTACCATGTACGTAGGTTGGAGTTTTGCATACCCTGCAATTTTTTTTGTTTTTATTTATCTATTTATTTATCTTGCATACACTTCACCATGGATGCAGTGAAACTTTTATACCAGTCGGCAGAGTGAGCAGCCTTCCAACTTTTTTAATTGAGACGATCTGAACGCAGCAGAGGAAGCCCTAAAGAGTAAGTTGTGCTGGGATTCAGTTTTGAGCCAATTAGGGGACAAAGCCAATAGACTTAACCACTTCTACTGTCTACGTTGAAGTTTGACAACCATGCTGACAAAATATTCAGCTTTCAAGTATCATTTAACCAAATAAATGTCAAGCACCAACTGTTGGCTAGCAGTTATGTCAGCTTTTCATAATCACCTATCATGGGACACCTCTCCTGATGTTGCGTTAAAGGATGGAATACAACTAATTAATGAAAAACATTATGACTCAACTCCATGAGCATAATACCTCTCTGCTACTCCAACTTTTCTTACTTATGCAGCATTCCCTTTCTTTCTCCAGCAAGTGACACTTTAAGTAATCCATTCAGAAGACTTTGTCTTCTCCTAAATGACAAATCTACCAAGCCACAAAACTCTTTTCACAGCAGTATCAGCTTTTTTATTTTTGTTTTTGTAATTAAGAGAAATTTCCAGGAAACTTATGTATAATTTGTTTACTCTTATTTTTTGTCCAGTATTACAAACAACAAGGCATGTAACAAAAATTCTGCTTCGCAAAAGCTTGCAGGAAAATTCCCAGGTGGCTTTTTTTCCAGCAATGGCTAACCAACCAATCTACTCCTTAGGGGTCAAGGTAAAACACAAAGCTGTGACCATACAAAGACACACCTGAAATTTCTCCAAAAGGATCCTACACACAAAGTAGCTAAATTCTCACCAATAGTGCTATTAGCACCCTGTCATTTAACACAGACACCCCTTATTCCACTTTAGCTCTGAGCCAAACACCTCCTGCCAATGTGCAACAGTCGTGTCCTTTCATTTTACTTTATTCCATTAGTTCAACCAGCTTCCAACTATGCGTGTGTGAATCAAAAACACAACTCCTCGTCTGTTGTAGCAAAAAAAGAATAAAAACACCTAGTTTGTAAAGCAAATAAATTTCCCTGAAAACACATCTGGTTAAAAAGTCTTGCACCAAGCAAGGGTGTCTTTTCCACTCATCATTAAGTTTATATTCATTTCACAAGTTCATTATTCATATTTGCTGTTTTGTTCTTCTTCAAGGACTTTTATTTAGGAGAATTTGCGATGATGGAGACAAAATACTATCAGCTTTGGGAGTCTGCATTAGAAAGATAACCTCTTAAAGTGGGATACCTGCAATCCCAACCGAGCTGAACCAGTGATCCTCTATGAATAGAAACTGGATAGTAATATTTTTTTTAAAAAAAACATCCTTTGGTAAACGTAATTCTTTGACTAAATAGAAAAGAAGGCTACTTTATGATGTTATTGAAACCAAGTTCCATCTAGGCCCGTGGTATTGCAAAATTAAACTAATACATAATATTTTTCACATTTTTAGTACAAATCTGCAATTCCTTGAGCATCCACTTGACAAAAGCCAATATATCTCCATGTGTTTCCATGTTTGAATGCCAGGCTTTATTTTGAGCTTTTTACTGTTTGCCTTCATTGAGAGGGATTTGACTTGGAATTAAACATAACAACATACGGTAATAACATGATGCTAATAATCTTCCTTTATGCAAATAATTATGATTCACAATGACTATACGTGTATATATTAAATAATGTATTACATTTTTTCATATTTATAATTGCTATTATCAAAAAACAAAAAAAGAACAAAACAAACAATAAAAGAAAACACCCTTAAAAGAAAAACCAAAAAGAAAAAAAAATGCATTTAATAACCCTTGATGAATATTAAATCTCCTCTGCAACCTGGTGAATATTTTTGTTTTGTACAGCTTTTTAAATTGCATTATGTTTTAACACTCCTTCCACCCTTGTGCTAGCCCATTCCATAATTTAACCCCACGTACTGTGACACAAAATCCCCTTAGTGTTGTTCGCACCCTGTGAGTTTTTCAGTTAGATTTTCCCCTTAGATTGTAACCCCCTTCTATTTCCCAAAAATGTTTGAATATTTAATGGTAGTAAGTTGTTCTTTGCTTTGTACATTATTTGTGCTCTACGATGTCTGGGAATTTTAATAACTTTGACTTTAGAAATAATGCAGTGGTGTGGTCTAGATATTTAACATTCTGAATTATTCATATTGCTCTTTTTTTGTAAAATGACCAGAGAGTTGAGTGAATTTGGGTAGAAAGTTTATTATGAGGCAACCATTGGAGTAAGAGTCATACAGACATTTGCCTAATAAGGGGTTGGCTGAGTAGATGGACAGGTGAGCACTTGTATCTGTTTGCGAAAGGAAGCTAAAAGTTTGTCTGATCTCTGCCTATTTGCCTGTTCACTAAACACCTCTCAGTTATGTTCACCAATTGCATTGCAGGACCATAACTAGCATGTATTGTGGATTAAAAAAAAAAGTTTTATATTCTACTTATCTACAGTGCCGTTATTACTTGACATACAGGTCTGAAACAACTGTTGTGAAAAACAGCACATTTAGATTGATTATCCTCTGTCCCTTACACCATATACATTGATTATTACTCATCCATTTCTTATTTTTATCATATATTCTCTCACCCTTATGTCCCTCTTCTCCCATCTGGGCATCTACACTGTTTACATCTACCCATTCTCATCCAGCCTTCCTGCTCTCTCTGTCTCCAACACTCTTGCTCAGCCAATCTGTCTGAAGATCTATTTATTTATTTGCCTGTTTTTCTTTTACCCCCCCCCCCCCCCCCTCACAAGTGTTGTCTTTCATATTTGCATGTCAAACAAAGAGAAAGGCCAAACTGTGGTCAAACATTGTTTATGCCTTAGGGACACAGACACTCTCCCTCACCCTTCTTTTGTCACTTGCGCACACAGCTGCAAATGTCCCAACATAGCATGCGGCACACACATACGCGTGCAGACGGAACAACATCAGACTGCATGTGGACGAGTGGCTGAATCTTCTTGACAGGCCTGTCTTAAAGGGGAATAAAGGAGACGGTGGGAGCAGAGACAAGGGGGAGAGGAACAAGAGAGGAAGAGACGGGGAGAAGACATGATAAGAGTGAAAGATGGTGGAAAGGGAAGAGGCTGTGAGGGTGGCGAGGAGAGGCGAAGGAGATGGGAGGAAGAGTCACAGTGACACATGAGGGAAGGGGAGTTGTGGTTGGCAGACAGCAGCTGGAGGATATGATCAACTCAGCTGACACATCAGTTTATATTAGCGTAGAGTGGCGGGACAGATGGAGGGAAGGTGGGACGGACGATGAAAGAAATGGGTGTGCAGCAAGGAAACAGACGGGCATGGAATAAGTAATAGAGGAATACAATTGGACGGTTCGGTGGAGAGAGGAGAAAGAGTTTAGGGAAAGACTAAAGGAGGGAAAAGAATATTAAAATATTTATATTAGTATATTAAAGTTAGAAGCGGCAGTGGCTCAGTCCATAGAGACTTGGCTTAGCAACCAGAGGGTCATTAGTTCAAGTCCTGGCATGAACCAAGATTGGGAATTGAGCTGATAGCTGGAGGGGTGTTAGCATAATTTCCTGATCACTGCTGAAGTGTCCTTGAGCAAGGCAAGGGGGGCAAGACGAGAGTACCTTAATCATTTTCAGCTTTACAGAGGTCCTGAAAGATTTTAAATCCAATGAAGTGAATAAAAAAAGTGAAACAAATGAAGTTATTTAAACTAGACACATTTTCGTAACTGTGGTTCTTTAGTTCAATAATTGTCTTTAAGAGAGTATTTTATCACATAGTGAAATGGAAAAAAACAGGAAAAAAAACCTTATTGACTGAGGCATAATTTGGGTTAAACTAGAAGAAGAAATCTCAAGAAGCTGAATAAAATGTGTCTTATTATTGTGGTAATTTGAAACACAATATATGCAGGGACATGAAGTCTCTTTGTCTGATTTGGCTTGCGTGCCACAAAATGTTGCAAATATGCAAATGTGAAAAGCATGTGTTGCACAGTTGATTGAGTTCAGCATCCTGATGATTCACATGTGGATTTTTTATACAATTAAACTTTTTACATACAAGTTAATTTTTTTCTTCAAGTTCTCACATTCTACATGCTCTCCTATTTTGCAACATATCTACCTTCATAGAACTAGCCCAAATACATTCCAAGCTGAAGAGCAAACATATCCAACTGAAGCCAATGTTTCATTTATTCCAACTTCCATACATGTGCACCAGGGCTCTTAATTAACACCCGCTAAATGTGAGTGAAAATTTGGTTTTGTGGGTATAAAGAAAGATTCAGCAGCCAGCTTAGCTGCTGAGAAATGACCATCTATTTCGCAGTTTCTATGAGAATGCATCGTCATGCACCTCGGTGTACACAGACAGCTCTTTCTCCAGGTGTGGCGGGATTGGAGGAGAGTGGCCCTCTCCTCCCTCTCTTCACATGAACTGCCTGAATTTGTTTTTTCTTTATCAGAAAACTCTCAGTGCCGCCTCATGAACACACAGGAAGCTCTGCTGCTGGGAAGAGATGCGTTCTTTCATGCTCATTCTCTTGCACTCTCCCAGCTGGATGGGGAGATTCTGCAGTTTTCTATGTTGGGCCAGCGTCTGTGGGCTTGGCCTCTGAACAGGAACGTTTTGAGAGACTAGGCTGGCTCCCCACAGTGGTATGAACCATACGGGGCACGAAGGCTACATATGCAAACAGGGACGTGTCAAGAATTTTTTCTTGGGGGAGGGACACATAGGAGCACAGACTATAGAAAGATGGCCCACTGAAATTAAAAGTAGGTATGATTAATTTATTTTCCACAAATAATACACATTATATATATTAATAGTTTCACTTAATTGGCCTTTTTTTGCAAGGGAAAAAATTTGGCTAGTGGAAACTGACTGGTAGCTTCAGAAACTTACCAGCCACATTGGCTGGTGATCAAGAAAGTTCATTTAGAGCCCTGATTCATACATTTAGTCAGTGTGGCATTTAAACTTCCCTGGAGAGGTGATAACACATTTGGATAATGTGTTGTTGTGGATAATGTGTTGCTGTGAACCATCGCTCATTCAAGGAAACATTTAATGATGTTGGTGGAGAGCCAAGCACAGATATAGCTCAACTACTTCAAATGCAGCCACCTGCAAAATCTGCAGGGAAGGAAACCGCTGAGGCTCTGCAGCAGCTTAAAATGATGCCAATTAGCTACATGTCATGTCCACAGTTGAATATAATGGTAATGATTTTTGTGTGAAGAGTTAAATGACATTTAAATAATCTTTTGCAGTTTGTACAAAGATGGTTATGAAAGATGTTTTTCTTTTTTCCAGCTGCTGGCAAAATCTCCTTTGGGGTACAAATCCAGTCACCTTGATTGAGGTAAGCCTCTGTCAGACATGGCAAATTTAGGTTCATTAAACCGTTTATAAGTGCTGTATGTTTTAGTGCACCCCCTCCAACTCTCCAACCTGTCAGTAAACTCAACATGCCACTGCCCAAGTCCATACCCCACAAATAAAACTGGCCTTTCCCCTTCTCCTTTCTGTTGCTACTCTTTTCAGGCACTCACCTCTTACTCTACCTTCACCTTCACAAACATAAATACCTCCCTAAAGATAGAGCCTCCTCTTCATTCCCACAGTCTTCACACAAGAGTCCCAAGCTAATAAATAATTTAGCGTCTCATTAATATATGCAAAAATGACCTTGTGTCTAATCCTTCTACTACAACCTTAAATTAAATAGTTTCTGGTTCCTCATTGTGCCATGTAAAGCACATACTGACTGTTTGTGTTTCACATTTCTTACACATTTCTCCCCTTTTACTTTAAAGAGGGAATGTTATACTTTCCCATGTTTTAAACATTGATATACAGTAACAGTGCTGGATGTTTACACTTTTATTTAAACTGCTACATATTTCAGTGTTGGAGAAATCTCTGAATCAGTCTGCTAGGTGCTCAAACCAGTTTTTTTTTATTCATTCATTTTAATAGCACAAGATCTTCATGAGAATTGTTGAAATAATGAGATTATAACAAAAGTATCTGACTGGTTCATGACAAGTTAGAGGGGTGAGCTTCGAAAACCAATGTCTTTCTGCCCCTGGGAGGCCTTCAGATGGCTGGCCAAATAAAGGGAATGGGGGTTTGCTGAATGGGAAGCCTTAAAAAAGACAGCAGTTAAAACAAAGCATCACGTAAAGGTACTTTGGGGGCACCAGGGGGACAGTTTTAAGCTTAAAAATTTCATCATTTGTCTATGAAGATGGTTACAGTGTTCAAATACTTCCTTAGGTGTTCTATTCAGTTGAGAAAGGGTGATTGTGAATGCTATAGCAATGTATCTCATAATTTCCTGTTAAACTTAACAGTCGCTCTTGCTGCCCATTAGACAGAGTCATTGTCATCTTGGAGGTGAAAACCTAGATGTTTGGGAAGAGATCCAGGGGCACCGATTTGTTTGTGGTGACATTTTACTTGATTGCTGTGAGTCCAGCTGTCCCCGCGGAGCAAATGGTCCTGCAAAACAAGATCAACTCTTCTGTGAGTGATAAAACTTGTTTAGTGATCATTCAAGTAGGTTGAACGTTGAAGGTTGGACAAAAGTATCTGCTAAATGAAATTGTAGAATTGTAGGTTCAATTAAATTGTAGTTCATTCATCTTCTATACCACTTATTCTGTTCAGGGTCGGGGATGGGGAGAACATGCAAACTCCACACAGAAAGACACACCCTGCCTGAACCGGGATTTAGTCTTGTGACCTTCTTGCTGTAAGGCAAAAGCACTAACTGTGGCTTCACTGTGCAGCCCTCAATTTCAGATCATGCTTTTCATAGTCAATATGGCTAATAATTCATATTCAGTTTTGTAGTGGCACAAATCTCAGCCCATACCCTTCCTCTGCTGTCACTCTCAGGGTGGGACACTGAAAATGATTTATATCTGCTGCTTTAAGATAAAGAAGCAACCGCAATGATAAAGGATGATGTAAACTCTCCATGGGCACTGAGAAATATTTCAAAGTGAAACAGCTACAGAAGCAATTTACTTCCTGTTAGTTTCTGTTAGACAAATGATAACATTACAGTTCAACCTAGCTTACACTACTGTCAACTCTTAGCCCTCTGAAAGTTAGCCCTGGGGGGAGATTTTTTTTAATCTGTCAAAATATTCTTGCTAATATGAAGTTAGTCCGGAATAAAGGTCTTTTTCCTTTATAGAGTAATGCAAAAATGTAATACTAGCTTTCATATCTTAGAGTGATTTTAGTTGGTAGATAGCAGAATGCTTAGATGAGTTGCAACCTAAGCTGTTCATTTAAACTAAGTGAACACTCTTTGAAACAAAATAAACAGACAAAAAATGTTAAGAAATCATAGTAATTTTTCAATAGAACAATATATTTTAAGTTATATCTTATTTGGCAAACGGGCATATTTCCATGTATTTACTACTGTTTAGTATTTTGGCTCCTCCTATTACATCTTAGCCTTACCGCACTCAGTGATGAAATGAAGTACCGCCATGTCTGAATGTGTGACTGCAAAAATGTGTTCATCCATTTTTGTCCTCCTTTTTTCAGGTGAATCGTTACAGAACTTTGTACCACTATCATGCTCCAAGATACACACACACATACACACACACACACACACACACACACACACAAACAAAAAAACAAACAAACAAATGCACACCCATACATTGTTTCTCTCTTCTCTGACCTCTTTCCTCTTCCCATGTGTCCTCCCTCTAACACTCACAAACACAAACCAGACTAAAACACAGATGGTACTTGACAAGTTGAGGCCGCATCTGTGCTTGTGCTCGTCTGAGTATTTAGTCAACAGAAAAAGTAGTTACCTGGAAGTAAATTCAACTTTTGTGTCTTTGTGCCTTGGAAACAGACTTGTGACTTCTGTTTTGTTTAGTTGAGATTCCACCTTCTGGTGTCTATGACAAGTCCTTTTAACATTAAAACAGTCTGGAAGACATGTAGCAATTTAGTTTTCACTAGTGGAAATTACATCTCAATATGTCAAAATGTAATTCAACATGTTGAAATCTTAATTCAAGATATCTGTAAAGCTGTGGTAGCGCTACCGTTACTATGCCGTTATACTTTACCTGACATACGATGTTGGGCATGCCGGAACAAGCGCCTGGTAGGAACAGGGATGTCAGACTCTGGTGTTCATACTGCATGAACGTCCTTTTGGATGTCATCCAAATTACCAAATTGAAATTGGATATGTAGCCTAATTACTACATTTATTTTGGATATGGCTGTACATAACTGAAGGTATCTACAATAGTATTTTTAAATGGGGAAATTCCATATTTAGACCTAACTATTCAATTCTAACCAGTTAAAAAAGAAAATTGTAGAAATCTGTAATATTATTGTGACACGTAAAAATGCAATTACTGATATCTATTTGCATTCAGATAGCTGAAATTCATTTCCAGATATCTGTAGTTACAGTCTTATATTAAATAACTCCAGGTAAAGATGGAAGATGGAATTTTGACAAGTAAGAATTGCATTTTTGATCTCTAGAATTAAATTATGGTCTCTGTAATGTTAAAAAAAAAGTTCAAATCATAAATGAACTTTGTCACTAGTAAGAATAGAATTGTTGATATCAAGAATTTACCTTTTTACCAGTGAGAATTGAGTTGAAGATATCATAAATTAGAATTGTGACATGTCAAAATCTTATAATGGACATGTTGACTTTGAATTACAACATGTAAAAATTGAATTACTGATATCTATAATTCAATTTAAATAAAAGTCACACAATTTGAGTAACTGTGATTATGTTACAGATGATTACAATGACAGTTTCTAGTAGTGAAAATTGAGTCGTAGATATCTTTAGTTAGAATCGTTACTCGTGAAAAATACATTGTGGATATGTCAGCTTGGAATTGTAAAATGTCAAAAAGCAATTATTGATATCTACAATTGCTGTTACCACTAATACTTAAAATGTTGAAAGGGCTTGCTATAGGTGTCTGGACACTTTCCTGTTTCACTCTGCTGTTACTGTTCCTACTGGACCCAACTGAGGGTAAATATCAGGAACTGTGTGGTAGGTGAGGATGTTATGGTCTAAGGCTGTTTTGCATTAGCAAACTCTATCAAAAAAAGCCACCAGAATAGAAATACACATCAAGAGGGAATGAAATAAAAATGTATTTCTGATTATAACTACTCAGTTTAGTCTGCTAGTTATTCAGCTTTCGGAGTCCTAAAAGAAAACTGTCTGTGTCAGTAAGCTGATTATGAACTGATTGCACTGATGAACATACAAAACTGTGTATGTCACACCAAATTTATTTATTTGTAAATAAATGCTGAAGTGATATTTTTACTCATAATTTTCTATGCATTACAAAAAATCCATCAGTTATGAGTCTGATTTTATGTCAAAGCTTAAAGTTAGACCCTCTGAGTGAGCAAAACATGAGCAGGCATGTTGAAAGACTGAGGTTATTAGCTTCTGTTATGAAACCATTGCATCAGACTGACTTAGTTTGAGCCACAGGATCAAAACCAAAATAAGATAATATTGCAAGAGAAGTAGAATTTCTACAACCCGGAAAAAGAATTCCGAATTGTTGCACATTGTGTACAAGAAACTGAAGACAGAGAACTATATGAGACAGAAGAGATTTGTACAAGTCAAACTGCCGACACGCTCTGGCCTTGAGGGCCAGCACGTTTAGCCAAGGTATTAAAAATTAAGGAGATTTTGTTTCATCATAAAACAGGAGGAATAATCTTCCTTGTTTCACACCTGGATGGTCCTTATAAGTACCAGGCAGCCCGGCCCCTCTGAGAATAATAACCCTTCTCTCAGCTAACTCCAGCACACTGTGACGACCTGTAACTTTCGATTAAAATCACCATATTTCAAAAGCATATTGAATTAATCTTTTATTAATTCCTGGGAAAATTAAATTACATTACTTTATTGGTCAAGGCTTGGTCTGAGCAGAATGATAAGAGGTGATTAAACATTGATGTTGAAGGCAAAGCTCACAGAACAGAATATTAATGATGGAATAACAATGTGGTTTTTGTTTTGTTTTGCTCTTTTTTTTTTTAATTAAACATTACATTCATTTCCCAGCTGTTCATTAGGAAGGAATACAGTTATTACCCGGTGTGGGATTCTAATGAGGCTCATAAACCCGAATGACCAAACAAACAACAGTGAAGATATCAACAGTAAAAATTTAGGGGCGTTCCTGAGGCTGAATTTTCTGTTTCCACTCAAGACAGTATTAGCTCCAGATCTAGGTGTGATTTGTCACTGTACCCATAAAGATCACTGCATTTGAATTTCATTCGCCTAATAGCTGAATTGCCTAAGTCATTATAAACATTTAAATTATTATTTTGTGAAATATGACTTAGGTAATCATGCTATCAGGCTAACAACTTGTTTGTTCAAATAAAATCCCTCAAAAAATTCTTCATGAGTCACGTGTTCTTATTTCACACTCACCCGTTCTCTCAGGTCAGCTGATCAGCTGCTCCTGAAGGTTTCTAACACAAAGTGGAAGCTCAGAGGACGACCTTGTGTTCGCTGTTATGCCTCCAAAACTATGGAATGATTCACCTCAGCATGTCAAACAGACCTCATCTCTTCCTGTTTTTAAATCTCTTCAAAAGACCCATCTCTGTCCCATCGCCTTTGACACACAGTAGTAGGAATAGGAAGCAGAGCATGCACACATTATATTCATAAAGATCCACAGATTACCTTAATCTACAAATATTGTGATCAGTCCCATCACTAATGAACAGGGTTTGGATCCTTGGTCTTTCTTAGTGTAACAACCTCAGCAAATATACCCTTGGGGGTTGGAATTCCAGCCCTTTAGGTGGACCGGATCATTTGCCTCGGCAAGAACTGTCCCTCTTTGCTCTCAAATTGTTCTTCACACTTTTGTGGCTAACAAATACCATTTCTTGAATTGTTGGCCATTCGGGCCCACTCATAAGCCTCTACCTACCTCAGTGCAGATGCTTTCAACACCACAACTATCCTTAAGCAGAGATTACTGCTCGTTATTTTATGATCCTGAAAACTTAAGTTTTGTACTTGGCAATTTTAAAATCAGTAATATTTAACTGGCTGGTTAACAACAGATTTCTCTGTTGTGTGACAGCCTTAAGCTTTTTTTTCTCCACTTTACACAGACCTTAAGGGAAATTACAAACAAAGGCTCTTAATTTTAGTGATAAACATGATGAAGTCTAAATTCCTACAGAAACATTGAAAAGGAAATTAAATTTTCTATTTAAATCGTTTCACACAAAGTCACCCCTGCTGCTGTAACACAATTTCCTTTTAATTTTCTTGTTCTAGGCCATTGTTATTGACCCCTGGGGCTTGCAGCACAAATATGATTGGCTGACCAATCAAGGTAACTCATATTTTAAACACCAGCAAATGAGCCGTCTGTAGAAAAAAAATGAAAATGTTGTGTCTACATGTTTACTGCAGGGCCTCGAAGACAAAGGACCGGCACAAGCTCTTTGCACACTGTTATTAACTGGAGTTATTGTGAGTAGATTTTGTCTAAATGTATTTGAAGGTAGCAGTTGTACAGTTGTAGTACATCATGCTGCAGTTTTCAGCCAGCCTCACAGGCATCACAGCCAACAATGTGTCATCTGTGACCTTTCTGTCTTGGATGCAAAAGCACTCCTTTCAAGTGGAAATCAAGTCATTTTTCCTGCTCACTCTGCCTCAGAGAAGAAAAAAAGACTGACCTCAACCTAAATGGAATCACTTTGGTCTAAAGTCAACAAAACAGTCCTGAGAAAGAGTTACTCTGTTAATGCCTTTTTTTTTTTTTTTTTTTTTTGCCACGGTCCCTGTTTGACTCTGGGACCTGCTCTGCCCTCTCTGCCCATTGCATCATGTCTAACACAGAAAGCAGACCTCTCTGCTCAACCCTTTGTTTTCACCTCTGTCCCTTAAAAAGGGCAATGCTTTGGTGCAATTTGACACCTAACTATAACCTATGTTTAATGAGGAGTATGTAGTTATGTTGTATCAATGGCAACACAACCACTCTTTGTCATTTCGTGCTGAGGGTGCATATGAATATCTGTGTATACTTGTGGAAAACACCAAATTGGGTCTCGCAAACTTCACATAGCTGCACTACACTTATCTCTCTGTGGTGACCAATGTGGTTGTAAAAATGACATACTGTACATGTTGCTGATGATCATACAGCAAACACTGCACAGAAAAACAGAATAAATATAGAGGCGTTGGGGTTTGATGGAATTTAAGTCGACATACTGTGATTCCAGAAATGTAAATGTGGGAAAAACAACGCCGCCCAGCGGGTCACTCACTGGGCTTGTAATCTGCCTTGTTTTAATGCATAGTCATAAACGGCAAGAGCAGAGATCGTGTTAACCGATTGTTCTCCGTCTTTGCCAGAACTGTTTAACCAATGACAGAAAAATCTGAAGGTTGCCCGTCATTTTGACTGATCAGAAACCCCAACAGCGATCTAGCTTTTGATACAGTCAATCACAATGTTCTTCTCTCAAGGTTGTCAAATTTTAACTTCTCTGCAAATGCCATTAAATGGATGGAGTCCTATCTAACAATGAGGAGACAGTGTACATGTTTTGGAAATGGGACATCATCATTTATTAACTGTAGTATTGGTGTCCCTCAAGGATTGGTCTTAGGACAACTTTTATTTAGTCCATATGTTAATGAATTACGGCTTGTTTCCCCGGAAGTTGAAACTCCAATGTATGCAGATAACACCGTCATTCTCAACGATATTTAACTACTAACAAAAGGTTAAGACTCTTACTGGATGCCTCATTGGATTTTTGCAGTTTAGACACAGCTCCAGCCAAGACACAACAATTTTTCACTTTGTTTTCCTCCTGGCAGGCTGCATGCGTATATCTCCTCTCACCTGCTCCAGGTGCGTCATCTGAAAGTAGGTCACACTCTTTCAGAAGGAAATCTGCGTCTTCTAAGGGATAAAAGCTGACGGCTATTCATTTATTTATTTTTTAATTACCAGCCTAAGATAAAGTATTAATGTATTTGTTTATGATTTATCTACTTACCAACACGTTTATGTTTATTTGAATAAACTATTTTCTTATATAGATTCTTTAGTATTACTTTAGTTTAACTGGATTTAAAGGCTACTTTTGAGTCTTGTAAATTATAAATTAAACTACAATTTGAATTGACAGAGGTATTGTGTTGTCCTGTTTATGATCTCACATTCTCTGACCTGCCGGCTTGTCTTATCCCTTTAAACGTTGGCATCGATTGGCACTGCTACGACTCACGCGGGACTGAGGCTACCTCTCTTGTACATCGGGAACGCATGCTCCAGGATTTCCTCCCGGTAAAGAGGGTTCTGGTAGGATTGGGAAATCTGTCTTTTAGTATGAACTTCCAGTGATGGAATTTATGTGAAAAATCAAAGGAAGACAAAATGTTTAACGCATATATTTATTAAACACCGTCTTGGAAATGAAGGAAATAAGGTCTCCAATTATTTTCTTTCTGACAATAGCCTGACTTTCTACACTTGTCATGCATCTGTCATTCTACTAAAGTAAGCATTAATAACCCACACCGTAGCAGCTCTGTCAGAAAAAATTAAACATAATTGCTGCTTTTTAAGATTCCTCCTCTTCTTGGAATGAAATACTTATGTAATGAGGCTTTAAAACATTCTCTCTCCACCCTGTACAAATATTTAGCTGCCTATCTCAAGGTAATTGCATAATTATTACCATCCCATAGTATGTCAACCAGACAAAGAATTTTAATTCAAATTTCAATTCAGTAATCAGTGTCAAGGAGGATGTAATTTAACAAGCGCCAGCATGATGCTGTTTGTAATGAAATTGTGCATCACATTACAGACTCATCCTGACACTCTGATTGGCCCTGCTAATTATCTGTTTGGCTAACATTCATTAATGGGCTGCAATTATGTTTCTTAGATTTGTAAAGTACATAACAGTTAACCATTTAGTTGACTGATTCTGATTTCTAAACTTAATGTTTGATCTGCTAACTGAGGGCAGGAGATCAATAAAGTCCCTGCCTGACTGACGCCTCAAATACACCAGCTGTGTCTGCAGTCCTGCTCCGCTCCGCTGCTTGTTGACTGCGTTTGTCAACTCACACTGGCTGCGTGTTCAGTCCGGCAAGTCGCAGCACTGATGCACAGCTGGAGTCGCGAGACCGAGGAATTGCCGTGCTTCCCTCTCCATTGATAAGCCTCTCATTATTCACGTTGTGCTGTTAAAACCACAAACCGGTCGATTCCTGGCGTGTCTTCGCTCATTGTGTCGTTTTCTTGGTTTCGACATGATTCATTTTATTTTGAAAGTCTTAGGCTCTTTTTAGGTGGTTTCCGTGCACTACTTCCTGTCCCACTCGATCTTCTCAACTCTGAATTGATGCGTCACAGCTCCGGGATCCAGCAAAAATAGGATGGCAGCGGATTCGCTGCGACCTGTCGGATCAGCCATGCAGACGGACCGCAACAGAACGGATCCAGTGTAAGTTGACACATTGACTTGAATGGAAACCTATCTGATTCTGTGCCTTGACAGAACTGAGCTGGACTGCAGACGCAGCCGGTGTATGTCAGTTGTGACTGACTGACTGACTGATGGAGTCACTGTCTAACTTGGTGATTTATTACACAGAGAGGAGTTTCACATTTAGTTTTCTGCCTTTCTCCTGTGTCCTTGTGTTGCAGTGACCTGTTCTCATTTATATTATCTTGTACAATTACCTCTCTGTTGCTAGGAGACATCCAGGAGACATTCCTGCTGGGTTTGTTGTGGTCCTCAAGGTCTCCAACGGGCAGACAGGTCTCTCCGGCATGCATGCGTGTGTGCTTGTGTGTGACTACCGTGCCGTGTACAGTGGTAGTCGTGACTGTGTTGTAGCAGACAAAGGCAGAAATCAGCTTGATCTGGTCATTACTCCCAGAGGACATCATGACACTTTTTTGTATCAGTCTTTCTTCACTTTTCTATCACTCTCTCTTCATATCGTCTCTCTTTGCTGCAGTCATATCTCCAAAATCTTATCTGACTTTTTATGGCTCATTGTCACATCATTGGCTACAAATTCTCAGTTGCAGTCCCACCACACCCAGCCTTCTATATCCAACTCCTTATGCTCTTCTTTCACCATAAGTTACATTTTTTCATCATTTTCTAGTTTTAAGTTGAATTACACATCCTCCACATCAGCCTTAAATGCTGTGATTAAACATAAGTACACTTAAAATCCTGTCCACCTCTCGCCGTTTCTGTTTAACAGCGAGCGATGTTGTACCCGAGGGCATTTTAATTTTTAAAGCGCCACAAGTTTCAGAGTCATTTAAGGAACTGAAAGTGTGCAAGCACTTACAGTCAGCCTTTAAGAAGTCTTTCTTGTTAGAGATGAATGGTAAAATGCTTTCTGAAAGCAAGATAGGGCGCAAGTGCCACGTTTTTCAGCAATCTCGCTCGCTGTTTTTGATCTCTACACCTGATAACTTTTTTTTTTCTGTCATCTCCTCCTTCAATTATTCTGTTTCTTCGGTTTCCACCCAGTCTACAAGGAAATACACTCATGGAACCTTCATCAATGAAACAACAGGTATTGCTGGAGACGCGTATCATATCATTAAAATCTAATTCTTTCAGGTTCCTTGTTTGTGAAGGATGTGACATACGCAATATGATAACATAAGACACAGCCATCAAAGAGAGAATCATTAGATTTTGCATCCAGTGACAGCCGAAGGATTCCCTACTGTGAGAGGGGCCTCACCCACCTCTGATTTTTCACAGCACACATAGTCTTCAAGCTTTTATTTTCCCTTTCTATTTCATCCCCATTCCAATCCACTTCATCCATCCCTCTCCAAATGAACCACCTCATCTGTCCTACCCCTCTATTCCATCTGGAACTTTTCACCCCTCTGTTCTCTCCTCTTGTGTTGTACTCTTGTCATACATGACTTGTTCATTAGGATAATTACAGGCTGTTAGGTATTTAGTTGATACATACATACTCAGCCTGTGATGAATTTGTTTCTTGAGTGGTGTCAACATGTAAATATTAATAAAACGGAAAGGCTGAATGGGTTGATTAGTAGATCTGACGCCACACTATTGTTCCATTTTTAGACAGATGGTTGATTTTTATTTTTTTAAGTATATTGATAGTTTTTAAGTCACATATACTTTAAAAGTGCCCACAAAAATACAGTAACAGACCACCGTTTTTTGACCCATTTATCTCATTGCAACAAAGACACAGATTACATCTTAAATCTTACACCAACTTTGCAAACGACGTGCCATGACAAGTGCTCTATAACTAGAGAACAGCACATCTTCAAAGATGGGACCATCAGTGTTCAGCAGAGGGTTTGCCAGCTTTTACCAGTAACATTTCTCTTAATGTGTTCTCGATGATAGTTAAGATCACTGATCATATGCTTTTCATCTATGGAATCTGACTCACACGTAACTACAGATAATCTGCCCTCAGTGCTGTCCCTCTGGTACCCTGTAGTAGCTTTACATGATTTACAGATTATCTTTTTCATTTAGTTTTTTTTTCCGACTGGTGTTTTACAAAACTCTTATTCCAGCCTCTGTCTGAAACACATTGTTTTCGCTGCTCTCTCTCTGAAGCTCTCCACTTCACCAGCTCTTCAGAGGCCTGATGGGAGCAGAGCTATATGCGGACATTGGTGTTTCAGCGCTGTCCTTCCAACATGTCATGAACCAGTTTGGAGATCCTTATGTGATGACTTCATCATTTCAGCAAGTCTTGTGCAGAACTCATGAAGATCTCATGCTATTGCATCCATGCAGTTTACAGACAGATTCATGAATTTCTACAACATTTCAATTATATGTAGCAGTTCTAAAAAACAAAATGTTCACCTTTAGTATAAACTTCCAGTATTGTTACTTTATATCCATGTATCTCTTTATAGTACCATTATATTAACCACAGGATATTGTAGTAACGAGCAACAACATGAAGCTGAAGGAAGGCATTTGGCTGCACACCTGCCTGTGAGTCGAATAAGTCAATCTTTGAACTATACCGGTATCCAGTTGGCAACTTAAACAAAAAAAAAGTGTTCTCTTTTATCTGGTTTAGCTTGCCTACTCTCTTCCTTCAAACCCTTTTGCAACCCCACCCTCCACCACAGAACATGGGAGAAGTACTCTCACAAACTCAGGCTTTTGCATTCCACGTAGGCCCAGGAAGGGCAGGGAGCCATACTGCCAGTTATAACTTATTACTTGCAAATACTAAATTCCTGATAAGAGAGAGAGGTCCAGATTGTATTTTTTTTGTACCAAGCTGCAAATTATTTCCACTCTGTTCTAAAAATGTGAATTTAGACTGTAGGATTGACTCATGGTTTAATTGCGCACCCACAAAGCCGGGCTGACCCAGCAAAAACGTGGGCATTTAAGTGGTCTGACCCAGCAGAAAGAAAAAAAAAAGTTATTTAACCTGGCTGTTATTAGGACTTCCAGACTTTTGCCAATGGCAATGGCTGTACTTCCCATCAATAACTGATATGACCACTTGACAGAATGATAACACCCAGATGATTTGGCAGAAGACGAATGAAGCACACCTTTAAATAAGTATGTCTATTGCTTAATGCTGTCTAGGATTGTTCTCTTTACCAAACACATGATAAAAAAAGACTATACACAAAGGTGGTCTGTTTCTCTTCCCATCAGTATCTGTTCCTGCCTTTCTTTTGTACAAGAAGTACAATGTGTCCCAAGGCAATGAGCTAAATTTCCCATTTAGATCCCTGATCAAAAAGTTGAAGAAGCCTTTTTTCTTTATGTTGTCAGCACCATCGATTAAAACATTTGGCTGCTGCAGTTTTAAAGCAAAGGCCTGTGGTAGTCTGAGAGCAGCTAAGAGACAGCCAGAGATTTCAGATCAAGAGAATAAGCCTTGCAGATGTATGCATTAATCTGCTGCCCGACCCAATGTACTCATAGCTTCATCACTGTTACCGTAGCCTGCCAATGCAGCTCAGCTGATCAGCACAGGCACTGCAAGCTAAATGAAAAATGCATTAAAGTGATATTCCAACAAGGTGGAAAATTGTTGTCTTACAGGAGACATGGCTATATCAGAAGTAGCTTCCAACCTTCAACATCCGCTACTCACCAGAGGGTGTTTCCAGCAATAACTGCCAACTCGTTCTTCAATGTTTTTTAATCATTTATGGGTGGAATGATTATAATCAAAACAGCATTTTGTAACACATCAGAGGTTTATTCCACATTAGGAACTCTGGGTTGTGTTCAAGCATTGAAAATTTATTTTAGACTTTATCTTCATCCTGACAACAAGAGAGTTCACCATGGTGTTCACCTGAAGGGCAGCTATCTGAATGCAGCAGCAGAACAAGAGAGAGAGAGAGAGAGAGAGAGAGAGAGAGAGAGCGCTGTCATCAGCCTGTTAAAAAATGTGCTTTTATCTCCCTGAGTCGGACTTTTTAATGATACAGAGAAATACACAGAATGTATAAATGTGGCAGCAAGAAATATGGTTTCACTGAAACCCAGTGAGGATTCACAAGCTGTCTGGAAACAGTCCCTTAATGGGTATGTTTAGGTTGTTCCATTTTTTTTCCACAGCAACAACCAAGATGTGAGAAAAAAAGAAATATAAACACAAAAGAGACAAAAAAGCAATGTGCATTTAGGTTATTTTCTGGACGTTGACCATGGTCACTAATCTCACAACTATCATCAGTTCATCAGTGTTTCAGTCGGTTTGATATTTTGTCTTTCTGATTTTGATTCTCTTTATGCTTCAGCATTTCTCTTTCCTTTTTTTTCTCCTTCTCAACCCCCCCCCCCCCCCCTCCTCCTCTTTCTGTTTCTGTCTGTCCCCCCCCTGCAGAGACATATCCTCTTTGCTTGATTGCTCTCCTCTGATTCTTTCTCCTTGCGTGGTGTTTGTCAGGAATGAGGTGGAAAACATGACAACGTGTGAGAGGGAGTCAAAACAAGCAAAAAGTCTGTCTTTCAATGATTCTGACACATCACAAGTCTGCTGATTGTGTCTGTGCTGGCCTTGAACATTCCTGCATGCTGTTTTCTTCAAGTTTCACAGTCTGAAGTCTGCTGCTTGTTGGTGCACTTAAACGTCTCGTGTAGTTTTCTGGCTTTTATGCAAAGATCAGTCAGTTCAATAGGCTGTGACTTACTTTCACTTAAACATCCGCAGTTATTACACTTTCAAAAAATGTTTTACTTGTCAGCAAAACTCACAAATGAACAACTTCAAAAAGCTTAGCCAATACTTGACTCTCAACCAAAGTCAATCTTACAAAGTGCATAACTTACAACAACCTTGAATTTTATTGGCTTCAGAGCAGGTTAAGTCTTTGAGAATGAAATGTCAAAATCATTTCTATTTTCTCTTTCAAGTTTAAAGAAATCTGCATTTGCAAATTTAAATTACCAGTTGATAATGTGCACGGTTCAGTGGGTTAAATATGAAGTCACTTATTCCATTTTGATGTCATGGGGCAAAATGCTCACATGATTATTCTACATTTTGATGTTATAACATGGAGAGAAAAATATCTTTAATGAAAGTAGGGCCTGAAATTAAGTATTTTGAAATGGAGCAGTGGAGGGATTCCCTCAGGTAATGTTTTACGTGGAGCGTTGTGTGGGAGATTCTATTCATTTTGAAGCCTTACACTGTAGTGGAGTCTCTATCTTGTTATGACGTTGTAATAAATCCTGATGCCTCTGTGTCCAAAGCGAACCAGCCCACTAGGAACAGTATTGACTACTTCCGTGAAGTTATTTCAGTGCTTGTCACTGCTGCCATCAGCTGGGTATTTTGTACCAGTGTAAAGACAGCTGAATGTTTTCTTTTATATGTTAAGTTGCGATCGACAGCACACTGCGAGAATGGTCTTTGTTTACATTTACAACAGAAAATATGAATAGTGAGTCGTATGTTTTGCAAATTAAAGGGGTAGAACTGAATAAGCCTCTACTTCCACCTACTCCTTTTCAAGCATGTACCATGCAGCGGGCATTTGGCCTTCTTTGTTTTTGTCTTTGTTTTGCTTTTTTTTTGTGGATGCGTGTTCTGTATGGTGATTATGTCTGTTTGTTTGGTTTTTTTTTCTCTGTGCTTGTTTGAAATAAAATATTCAATTCAAACAAAAAACAGGAGGATCTTTTCGTCACAGAATCATTACTTATGCATATCCATCTTATTCCTGACTTCGTGAGTTTACCCATGGTTCATTGCGGTGGTCGGTTTTGCTCTTCCGGTTGAACTCTCTGTTTACGTTAGCCTAGCTGTCGTACTCACTCTAATTACCAGCTTTTAACAGCAAGAAAGCGACAAAATGAACAAAAATCGAAGGTGGATTCAGAGTGCGGATGTTTCATTTGGACAGTTCTGTAACAGGGCCTCACCCACGAGTTCTCACGGAGTGGGTAGATGACATGAAGCTATGGCCCCAAGTTAGCTACATCAACATAGTTAATTATCTTGTATTTTCTGAAGGCGTTGATGGCAGAGAATTACACAATTACAAAAGTACATAAGCATACAACTACCTGCACAGTAACAGAATAGGGACAGTACTAATGAAGAAACACTGCGAGTTATAGTTGCAAGACAACCAGAAATCGATAACCGCTGGCGGAAGCAGTTATCTGTCTTCGCAACACCCATATGTTTCTGAAGAAACAAGTGGATACAGAACAAAAACAGCAATCAGAAAAGAACTAGTATTCTATTTAGACTGTGCCAAAATCACCTCGAAGGATAAGTCCCAAATCAGAGCTTTGAAAAGATACTACAACTTCTGATCATTCTATTCTGTTCTGATCACTCTGGCCACACAATAGAGGACTCTAAGATCTCAACTGATTAAAAACTGTCAAACAACAGAATGGACGAGGGATGTCACTAGTTAGTTGGCTATTTTGGTTCTGCTCATTCTGCTCCTCTTATTGGTCAGGAGATACGATAAGATAATTCTTTTATTCTTCCCACAATGGGGAAATTTAAATAATTACAGAAGCAAAAGAATATGTATAGAAGAATTTACATACATGAAATATGCACAATCAATACACAAGTATGAAATGTGTACAGACTGATAACATATAACAGTATGCATGAATAAATCAGGCCATGCTCCCCCAATCATTAGGGTGGTAAACAAGGCTCTAAATTGGAGCTGAAATGATGTAGTGTTGGGCCAGGCTTAGGCATAGCAGAAAGTCACTCTGACATTAGAACCACAGACAAATAAAACCCCTTGTGAGTTTTCCTGCAGTCTTTTTCTTGGAAACCTAAAACCTTGAAGCATGAACACACGTTTCCCTCTAGTGTCTTAAATAAACGACCAAACAAAGATTCACACTGCTAACACCTGCTTGCAGGCCTGGTGGCTAATTACTTGCTCTGCAGCAGCACGCTGAACAGCATGTTAAAGTGCCTGTAAATGTCACTTCTCTTTGGTTAGACGCTGGTGTGGTCTGCATCCGTCAATACCACAAGCAACATGATGTCTACCCGTCATGTCTGCCACACGGCAAGCCTGTTTACCTCTGGGTCCCCAACAGATAGACATGTACACTCTGCCGAACTGCCCGCAGCTTAAAATAACACACAGACATTGACGTGCCAACCAGAGGATTTCTGATGTTCCCAAAGAAAAACAGAGTCAGGATATCAAACCAGTGTCACGGGAGAGTGACCAGCTTAATCTCTTTGTCCGTCTGATTGATTAACAAAAATGGGACAAATAATCTGTGTGTCCAAACTCTCAAAAATTTGATCTGTCTTTACAGTGCCGTCCATTTCCAAGTTAGAACACATGACATGCCTGAGAAAAATCAGAAACAAGCCCAAAATCAACCTGTGCCTTGATTTGTAGTGTAAAATCATGGTGGTAGGCCCCTATGCAATATATACATATATATATTGCTGCACCAGCTGCACTGGTTGCACCATCGGTATTTATGCCACTGACCTTGGTCAAGTCCCCAAATCAACAACCAATGTCCCACCATTTCATATATACAAGACAGAAAGATCGATCTGCAACAAACCTTATTCAATAAAGCTCATTTAATTTCTAAAACATTTTGATAACATTGTCCTAAAAATAATTTGATGAATTTTGTAAAACAATTTATCTGAGATCAGTAAGATCTGAGATCTGGCAGGCAGGTAGGTACACATTACTGGTGACTGTAAAGATGTTTAAATTTGAGTACATTCAACACAAATGTAACAATGTATCACCTACATTTCAAAAGTAGAAGACACTAATACAAAAAGCACTTAGCCATGCAAAGTGACACCTCATTTTAACAGCTTTTCTTTCTTGTTCAGATATATCATGCATTTACAGAGAAAAAAACATGCTCTATTAAGTTTATAAACCTTGTGGACTCCTCAAATCTCCTAAAAACTCTTTTATGCATCAAAAAGGTAACTGAAACAGGAAGGCAGTCTAACTCTGGGGACAGTGGGAAGTCGATCTATACATATCTCATATCTCAGTAATCCGTTGAATGCTACATTAATCATTGTATAGCATGACAGTAGCAATTTTTTTTTATCCCTCAGGGAGGCCGACAAAATAGACTGTTTTATACAGTAGCCTGATTTATATTCCAAGTCAAGAGGTGTTAAACTCTGTTAGTGGTGCCATTGTAACCTCATCAATACAGACCCATTTCAATCATCTGTTTCACTCTCATTTATTCATCTTGTTAATGTTAGGCACTTTTCTGCATTTGCATTTTAACATTGACAATTATATATTGAATCTACACTGACAATGTATACTATTTAATAAACACTTGCTCTGTATTTCGTATCTGTTCTTCTTTCTTTGTAACATTTTGTATTTTTGTATTTTACTAACTTTTGTATTTTGCACTCTGGCAACACAGTTTCCTTCGGGACTAACAAAGTGTATCTTATCTTATCTTATCTTCTCTGAGTAAGGTAATGATGTGAAGCAGTCACACATAGCAACTCATGATTTCCATTTGTATGCTCACTGAAAAGGGGAGGACTTCCTGTTTTACGTACAGTCACAAACATGATAAAATATGATTTCCACTGATTGACAGAATTGACGAAATCAGACTTAACTGTGGAAAGACTAACACCACACTTCCATCAGATCCCTGTCCGGTCCATCTCCACTGTGTAGCAGTCTAGCACCATGCTCCCATGTCCATCAACACCAACCTGCTGAGTTTTCAGCTGGACAACTGCTATCTCCAAGTTGTTTCAGGTCCTGACTTCCAGTCCTCGATCTGCTCTGTGCTGATCGTGAATTGTGTGCTCCAGCAGACGTATCTAGCATATCTGTTTCTGAGCGCAAAACCGAGCTAGAACACAACAGAGCAGAGCCAGCGGAAGTAAACACAAAGACTAGAATCAAAACCTGTCAGCTGCTGTGAGAGAGCTGAGACGGACTGGACTTGGATCTAGAGGAATTTTGCCTCAAGATTAACACAACTGCATTTGCCTAAAGCAGGAAAAACAACCAACAGATAGAACAAAGTCAATTCATATCCGAGGAAACGACCCAGCTTCACTATCAGAATGCAGTAATCCCTGCCAAAGCCTCTGTTTATCTCAGTAATTATGTAATTGGGAATGGTTTCCTTGGTAGCAGATAGGGCTGACGATTTATCTTCATCAAAGCAATTACTTAAAAGGAGGATTGAAGGAGCCATTTTGTGCAAGCATGCACACATGACACATGAGAATAAGTATGTTAATTCAGTGCGACAGCCTTATGTACTGCATGTGGACATTCACATGATCGCAACTGTTTCTAAGCCATTTACCATGGATCTGCTAACATGCCCAATGACTGATATGAGCTTCATTATTTTCATATTTTAAGTAGTGCTGCTGACAGTCTGAAATGAATGTCAGTTGTATTTAACAGTCTTTGGCCTTTAACAGGCGCTTTGGGTCAGAGGCTTTATTTCAGTGATTGATTTATAATTCCTTCCTTTGGCCACTGCAAACAGCTCATGTATAATATAATCCTGCTTCTCTACTCACCATACTCTACACTCTATTCCATGCCAGTCACACTATTTTCTGCCTCATAAAAGACTTCAGGAAAGTAATCAAGACAAAAAAGATGTGACACATGTACAGTCATGAGAGGTGATAGGGAGGGTGGTGGGCAGGAAGGGATGGAGGGAGTTGTGGTCTCATTATAAAGTAATCACCCAGAAGAAAGGTCAGGTGGCTGTTACAACAGCCATAAAACACAGAGGAGACCAAGAAAGACGGACAAGGAGGGAGAGAAAGAAAGAGACATATCCGTTATGAAATATCCGAGAGATAGGAAGAGATGGACAGTGAGCCAGACAGAGAAGGGTGTAGGTGAGATCAACTTTATAATAAAGCCATTAAATACTGCCAGAAGGTAGCTGTCAGGAAGGGAAGCATTCAGTCAGAGAGGAGTGAGAGGGGTAGGAATGGCCTTCACACTGTGGCACTAAGTCATTGTTCTCAGTGGCTTTCAGGTGAAGCACCCATTAGTGACATTAAGCACTAGTTAGGTCTCATATCAGACGAGCATATTGAAATGTGAACGCAACAAAGATATGATTGATTTTTTTGGTGACCTATCAGTAGATTTCACATAAATTTAAGGCATGTAAAAGGAGAAAAACTGGTAGAAGCATTTGTGTTTGAATGAACACAGCCTTAAAGGATTTCTACTTCCTCCAGAGATTAAAATTCAATCTGAAAATGCATAAAAGCACAAAACCCTATTTTGCATGTTCTCATAGCAGTGTGACAGATTGCATGTTGTCCCTAGTTTGGTTTTTGCGAACCATGCTGTATTAAAAAGGCAGTGTTCTTGTGTAATGCAACTTACACTACAAGTTGCCAACAGAGCAACATCTCCCTGGACTGCGTACAGTCCAGCTCACTCTGTACAGTAGGGCAACTTTTTGCTGGATGCTGTACTGCAGTACACCCCTGCATCAGTATGCATCAGTTTAGATCCGTGTGCAGCCTCTAATTTGAAGGATGTGCCATGCATCTCGACAGCGCTGCGCAATTATGCATGCTTCAGTGTGGGTGCCTTAATTAAATCTTCTATGAAGGCACAAGGCTTCAGCAAAAATCAGTGCACAACTATCTGTCCTTTCTAGTGTCACTTCACTGGTGACTATTTCAAACAGATTCCCTGTCCACCGTCCCTCTTTTTAAGACCTAACCTAACCTTTGAATCCTTTTAACCACTTTTTTTTTCTTTTAATACTGTTTATATCTGCCCACTGCTTTCCTGCTTGAAGGCACTCACCTTGTTCGAGTTGTCAGAATAACCATGTCACTGTTAAGCAACCACATCAGTTGGAAGCATAAATACATCAAAAGAACAACTTTAACATATTCATATTCATATTTAAAACCTAACCTTTGTATGATGAAAGTTTAGAGTAGGGCCCGACCAATTTATCTTCTGGCCAATTTTAGCCCTTTCTAAAGTAATCATCGGCAGGAGTTCTGCCAATTCAGCAGCGATATATATCCTTGTGCCATTTGTCCACTAGACGGAGCTCTCACTGCATTCAATCCTCAGTTCCCACTGCTGCCTTCTCAGTAACATACAGGAGTGAGCTACAGCTAGTTAAGCGGAGCTTGCAAACAGGTAACTTTATAACAAAGTTCTTAAATTAACAATGACTCACTATGTCTCCCTTTTCAGTTTAACTAAACCTGGGAAAACACCAACCAATCCTTGCATTTGGCAGCCAATTTGTTAAGCCAATCAAATGCCATCCTGTCATTCTGCCCGCCTCCTGCATGTACATTTCACCAGTGTGCACCAGCCCTGATTCAGTGCGCATAACCTAGAGGGATCCAAGTATGCTGGAATGCCAGAAAAATTGCCTATACCCTGATTACTGGTAATGTAGTGCAAATAAATAGTATGTGCCAAGGACCAGTTTCAAGCTCCGAGTGTGGGAGGGTGGGGGCTAAACAAAGTTCCTTGGAGATGATACATTCAAATTCATGCTAGTTTTCCATGATTACCAACCCTGTCTTTAAAGGACACAGGACACTCTTTTGAAGATTGCAAAGTTCAGGTGTTGGATAGACAGGAAAGATGGTTTGAGAGAGAAGTTAAAGAAGCCATCTTCACCAAACTGGAGAAACCTTCTCTTAACAGAGGAGGTGGCCTCAGGCATAACCTTTCAGCCACTGAGAATGCAGTGCTCAGCTCTGTCCAAGGGAAGTTCTCTAAGCATCTACACCTGGGATCATGTGACCACAACACCTCACATGACAGTGGGAATTAACTGACCTTTCAGAATGATAACGACCTTTAGTAGGGGGACCTTCTGTGATGGGTTTCTATAACCCACTCATTCATTCTATCATATCTACCTGCTTCCCTCACCGGCATTTTGAAACTGAAGAAGCTTCTTGGATGAAATGTCTTCTCAACTCTACACAGTCCAGTTGCCTTGTTCAAGTTGTCAAAATAACCATGACCTGGATGAATGAGAATCTACATGGATATACAAGATAAGATGTATTTCATAACTCATTTATAGTTTGACTCTTCAAAATCCAAAATGAAAAAAATCCATATTGGTCGGGCCCTAGATTATAGTGCCAGATGACATTCATTTTCACTGTTACAACAGACGTTCAGTGTGATATTGATGCCTTTTAAATTTGTTTTAAAAGCTAAAATCAGTGAAAATTGATTGATACAGAGCAAAAGATAATAATCAGTTTTACTTGATGAGAATAAGAGTCAGATAGCAACTGACAAAGGAAACGATGATGATTATCAAAGCCAGATTTGAGGCTTTGCAGTTGATAGCCCACATCAGTGCAGACATATATAAGTGCCTGCAATCATCATTGCATTGAACTCACAGCGGATGATTGAAACTCTGTTGTGATTCAGGCCAAAGGACACAAATGAGAGACTGCCTCTGGTGAAGAAAAAAAAAACTTCATTGAAGCCACTTTTTCAGAAGGCATAAAACCCCTGACCTACCACCTTGTGCAGCAGCACAAATACTGACTGTCCTTCCCAAGGGAGGCACAAAAGCTATGAATAAAGAACATGTTGCTTGCAGCCTGTTATTTCATATCAAGTAATTCCCTTTAAAAACGTGAACACTGCCTTGCTTCAACAATGCTATTTTTTCACATTGAGAGGCAAGATCCTACAACCCTTCTATATTTGTGCATGGCATCTTGTTGCTGATGTTGCTATTTTGGTAGTGTTTCAGAATAAAGGAAAATAATCTTAATAGGCTCTTTGAGTTAAACAAGAAATGGCCAAAGGACGACGCTTACTCTAGGCTCACTGAAAGCACTCCAACACTACATGTCATTTATCCTTTCACACATTCATCCAAACACTGACAGCAGGTAGAATGTGCCATTTAGTTAAAACTAAATGGCACATTCTAGCACATGCTAGTTGTGCAACCTGGAGCTATACTGGGTTCAGTGTCTTGCTAAAGGATGCCTCAGAATCTGCTTAGCAGAGGGGCTGGCCAGAGTGCTGAAGCCCTATTTTTTTCCCCATAATCTTTGGGTTTTCATTGTTATTCTAACTCAGTCAACTGAGAAAGACTTGGTAGTGAAATGATGTTATTATGTCCATACTTCAGGAGAAGAACCTGTAGCAAGTTGTCTTGCTTGTGTTTGGCTGTTCATATAATTGTCCCACCCCAGTGAGCAAGTATGACAGGTTGTCAGCTAATTATCTTCTGGACTAATGAAATGGACACTTTTTCTTTTCTTTTCTTCTTAAAACCTCATCAGCTACCATCCACAGAAAGTGTATCAGCAACATCTGTAACCAGTGAACCCACGGCCTTTGTTCCAGGTTAGCCAAAGCAAAGCAGAGCTTGTGGGTGGTCATTAAAATCTGTTACCTGGCTTACTTTAACTTGTCCACGCTATGTGAACATAGCTTGCGTGTTACTTGTGTTCAAGAGCTCATTTATGGGAACAAATCTCTGCGGTATGTTGAGATAGATGGCCAGCTACACACTAGATGACTTCTTGAGCTTGACCAATTTAAAACTGTGAGAGGCCACACTCAGAAAGAGTTCAGACCGTTTTTGATGATTCCAAAAACATAGGATTTCTCAGAAGCTTCTTTCATGAAACACACTTTCAGAAGATAGACAAACACAAAGGATGAAAAAACAAGGAACAGAAAGCTGGTCTTTTGTTTTTCACTTTGCTTTTGGTACCATGTTGACGTTAGCTGTCTCGCTTGTGAGCTGATGACGCTTCCCAGTTCTTTGTGTATGTCTCATGTGTAAGCAGACAGAAAAAGAAAGAGGAAAGAGAAAAAGCGAGAGAATGAAAATTTCATGACAAGGCATAAGCAAGGTAAGCATGAGGTAGAGCAAAGTTCAAGGTAACCAACTGCATGGTCTTATTTCTTTGTCATTGGTTGTTATTTATTCTTAGATAGTCTATTTTAGTCTGTACACATTCAGAATAACCATTCTGTAGTGATGGAGTTCTAGAAGACCGGTCCTTCTATAAATAATTGTTAACAAAAAATTATATTTTAGTAAATTTGAAAATAAATGAAAATGGGCTGCACGGTAGGGCATCTGTAAGTGCTGTTGCTTCACACCAAGAAGGTTGCCGGTCTGAATCTGGGTTTGGACACAGTGTGCCTTTCTGTGCGGAGTTTGCATGTTCTCCCTGTGCATGCGTGGGTTCTCTCCCTCTCTTCCTCCCACAGTCCAAAAACATGCTAGGTCAATTGGTGATTCTAAATTGCCCGTAGGTGTGAGTGTGTGAAAGGTTGTCTGTCCCTATGTGTCAGCCCTGTGATTGACTGGTGACCAGTCCAGGGTGTACCCCGCCTCTCGCCCTAAGCCAGCTGGGATAGACTCCATCCACCCGCAATCCTGAACAGGAAAAGCGGTATAGAAGATGAATGAATAACTGAAAATGAAAACTTTGTATTTTGTCATTATGGGGTGTTGTGTGTAGAATGTTGAAGAAAAAAATGAATTTATTTAATTTGAAATGACGCCGTAACACAACAAAATGTGGAAAAAGTAAAGCGCTGTGAATACTCTCCAGATACACTGTATGTTTTCTCAGTAGACTCATCTGGCTGATTTTAGGTTGCAGGTGGGATGTAATGTATCTGAACTGTTGAATACTGAGACAAACTATGAAATCTGATTGGCTAACCCAGTATCTGCCCTGAAATCTTGGATCATGATTTGGTATTGGCTGTGTAAGAGGCAGTGTTTTTTTTTAATGGACTAATCTGACTGTGCATCTGCAGGCCTGCAATAGCTGCTTTGAATTTAAGTTTAAAGGAACAGGAGAGAAGGAACCCCAAACTCACATTCACGGACTGTTAGTTTCTCTCATTTTTTTTTCTCATTTATTTTTTGTCATGTGAAATTCCAGGAATGGCTTGGCTGAAACATAAGTGTCTACACTCAACACGGGTCTGACTGAGTGCATTAGCTTTCAAAACTGCATGCAATATGCTGGTAAGGGGCAACGCAGCTGCCAAGCTGGCTTATTACAGAGGCACAGTGACTGGAAGCCACCAGAAACAAAGCAGAAGGTAACAGAGAAAGGAAAACAGCATCCACGGAGGCTGCCCACAGACAGATGCACAAATCTAGCACAGGCGGGCAGATACAATGCTGCCACGCTTTCTTTTATTGTTTGTCAAAATCTCAAAAAGAATTCTTTGCAGCCTGACTAAAAAGGGTTTGACTTAAAGATACACCAGCTCACCCTTTTGCTCATTTATAAAGCATCTGTAATCACTGACTGTTTAAACTCCAAAGACCCTAACACCCATGGGAATCATGTCCTGTATGTGTTATGTAGAAGGTGGTCCAATACAAACAACATTGAGCTGAAACAGAACTCCATCCTCACAGTTACTGATCTTGCTAAACATACAGCATTCACCCAAAGAAAAGGTCAGACAAATGAAAAACAGCTTTGGTCTGCCTGTATCAAGGACAACAGTAGATGTAAACTTTAACAGCTTTAAAGTAATGTACCAAAAATGTTCAGCCTGTGACATTTGCTTTTTAGAAGACTATTATGAAATTCTTTGGCTCCTCTTTAGGTTTAAAAAAAATCATGCATCATGGAATAAAATTTGCTGTTTTGACTTTGTGAGAATGAGCAAGAATACATTATATTTTTTTTAAATGCTCACTGCCTACATTATTTCCAGTATTAATGAGCTAACGCTAGTGTCAACCATTAAAGAGTCAAAATTTAATAATATAATTGTACTTAGATACATCCCCAAAACTGCCCTGATTTATTTTAAATAGTGAGCTATTAACAGTAAGTGTGGCCCTCATTTGACTTGCCTTTGAGGATGTTTTCTTACTTGAACTGATGAGCTGAGAAGAGCCTTCAGCCAACAGAGCTGGTGTTACAAGTGTGAGACATGACTGAACTCTTAAACACCAAACTATCTTGGGGGCAAGTGATGTGTCAAATAACACACAGCCTCACATAAACAATGTAGAATGCAGATGAAAAGTCAATTAGAGGTTTTGTCCTGATCAGGGGGTCAAATACTCAAGAAGTTAGACGACATGATTTTAGAAGTAAAAGGTTGAACATGAGGTGGTGGTCTTGGGTGAAAAGAGCACTTATAGTACATACAGTATAAATATTCTGTGTTTTTACTCACAAAGTAATATTTCTAATCCAGTGTTGTAGTACTCAAGTCCAGGACTGGAACTCGAGTTGAACTCAAGTCTGGAAATGTAGGAGTCATGACTTCACTTGGACTTGTACGCTGATGGCTTAGACTCAGACTAATGCTCGTTCAGCAACAGTGTGTGACAAGAAAACAAAAAACAAAACAAAACAAAAAAGGAGGCTGGGATGTGTAACAGAGATCTGTCCAGGATGCACCCACAGAATTAAGTAGATGGCGATGTTACGTTACTATTACTGTGAACGTCATAAGTTAGCTGCTAAATAACGACAACATTAGCCTCTAAAGTTACTCAAACAATGGTCTAACAATGTCAGCAATGGTCAGTCTTGGCTATGGGGACTTTTTGGATCTATGACTATCATTTATTGGACTATGGGGGCTCAGGGGACTTGAAGGGCTCGAAGAGGACTCAACTCAGACCCAAATTGGATTTCTTCTTTGGTAACTTGATCTCAATTCAGATTTTTTTTTTTTTTTTTTTTTTTGGTGACTCTGACTTGAACACGGAGGGCTCAAGACTTGACTCAAACACGAGCTATGGTGACTCAACTACAACACTTATTCAGTCCAACCCTAAAAATTCTACACTTATAATTAAGTAGTTTTGGAATGTAAACTGAACCCTACAGTGAACTTCTCACACCACTAACCCCACCCCTTTACATCTGCATCACTGTCAGGGTGGCATTGCCCCACATTCTACATCACCCAGAGGCCAGCATTATATATATTGAAATCTGAGGTTTTACCTATAAACTGTTAAGACCACCACAGCTTCACTACCTTGACATATTGGTTTATGAAGCCGAAAGCTAGAGGCTGCCTTATTGCAAACACTGTCATCAACCTGACTTCTTTTATAATTGGGATGGCTGTGGAAGAGGCAGGAAGCTCTTAATCAGAGGATTCATGGTACCATCCAAGGTCCTGCTGTCAACATGCCAAAATGTCCTTGGGCAGCCCAATTACCATCCTTAATACCAGCAAAGAGGTTGGGTTGGTAAAGCCTAGAATCCTGAACTGTAAAAATCGGTGTGCCTGCTTGTCAAATCAACAACTCCCTTATTATGCAACTTTTTGCAAAAATTTTGGTAATGAGTTACTCAGAATGTGTGTGTGTGTGTGTGTATATATATATATATATATATATATATATATATATATATATATATATATATATATATATATATATAAACTCCCCTCATGCACAATATTAACCGAAATCCATTTTGATCACTTCCATAAATATCCCATAAAAATAACTTCCAATGGTGCCGCAAACAGCAGCTTCAGTGTGTTGGTGCACATTGTTTTGTGTTTTAATCCTGTTTTGCTACAATTCCCAAAGCTCTCTCACCAGATAGGAGCTCAAGGTCATCAGGGAAAACACTCAAGCTGAATTTTTTCCCCACATTTCTCACTGATTCCATGGAATTATTACACATTCTGTTCCTGAATTTCCCTTTGGGTATTAATAAGGTACATGCTAGTCTACTCTATTCTATTCTATTCTATTCTATTCTATTCTATTCTATTCTATTCTATTCTATTCCTTTCTATTCTATTCTATTCTTAAGGTGTCCTCACCTGTGTGCATGCAGTGAAACGAAGGAGGAGGAGGAGGGGAAAACGTGCCAGAGTGCTTGTGTGTCTTCATCGGCGCTGTCTTCACACTAAGTTACCCAGAATATTGTTTCACTGTTTTTACCCACCAGCAGCTGAAGCTCATCCAGTTTATTGCACAAAGACTTTACTTCATCTTCTGCTTTATGCTTCACAGAGACGTGGCTGTGTGCATCCGTACCGGGCTCTGCGCTGCAGCTGGAAGTGTAACACAGAACTTTCTCATAAAATGAACGGTGGAGGAATCTACTTTTACACAGCAGCTGGTATAATGACATTGCAGTCATTCAACAGTACTGTTTTCCCTCTGTGGAACCTTTATTCATAAACTGTAAACTCTTCTACTCCCCATGTGAGTTTGTTTCATTTATCATGGTTGGTGTTTACATTACACCACAGGCCAATGTGCAGGACACACATTACACACTCGCCAACCAGATACTGTGTGGAGTGGACATACCCAGACTCCTTGGTTATTGTCCTTGGTGACTTTAACAAAGATAACCTCAGCCACAAACTTCCCAAATACAGTCAGTTTATTAAGTACCCCACCAGGGACACGAAAATTCTGGATCACTGATGCACTACAGTGAGTAACGCTTATCACACCGTCCTCTGTACTGCACTAGGACGCTCTGACCAAGTCATAGTCCACCTGATTCCTGCTTACAGACAGAAGTTAAGGCTCTGTAAACCTTTAGTGAGGAAGTCAAGGAAGTGACTGTATTATTTTGAAAGTCACTGTCAGGAGCAGAACCAGACCAGGAGTCGACAGGTTTTAGATTTTACAGCCCGACATGAATGAAGAGAGGTTCATTATTTGAGAGGGAAGCGCGGGAACTCCTCTGTCCGTGACTCCAGATGTCTGTCAGTAATGCGGCTTGCCGGACTGAACACATCTGTAGTCATGGTGTATTTGAGCTTTCAGGTGTTGTTAATGCTTTTTTATCTGTTGCAGCTCTAGCTGCAGTAGAAAGAGACTTGTGCACCCTGGGTTTATTTCTTGAGTAAAGATATTTATTGTGGCTTCACAAGTTATCGATCTGTGATGCAACGGCCCTTTATACTGCATTTCTGAATACGAAGATGGTTTCTATAGGCATAAAGTAGTTATTGAGATGTGGATAAAGTCAGATAGAGCACTACTGAAAGCCTCGGTGTGAAATGTATGGTTGGCCACTAGTGTATGTAAATTTGTACACATTTTATTTTTTATTTGTCACTTTTGCAATGCAAACACTTTTGTTTTTATATTTTTAATAGTATTTTATTTATGCTATTTGTTTTCTGTTTCTCCAACTGTTTGCACCAGCAGACCAAGACAGATTCCTTGTAATGTAAAGACTACTTGGCAATAAATCTGATTGTGATTTTTCTGCATTTCAACAAAGAACCTAACAGGAATTCCTCTGTATTTGCAGCTGAAGAGAGGACTGAAGACAGTGCTGCAAGAACTGTTTTTCAACCCCAAAAGGTTGCAGCTTGACTTCAAGTACATTGCACTGCAGCTTTCATCCTTTCACACTCACACTTTAATTGGTCAATTATAATCTAATGACTGATATAACCTTAGAAACAAACTGGTGCTCTATGGTTTGTTTGTTTGTTTGTTTGTTTTCCTTCTGTGGTGTATCACCTTATTGAGAGTGATTAATGTGCTCCAGCAACACTGACTGACAAAATCTAAAATCACCAACAGGAGGCTTCACAACTGACAAACAGAAAATACATGATGTGGAACTCCCTCTCTTTGGACGCCCCCACTGGAAGGGCTTTAAATGTGAATTTGCAGTGTATATAATAAAGGGAAATGCAATAAATAATCATATTTAAACAATAGTTATTATTATGATTTTGCCTGTAGTGCTCCACAGTCATCTTTTGTATGTATTTTCCTGCGGTGGACTAAAATACAAACAACCCCCCCCCCCCCCCCCAAGCCAGGAGTCTGACCTCCTGTTCAACCTTGCATTTTCTCCCTGGATATTATTTTTTTTGTTGGAGTCTGTGGGTGGTTGGTTGGACAGAAATCATACATCACATTACATGCATACTGATGAATTTGTCTGCAAGAAAATGAGAGACACAAGCAGGATACCTACCCCAGTGAGCTGGTGCAGCAGACGGCCGTGCAGACAGCTTTATTTTCTCTGTTCTTCGTGGCCATGCAAATCTTTCAAGTCATTTACATCTATTACTTCACAGTGAGCTATTTTAATATTGGACCTCTTCGACAAGAAACATCTGGAGCACTACTCGAAAGTATTCATGCTTAAAACTAGGCGATAACAATCATGTTAAATGTATGCTACATAAATGTTCCATCAAACGTCTGCAGGATATAATCTGGAGGCAAAGTTAGTATTAAAATCTCTGTTGAGCATGAAGCCAGTCTATGAACCATGTGCTATTATAATAACGGTGATTGCTTGATTCAGTTCAGCTATGTGACTCTTAGAGTTTTAGTGAGTGCTTATCTAAAGCAATGAAAAATGCAGCCCTCTTTTGTTTCCAAAGGAACCAGAGTGAGATGTCACAAAATGTCTCACAATTTCTTCATCCTTTTCTTGCAACCCTAAGCTTTTTTCTCTCTTAGTCTTTGTTTTTTATGTCTTTTGTCTTTACCCCTCTCTCATCTTTTGATCTGTCCATCTCTCTTTCTCTCTCTCTCTCTCTGTCTCTCGCTCTGTCTCTCTTTGTCTTTCTTCAGCCGTTTCTCTCTCAGGGTAATGAGATATAAATGTTTCAGGACTGTGATTGCCTGCGGCACTAGACCTGTTTGTCTCTTTCTCATAAAAACACACAAGTCCTCACACGCACAGACACAAACACACACAGAATGCAGAGATAGTAACATGGCACATAGAAAAGCAAAGGCATGGTGTACACATGTATGTTGATTTCTGAAGTTGTATTTTGCCAGAATCTCGTGGCACTAATGAGCAATTAGAGTAAAGTGGGCTTACGGCAGAGTGACTGAGGAGTGTGTCTGTGCTTTAGGCTTTTGTGGCCTTAACATAAAAGTGGGAAATACTGCTGGATATTTCTATGTCTGATAGTGTGTGTTTGTGTGTGTGTGTGTGTGTGTGTGTGTGTGTGTGTGTGTGTGTGTGTGTGTGTGTGTGTGTGTGTGTGTGTGTGTGTGTGTGTGTGTGTGTGTGTGTGTGTGTTTGGTTGCACAGTGAGTTTAAGGATACATAGAGGTTCTTCATCAAATATAAACTTGGTGTTTCTCAGCAGCCCCAACTGGGTGTCATACTCAAGCTTTCACACACGCATTTACGCATTCAGCAGCATAACAATAACAGCAACAGTGAAATGAAAGGTAACATATGTACGCACAGGCTCATCAAAATTGGACAATAGAAGATTGGAAAAACTGTGACATTTGGATGGTAGGGTCAGAATTTGGCGTCAACAACATGAAAGCATGGATCCATCCTGCCTTGTATCAACGGTTCAGGCTGCTGGTGGTGGTGTGATGGTGTGGGGGATATTTTCTTGGCACACTTTGGGCTCCTTGGTACCAACTGAGCATCTTTTCAACGCCACAGCCTCCCTGAGTTTTGTTGCTGACCAGTCCAAAAACATGCTAGGTCAATTTGTGATTCTAAATTGCCTGTGAGTGTTAAAGGTTTTCTGTCTCTATGTATCAGCCCTGTGATTGACTGGCGACCAGTCAAGGGTGTACCCCGCCTCTCGCCCTAAAGCCAGCTGGGATAGACTCCAGCCACCTGTGACCCTGCAAAGGATAAGCAGTATAGAGCATGAACTTAAAAGCTTCCAGATTTAGCTAACGAATGATGCACATAGCTTAAGTTTAGCTAACATGGCATCTGGCTTAAATGTTAGCCATCATAAAGATAGTTTGTAGCTATCAGACAAAACAAAAAAAAAAACCTTATTGTTGGCTATTTCAGAGTTTTCGGCTCTCACCTTTCGTGAATTTAAAGTTTGACTTTGTACTGCATTTGGTGTATGTGTGCTGTGATGAAAAATCTTTTTGTGAAGTCATTGTCATGGTTATCACTATTTTGTAATATTGTTGTTTTAGCTCAGCATTTTATCTAGTCTTATGTTTTGGTCTCGTACAATCTCAGGGACAACGTGTGATTAGCTGGCTGACAGACAGACAGCTCCCGTCTCTGGCTCATGTCTGCAGGCTGTACTGATACTGAATGACCTTCTACACAGTCTCCATTAGCACCATCTTTAAACAACACACACACACACTTGAGTTGCACATCTCTCTGAACCTGACGCCAGCTGTGGGTTGAGACAGCTGTGTCAATCATAATGATGGCGACTTACTCTCGGTTGTTTAGTTAATCTCAGCCTCTGTAAAGGCGTAGCCGATGAACGTGTTAAAACTGTACTGCACCCGGATATCAGGGCTCTTCTAATTGAGACCAGCACTGTGAACTTTACCTGTAACCAGCTAAATGCTGACGTGAGAAGAAGCTCTTCTTCGAGTGATTCTTGAGAGGTGTTTGTCCAAAGAACTGAAAGATCCTCACAGTAAACCAGGTGCTTCTGTTAAGTGTTGTCAAATTCAACTGGAGCAGCAGTGAAGATTGAAGTTAGTGCTCCGACATCAAATAGCCCAAATATGTTTGCTTGAAACCTCATTAACTACTCTGGATAGCCATCACAGAGTGACCATTGACCAGGAAAGTGAGAGGGGCTTCTGCATGGATTATGTGATGTTTTAATCTTCAGGTACACTACATTAACCAGCTTGAAAGCTCATTATTTACCTCGGTCAAATGCATTCCAGGTTTCATCTCACTTTTTTTTCTGTATTTCATTTCATTCCATTTTTTTAATTTCATTTCAGTTATTTTGAGCATTCAAGTATTCAAAGTAAAAAGTGAAGCTCAACATACCCACTGAGACAGACATATATGTACTGGGTGACACTGAAACAGAGGTTGATGTGGAGGAGGTCTTCAGTGACATCCTGGAGGAAAAAACACACATCCTGTGGACAACTGCTGATGTTCTTTCAGTTTTTGGTAAATGTTCATTAGATTGTTTCCATTAAAGTGTCACAGTAGCAACATGTGGCCATTGTAATTGACTTTGGCTAACTAAAAAGGAGTTGTGCTTCAAATATTAACCATCAAAACTCATATGAAAACAGTTTTCCTGTCTTCCCACTCTCCTCTCCTCTCAATTGAACATGTGGTTCATTTCATGAAGTCACACATGAAAAACGTTTTTACAAACAACAATACTGTGTTCCCTCTTTTCAGACTCTCCTGTTCCATCTCCATACACAGGCATCTTGTCACTATCACTTCAACTTCTAGTAGCAACCCACAACTTAAAGCAATGACAGTAAACGCACTCAACCCCCCCTAATGGGGCCACATGTCACTGCACTCATCTGGTACGCTGGCTGCTGCAACACGTTGAATGCACTTTTTTCTTGTGAAAAGTTTTACATAAAATAAAACAAAGAAAGATGAAGAGAAATTATCCACCTGGGAGCGAGAGACAAACAAGGAAAACAGTTGAAGAGGCACTATTCAAAGCCTGAAAGAAACATCTGTGAAATCAGTGCTCAAACAGCGTAAATTAATCATGATCACCTCTAAGAGAACATTTCAGCGTAGAGATACTGTATTTTGTACTGTATTTGATTTAGATTTGATTTTAATTTCTAGTTTTTTTGTTTTATTTGTTCTGTTTTTCATTGTTGATTATATTTATATTTTGGAAATGGTAAGGTTTGTGTTCAGTGTTTTTGTTTTCATTATGCACATTTGAGCTTTAGAAAACAACTGTTAATTTAAAAAAAAAAAGTTGTTTGATGTTCAGTTATTTACAACATGATAGTGAAAGTGAAAAGATCAAGTAAATTGGCTCATTAATTTTTGAGAGTGCACGAGCAGCCTGATAAGGTGGCTCTGGTTGCTACTAGGAAGGAGTTAAAATTGTGTTTTGACATATTAATGATTCCCTTAATCACAGTACAAATTTGGCCTTTTGCCTGAGTTACGTCTTTGCTTTGCACTTTGTTTACGGTGGAAAATAGAGATACTTTAAATTTCTAAGCAACTGTTGAAAGACAAATATATTATTGTCTTTAACTGTACATGAGTACAAGTGTTTTTTAAATCTTATTTATTGGTGATTGTGATTTGATTTCACATGTGATGGATGTAAATAAGATCTCTTAAAGACTGTTGTTTATAATTCCATAGCAGATATGAACATGTTTAAGAAAAGGTTTTGAGCACGACACTACACACTACACTACACTGCTCATCCTGTTAAGGGTCATGGTTGGCTGGGGTCTATCCCAGCTGTCTTAGGGTGAGAGGAGGGGTACACCCTGGACTGGCCCCCAGTCCATCACAGGGCTGACACACTTGTGACCTTCTTGCTGTGAGGCTGCAGCACTAACCGTTGCACCACTGTGCAGCCCTTAAAAAACACATTATTAAACATTATTTCACCATGTAGATCCAAAGAATTAGCAGCAAGTGTAAATGATGTTTTCCATGGGGATTAATATTACAAATGAAGTTATTAAAATATGCTAAAATAGTGAGGAATATTAAATGAGATTCTATCTCTGAGTACATTGCTTTATTTGTTCAGTGTGGAACATGCCTTCAGTTCTCTTGTCAGTGTCAGAATTCTGCTGGATGCAGCACGTTTCACAACGTGTTCAGGATTAATTCATTAAAATAGAACATGAATCATGTTAAAAGCAAATTATAACATCTTGACTTGAGGGGGAAAAGGGGAGGTTGGAGTTGGAAATGAAACAAGAGGCAAAGCAAGAAATCATGTGGATTAACATACTCAACATGAAAATATCCCGTCTCTGTTTGTTTTCCTGTTCCCACAGAAGCTGATTAAAACTGAAAGTCAAGTCCCTTTTAAATCAATTTTCTATTTTGTTGAGGTCAATAGTAATCTGATAACATTTACATGTAATCAAATAATTACATCATGGATTAAAATGTTAAGCAGGCAAACAAAAACTCAGAAGCTGAACTAAACAACTCCAACCCCTTTTCCGTTTGCCTATTTAATCAACTCTCTCCTTTTGTTGTCCCTTCTCTGTTTCTCACCTTGTCCATTCTCTTCTTCTTTCCATCATGCTGCCCCCACATACAGTTCACAATTCTCTATATCTGATACTCTTGTGTTGTCTTTATCTTTCAGGGTCACAGCAGCAGAGTAGAAACAAAGAGAAGTCTCTTCTGTCCGTCAGGGCTTTGGGTACATCCATTTACATTTTATGTAACTTTGTATTTCATAAATGTCCTTTCAAAAAGCTATTTACCTCTTTCATGTCACTTTTCATTTCTATGTCTTGCTGATGTTCGTTATTGTATTTGCTATCACATTAGCAAAGTTTTGACGGTGGCACATTCTCATTAACAGGCACTGTTCCCAAACACACTTAACAAGAACCCTGTCTGATTGTTATAATAACCTGACATTAGTATCTGACATTTTGATTGGCTTTTTCCCCCTCTGCCCATTGTTCTGCTCTCTGAGAAATAAGCCAACATGCAGTAGCACTGTTCAGGGAGGGTGAATTGTCTGATACGATGATGTATTTAATTTCAGCCCTAGCTCAGCATAATGTGTGGCATCTACTTTGCATTTTCCTGTCCTGTTGTTATTGTGCAATGCCTTGCTCTAACGTGTGATGAAAGGAAGTGGGAAGAAAGTTCAGCTCCTTATTTTGGCTTTTGCCAAGCAAACGTGCATTATACAGTATGCAGGTTTTATAACATGTTCTGACATAATTTCCCCGAGGCTCTGATTTGCTTGATGCACTGTTACAATGAGTTTTCCTTTTGGGGTGGACACCAAAAAACTAACTGATCGGGTTTTTCAGTGTAAGTTTGTATGCACTTTGCACATAGTTTTAGGAGTTATGGGCTTTCATAAAATCCAATGCCACGTCCTCTTTGAGCTAGATTAATGTATGAGCTGATCTCAAACAATCGGAAACAACACAATGTGTTATATGAGAATTCAATATGATGCAGTAAACTATGCTACAGGACACTACAATATGATACAAATGAACAAATTGTACAATTCAGCACGATAACAATGTATATGTTAAGAGATAAGTTTAGAGTTCATACCATACAATATGATAAAACAGCTTTTGTTGCTTTGATACAATAAGGTATGACAGACATTGTTCCTACAAAAAAAGGCTGCATGTACTATATATATATATATATATATATATATATATATATATGTATATATGTGTGTGTGTGTGTGTGTGTGTGTGTGTGTGTGTGTGTGTGTGTGTGTGTGTGTACTATATACCCTTGTGGTAATATTTATATTTTATTATGGGAAATTTGAATTTCCACATTTAAGTGTATTAAAATACAGCGCAGTAACAGACAGCACAGTACAATATGCTACTCAGAGCAATAATAGGATACCATGCAAAAAGGGAAGAAGGGAAAATACGACACCATATCATACTGTAGCACAAACATACCATCACCTACCATACTATACTATCCACCAAAGTACCTTACCATACCATACCTTGCTTTGGTGGTGATACAACAATTGACGTGATCTTCACCTTGGCAGTTTCTGTTTAAAATTGAAATAAAATTCTTTATGAAAAATATTATTCTCATGGTTTATTTATTATGTAGTTATGATAAATCAGTCTAAATTTTGTCCAAGGTGCAACACAACACAATAAAATACAAACAATAGAGCTGAATATACAACTCAGCCAGAGACACGTATGTATTGTAGCATGATACAAAACCATATGATGCATTATGACAGGATATGGTTTGATACACACAGGAACAAATTTGTTGCTATCCTTCAGTTAAAGACTGAAAGCCCACAATGGTCACTTAAATACCTTAAAACTGACAAAAGTAGTAATAATAGAATAAAAACATTAATTGAAAATTTACAATGAAAATAAGGCATTGCGTTTTCATTTAGGTTCGAAAGAACCATTTAACAAAAAAAGAAAAAACAACTAAAGTGGCCTTGACAAAAATGATGATACCCATTAACGTACAACTCCAACCCCAATGATGTTGGGACATTGTGTAAAATGTAAATAAAATAACCCATATTCCCAAGCATTGCCAAAAGGTTCAGCCATTCACAAGAATGAGGCGAGCTTCACCACTTTGTAAACAACTACTTTAGCAAATGTTTCCCAACATACAATTGCAAGAAATTTAGGGATTTCATCATCTAGAGTCCATAACATCATTAAAAGATTCAGAGAATCTGGATAAATCTTAGCATGTAAGCAGCAAGGCAGAAAATCATGGAATATAATTCATGCTGTGATTAGAGCCACAAAAACAAAGCATCAAGGCTTGATAGTCAGAAGAACAGACAGCCTTGACTGGCTGACAAGTACCCCACTCACTGAATTTAAATGCAGTTAGTTTGCCAAGTGATTTAAATCCTGCAAAGTTTTTAAAAAAGTATTCTGAAATGTTGTTCATGCCTCTACAACCCTAATTCCAATTAAGTTGGAACGTTGTATAAAACGAAAATAAAAAAACAGAAAATGATTTGCAAATCCTCTTTTACCTATATTAAACTGACCTATGTCTAAGCCGCAGCCCTCTCCACTCACTCGTACAAATAATGAACATTCATTTACATCACTGGTGATTTCTGAAGATAGAGAGATCACATATCATCTAAAAGGCATCAAAAGGGTCTAAAATACACATTGGAGTGATATATTAATCATTTATTTATTGTTGAGAAGGACGATAAAAAGCTTCGGTTACAAACCAAAACTTACAGGTCCCAGTGCAAACGTGATAAACTGCATCTTGTTACCTTCAGCATCTCACACAACAAGATAGAGGATCAGCATTGGTCATGAGAAAAATCTTCACCCTTTTTACCGTCTTTACCAAGAGATTCTCTCCATTTGTGTATTGCTACAGTATTTACAATGAATCATTCAGCGGACAACCGTCAACCTTTGTGATTTGAGCTATTACAGATATGCTAATGAAGCTAAGCTCCAGAAGCTAACGTTAGTTTAACTAGAGCCTTTTGGACAACAGCTAACAATGATGGACGATCACCAAAGAACAAAAACTAGAACAAAACAGGCCAATGAACTCCCAACAAACAAAGAGACATGATGAACAACACAGCTAGGAGCTAACGTTAAGTAAACATAAGCCAATGTTAGAGAAAATCACGAACTCTTCAGACTTCTGTGGCGGTTTTAGTGTTACTACTGCTGGATGTTATTTCCCTTCAATCTGTAAATATGCAATGCTGTTTGATATTCACTTCACTGTTATTTTCATTCTGGTCACCTTAAATACTCAACTACTGCACATTTATTTATTAATTATTGTATGTTCCAATACTGTTGCACTTTTTTTTTATTACCCTTATTACCCTTATCCCTCTTATTTATTTAGTTATTTGTCAATGTCATGCACATACTCCCTGCTACCCTAAGTATGACCACTGCTGCTACTTCTTCTCATGAACGCACCTTACTGTTACCTGCAGAACCTTATTGTTCCATGTGTTGGATATGGTTATCTTTTCACCATCTTAAAAAAATATCATTTGTCTAAATAAAGAATCTGACTCCTAATTAATTTACCATTTCCAGCACAGAACACATGATGTGGCTTGAAGAAGTAGAAGGAGACGGCCGAGTTCTCAGTCTATGCCAAATTTAATGATTACAATAGATCAAGAATGTGCAGCAGAATTCTGGGTTCAGAATTACCTTTCCCTCTCTCCAATACAGAGTTTAGAGTTCTGGGTCTTTCCGACACACCTCTCTATGTTGCCCTGAACCCTTATGTAGACGAGTCTCCTCCTATTATAGACATTCATTTCCTGATCTGAGACGGTGTCCTCCTCGGTGCAGGCTGGCTCAGCATGTTTCCCATCACTCAGCATCTTTCAGGGTGTCCCTAAAAAGAAGTTTTAGTGCCCACTCAGACATCTCACATGTTTATCCTTTCTTCTAAGAGAATGTTATCTGGTACCAGGTTCTTCCTACTCCCTAATTTAAAGACAGTTTTGCCGCTGCATTCTTTTGTCTCCAATCCACTTTCACACTCTCACAAACAAGACACTATCACAGCCTTTCTTCCCTTATTGCTGCAAAAGTTATTATATACATGATGATGATAAACATATTATATACATGTATTAAAGTGTTAAAATGAACCCTCCATATTAATGGTGATGATTCTTCCTTCATACTGGATGATCTGTAGCTTTCCAGGAGCTTTCAACCTTCTGTAAATACACACATTAGTACAAGCCTGCAATGATCACAATTATTATTGATTAATGCACAAAATATAGTTAATAATGCTTAATATTTCCTTCACATGTTACATTTCACACCTTGTTACTTCGCACTATATCCCTATCCTGAAAAACTGTGGCCTATGCAAACAAAAATTGGAAGGTGTCCAAATGCAAAACTGTCTTTGGGCAAGGCACTTAACTCCAAACTGCCCCCGGTGGTTACGCCAGTGGTTTCTAAATGGGATTAGTTCATACAAAGTGGCTCTTTGCAGAACACCCTCTGCCATCATTGTATGACTGTGTTGTGAATGGGTTAATGTGACATGTAGTGTTTTAGTGCTTTAGTGAGTGGTGGACCAAGAGTGGTGAGAGCACTATAAAAACACAGTCTTTTAACCTTTCACCATGGGTAAGAGTGTCAGGAGGATAATTGGATGGACCGATTCGACTGATTAGGAGGCAATGCAAAAGGTAGAAAGAAGCAGAAGAAGCATCCATACGCTATTGGCAGAATAGTGTCTAGTCCATCATGGTGGCTCGTGATGGCTCTGTTCTATGGTATATAGAGCAAAATTACTTAATTATGACTTTGTAGATTTATTAATTTATTTGTTTATAATTTATTGGCCAATTCAACAAAAACAACAAAAAACCCTTCATTATGCCAAGTGGTTTAATAATTTTGGGCACCACTGCATATAATCAGTTTGGGGGAAATTTGTGTGAAACCTCTTCTGTTGTGACCTTACCTTTCTCAGCCTAAAATATTATAACTATAAATATTCAGGGAAGCTTTTCGCATTGGAAATAGTAGAAAAGAAAAGATGTTAAACAGAGGTTTAATAACCACTGTATATTCTGATTTCCCAAGGTGGCAGATATATGTACTCTTGTACCTGAAATCTTGAATTGGATTTACTGCAGCTACAGGGGTAAATAATATTAAAGCAGGGAATTATTCCAAAATACGGAAGAGTAAAAATTGATCCAGTTGTTCTGTTCACTCATTACAAATATCCTGTAAGAAAATTTAAAGCATTTGCCCTATGTAGTAGCTAAATGACTAACATGCTCAGCCTGAACTCTGGTGAGTTGGTTCCAAAATGCAATCATATCTTTATACTGAGAAACAGAGGCTACATCTAATACGGTAGAAGAGCCCTTAAGTTCTGATGTGTACACTCAGCTTAAAGAAAATATACAGACTCACTGATGCAAGACCTGCCGTCTCACAGGAATTGCTGCTATCCAATATGACACTAATCAAAACAGCAGCTGAGGCAAATAGCATAACACACCTAACTCTAAAGTTAGTACCCAGTGGCTACCAGCAGTATGTGTTTTGAACCTGTGATCCCTGCAGACATCACTTCCTCATGACCAATGCAGGTGCTGTCATGAATATCACACCTATTTGATGTAATAAGGGCAGCACAGAGCTGCCTAAGGTAGTCAGGTCAGATGGGGCTTGAGCCGTAAACCCCTTAAAGGATTTCTTTTTGCCCATGTCTTGCCCTTTTGTTTCAGCCAAACATCTTATTAGGATTAGTATTCTGAACTGGCTCTTGTGTGCACAAACCCTAATCCACATGTGTGCAGTGGAGGATTGTGAGTGAAAAATTGGGGGAACAGGATAGAATCAACACTTTGGGATGAAACATTTTTTTCCACTCTAGCAGTTTTCTAATGTCTGTCTTGAGTTCAGTGAAAAATTAAATGCAGAGACAGTTGCTCTGTAATCCTTTTTTTTTTTTTTTTTTTTTTTTAAATAAATAAATAAAAAGTAAATATAAAAGGCTAGCAGTGAGTTCAGTGTTATGACCTCACTGTTCACTCATACATGTTTATTTGTTTGCAGAAATATCCAGCAACTGTTTTAATGTGTGGTTTATGTTTAGGTTACACCTTGCAATCTCCCTCACAGTGACCAGGAGAGCCAACTGATCTAATCACCTCGTCTGTCTGGATGTGGGGCAGCTGATGATACTTTGGGTGAGTGGGCTGTGTGGCCCACACGCTGGCAACATGGACATGATGGTCAATGCCACACAATCAGAATTTTAATTTGAATAAAACTTTTTTAAAATTTATTTATTTATTTGTTTATTTATTTTACCCTGACTGTTTTACAGATTGCAGGAATGCGCCTGTCAATGTAGAATTATTCCTAATCACTAATATATGCAAGGCAGTCAGAACAAAATTGGCTGGTACGCATGTGTCATGAATCTGACAGTGATTCTAGTATGCACTTATTTTACAGCATATGTTGGCTACTTTGAAAATGTAGTGAGCTAAGCTGCTAGTTACTCTGTTAAGTGAAGCTTCTCTAGTAAAGTAAAGCAGTAAAGATGTAACCCACAGAAATGTAGCAAGCTAAGCTACAACAATATGGCCAAAGTAGCTTAATATTTTCAAATTACTTTTTTTCTCTACACTGAACCAACCTAACGCCCAATAAATTTTAGGGACTTGTGAAATTTTCAGTAAAATGAAGACAAGAAAATGTTAACTTGTTTATAAACAATAATTTTTGCTCTCAGTGCTCTAAACCTGTGTATAAGCAGTAGCTTTTATTAACAAACAACTCTTACAATTAAGTGTATAAAAGGTTACATTTGATACAGAGCATGGTCACACTGGCCAAACGTTCCGTGCTGAACTCAAGCATGATGTCCCTCCCACAGCGCCGCTCCTCAGCTGGCCAGCACGGCCCGCAGTAACAGTACTCCAAAAAGAACCAGACTTTGGGCACACGCATGGTCTGTTTACATGCAGCGAGGCCTCATCAGAGTCAGCACATTGAGACACAGCGAACAGGATTACAACTTCTGTGACATTTTGGCTCATGTTAAGTTGCTTTGGTCCAATGCAACTCATTAACACCAGTGTTACTGCTTAAAATAACTGTTGAGAGGAGTCACGGCAATCATATCCACGTGCTTATGCTCAAGCATGAAGTGTACCGTGCTGAAGCACACCTCTCTGAAGTGTGCCAAAGAGGAGAAGTGTACGGCGCCCAACCACGGAATGCTTGCAGTCACACTGGTCGAATGAACTGGCCTCTAGGGCTGAACTTTGCTTGGGCACAGAACATTTGGTAAGTGTGACTGTGCCCTTACTCTACTTATACATCTATACATGAATACATGAAGTAACTAAGACATTGTTTAAGTTATCACTATTTTCCTTTCTTACAGAATTTTTTTACTGTTGTCTTGTTTTTTCCCTACCTCTTCCCTTCTGTTTATATCAGTTTAAATATTTACCCCCCCCCCCCCCCCCCCCCCCCCACACACACACACACACACCACCACCATCTTGAGCTTAATTTAATTCATATAAAGCCAGGTGAACTGATGAAAAGTGGCTTGTTTGTGTTGACATGTGGTAGTCATCTTATCTGCTGGTTATGCATCACCTGGAGATGTGCTCTCAACAGGCATCAGCACAAGGATTGTTGTGTTACGGGACCATAATAAGACAGTACCTCTGCCTCTACACAGACATGTTGGTGTCTGGAGATGGTGCCACTGTCTGATCAGTAAAAGTGTGAGATGAGATGAGATGAGACCACAGCAGAAAGCTCCACTTCAAGCAGTTCAACTTCAGTCATTTTAAAATGTTAAGGAAAATGTAGCTTTTGCATTCACTACAGCACTAAATGACTAATAAATTAGCAAAGCTATTGAAACGTTATTTGATTTAGAAAATAACAACACTACCACGTCGTCACTAAAAGAATGTAGCCAAACTACTAACATCGCTATTTGCCAGAAAAAGTGGCCTGGGTCATTTTGACAGGTAGGTACATCAGAATAATGCAAACAGCAGGACACCATCAGAATTAACTAACTCCATATACTGGCATTTACGGACCACTGACAATGCCACCAGGAGCAATCTTGGGTTGAATCTTGCTTAAGGACACTTCAACATGTTCACCGGGAGTTTGGATTTAACTGCTAAGAGGTGTAAGACTGCCACTGAGCCACAGTCACCCACTAACAAGGGTTGATGTGGAGGGCTTTTGCTCTGCATCCAAATCTGATGCAGCCAGGCAGAGGCAGTGCCAGCAGAGTGGAGCTCTCCAGCAGTGTCCTGCTGCTGTAACCCCTAAGTCCAAACCCATTCTAACTATCACGCTCACAATCCTGTGCTGCTACAGCATTCTGGTGTTTTGGCTCATGATAGTAGTTCACTGCTGTTACAGTACAGGGGACTCTACTGAAAGAGGTAAACCTGTGTGTGTGTGTGTGTGTGTGTGTGTGTGTGTGTGTGTGTGTGTGTGTGTGTGTGTGTGTGTGTGTGTGTGTGTCTGTCTGTCTGTCTGTCTGTCTGTCTGTCTGTCTGTCTGTCTGTCTGTCTGTCTGTCTGTCTGTCTGTCTGTGGACCTCAAGAGCATAGTCTCAATGACATCAACCATTGTTTTCTGAAGAGGGTTTTTTTAACGCCCAGCAATGATCACTACTTTGTTTACTGCCAGGCTTGCAGCCAGCTACAGTATGTCAACCTGTTACTCAACTGAGCCATGACATTTACTCTAGTAATAAGCCTTCACATGATCCTCATCAATGCTTATTTAAAAAAAAAAAAAAAAAAAAAACCTTTTCCTATGTGTATGAAGAAAGAAATGAACTATGTTGACCAAAATCATCCTGTCAACAAATACATGTTTGTTTGTTTGTTTGTTTGTTTTTGTTGTTGTTGTTTTTTTCTTCCTGTTAAAATGGGTTCTCTAGAGTGGAACTTTTTTTTTGCGCTTCCTTATTGGTGTTGTTTTACTGATGGTGTTCCACTAGAACCAATCTAAGTAGGTCCAAACCTCTAACAGGTGATGTTATATTTTTGTATATTTGATAAATTGTTAGTTAAAAAAATCTGGTTGATGCTGTAGTTGCTAGTCCATTGTACCATTTTTACATAGTGAGGGAGGATATCTTCCCTTGAGCATCATTTTACACATTTCGCCAATTACAAAATGCATACCAAACTAAATAAAAAAATAAAAACGGGGCATCTTAACTGATACAAAAGAGCACTCCAAACAGAGAACAGCAGGCGATGGTTTATTTCAAACAAACACTCCTCCATTTTATATTTTAACACCCTCTTGAAAATAGAGGACAAGAACCCTTCTTTGCCTTTGTGAGTTTAAAATTACCAGTTTGGATTTTAGCAAACAGGTAAAACTTTACTCATGGTATCACTGCAGTCAAGCTTGACAGCAATATTTCACCCTTCAACAGAACAACTTTCACTGACTCAAACCTTGAGCTTTGGAATGACAAGATGTCACAGAGCACTAACACACTGAAACCTGATACAGAAACTACAAGTGACTGCCATCAAATAACTCTGACTTTGATTTGATTCACATAGCCATAGGTATGCAATACATCACTGTCACAAGAGACCTGCAACTTTACTGCAACTTGTTTAGTTTTCTACTGAGTAGAATTAACTGTTGGGTTTTAGATTTTGAAACATTCATTTATAGGCCATGGGTCTTTCAGCTATGTCACATGATCTTGACCAGCAGAAGAAGCTTGTGGATTTTGAGCACAGCAGTAAATATTTCAAATTATATTTGACTTTTAGTAGCTTCATTCAAATGCCATCTGCTGCTTACGATCATGTGATGGGATTTTGAGCTTCAAACAGGTTTCCAGGTTGTTGTTTTTTGTTTTTCAATATTTTATATCATTTTTTTCCCCAGTAACTACATACTTTTCACCACGTGAAAAAGTAGCACCTTAAGATCTTCTTTTTTCCTTTCTTTTTTCTTTTTTTTGCCACATGTCCCCTTAGCTTACGAGTATCTGTTAGAAGGCTGTATATCTGATGAGAGGAATCAAAAGAATATGCAATCATACAACAGGGACCTGCATCTTTTAATAACATCTGTAGCCTTGAGATTTGGATAACTCCAGCAGATGTTGTTTACATTTGACTGTGGGCTTTTTAAAGAGGGGGCACAGACCTCCCAGAGAGAGAAAGACACAAACCCTCTATCAATTGATTGGTGTCCATAGCAACAGATATTACAAGAAATGATGAGAAAGGTGACTGAACATAGCCAAGGTACACTATGAAGTTGCTTACTGTATTATTCTATTTCTGTGCTCAATTCTCTTGCCCCAAATGATTGCTTTGTGCTTTTTGGTTTTGAAATTTTCTTCCTTTTCATTTGGTCTTTTACTTTTGTGTACAGTCAGTCACACAGATCAAAGGGTTTGCACCTAATGGAGCAGAATAACAAACACAAATGCACCCTTGCCATCAGGATGTCTTCTGTCAGTGGTCTGGAAATGGTGGGACAAAGATGGATGTCAACCGACATTCAGCTTAGCTGTGTGCGAACGAAACACTCACTCAAGCTTCAGTGTCTCTCACACTCTTTTAACATTGGCCACATGATAGGAGTGTGTGACTGAGTGCCTGCTGGGAATAGCTCAGTAAATGAGTGTGGGTTGACTGACGGGGGAAGTTGAAGGTTGTGGGATAATTTCGCCTCAGGAAAAGACAGGACAATCTCTTTGGACTAGACTGATGAAGTGAAGACATCTGAGGAGAGAGGGATACTAATGATGGATCTATGCACTAACCAGTCTTTTAACATGTCAATCCTGCAAAGTGGGGTTTTATCTCAGAGGGTGAAATATGTCATGGCACGGCCGAGCAGTAGAACATGTTTTCTCCTCTGACAGACATGTTAAATTAGTGATGCCAAAAACAATGTCTTTATGCTGTAAGTTTCTATTTAATGTGGTCTCTTTTTTTTTAAAAGGCAATTGCTTATCTGATTTACTCTGATGGTTTAAGATGGCTTGGTAACGTTTTCCCATCAATCATGTTCAAGTATTGTGCAATTTTTTATACCCTAACTTCAGAAACCCTTCAAAAGCATAAAGCCTCAGAGACCCACTAGCTGAATACGCCCCTCTTGTAATTTTCTGGGTGTCTGGATTGGTTGGCCTTCACGGTTGTTTTGTTTCATCACAGGAAAATATTCTGACTGGGTTAAACAGTAACACCCACAGAGGACTTTCAAGACTTTGGCTTCAGCTTAATTTTTAACATGGATTCAAGAGCTACAGTACCCCTGCAAGAAGAAGAGGGTCATTGGAAGTCAGCCACAAGGGTAGCCTCTGTCTTTATTAAAACATACCCTGCATCTTCAGGGCTTTAAATGGATGATTTTAAAGGGACGATTCTGACATTTTTTTTTTTTTTTTTTTACCAAATATTCACACAATACTGCAATTCCTAAACAGCGCTAAAGTGGACTTTCATCGTCATTACTAGTGATTTATCCATTTAGTGAACTGCACAATTAACCATCCTTACTTTGCTAGTTGACACCACAATTTCTGGTTGGTTCAATTAGTATTTAAAAATTTTAGTAACGAAGGCATGAAATGAGCATATAGTATATGGTGTGTCTGAGCTGCAGTGCTGTCACCTGCGACTTGCCAGAGCTGAAGCCCCAGTTAGTGACAACCGCCAGTCATAGACGATGATAGGTGGCATTATTGTGGATTTCCCAGATGCAAATACAGACACAGTGATGACCAGGGGAACACGACCAACCTCCAGCCTCTAGGGTTTATTCAGGTTCACAACAGCTGATCATCTCTCAATAAATAGACAGACGGATGGACCCTGATCTAAGTTTCACCAGCTTTTTATAAACCCTCTGTGATGTTATTGTTTTCTCCATCTCCAACCCTGTTCACCATGGCTGAACGATGGGGGTCTCTTGTCGAGGGAGATTTCCTGTAAATGCTTACCTTCACTGGAGCAGATTTCTGCCAAATTTCTCCCAAACATTAAGCTCAAATAGAGTAATAAGTAAGAAAAACAAACAAGAATATGAATGTTATTACACAGAGAGTACTGAAGGCTGGTGCTGCTAGCTCTGCTAACATAAGCCACATTCAGCAAACACTGTTTACCTGCCAACTCTCCAATAATTCATACTCAGTTTTGACTTTTCTCCTCACCTTTAAACTCGTTGTGATTAATATCCATTTACATGACAAGCAAAGTAGTTGCTTTGGAACACCCCCAATCATTGTGCTTTTCACTTACACATTGCACCCAAAAAAAACATAACATCTGTTTCTCCAATACGTGATTGCCATCTTCTTCTCTATATCCCCTTCAGTACCTCCAAAGTAGGGCCAAAGGTGTCACAACTTTGCCCCAACATCATGAGTCCATGGGTTAAATGCTGCAGAAGAGGCTTAACAGGGGTGCAATTAGCCTGTCTTAAAATGGCAATATGGATACGCTTATGGTTACCATCATTGATGTGCCATAATTGTACTGGGGTCTGGAGCCTCAATCCAACACTAGAACATAAACTCCTACATTTCCTAAATGCCACAAATATATCTTATAGATAAAGCCAGCATCATCTCTGAATGATAAATGGAAATGGTATCTCAAGAGTGCAAAATTTGTAACCCACAACAAGATAACTAGAACTCTTTCAGGGACTGCACTTCAGTATTTAACATAGGATTATTGGTGCTTGCTGAGGTAGCATCAGGGGCATTGAACTACAGTTGATCAGTGCTGAGGGACTTAAATGGGCCTCTAATGACTCTGGAGGATCCAATGGGAAAGCCAATAACAATGGACTTTGTTACACACAGACCTTTTATATCAAATTACCTTCACAGAGGTAAACAGGTTAACTGAAGTAATTTACTTAAATACTTAACCTATCTGACTAAACAATTCAAGTATTAGCAGATAAATACTATTTGTGGTTATTTCAGAAAAAAAATGGTTAACTAACTGAGGAAGTCACACTGTTGAATGGACAATGATATCATAACAGTTAATGGAGCATTGTATTCAGGCTGTTTGGTCAAACAGAGCACCGAAGCCATTCTTACATCAACTGATTGGCTGATTGGCATCAGCTGTGTCATTCATGCATCAGTGGCTCATCCATCATCTGCTGGGCAACTAGCTAACAAAGAATGTCCAATTATCGCACATTCACTTTATGCTTGCTGCTTTCCTGACCATTTGACTGTGCTTTCATGATTCAATTCCCTACCATGCAGTCTTTTAATAATCATGCTACATGTTTATCACTATTGATTTGAATAAAATGTAATGCCCATGTTTTGTTCAAATGTAGTGATTAGGTTTACAGGTTGAATCTGAACCGCTGTTCGTTATTGTTGTGAGTACTCGAGAGTATTTTACCAAATCTAACTTCATTTTCAAAGCATGGAACCGCCTATGTTTCAGGTATGACTGTGCATGCTCCAGTATAGGTCTGATTGACTCAGAGAGGAAAAACCCTTCACAGGTTTTCATATGTGATGACATTTTTCACAGCTGTAATTCCCTGAAATGAATTCATGTCACTGAGCTTTTGTGAGACATCTCTGTTTCTTCATGCTAACAGTGTCTGCTCTGTGAGCTCTCTTCTTACCAGAAAGATAGAAAGACATGTTAATATTAATCTTTTTGTTCTTGAGCTTAAATATATCAAGCAGTATCACTGAGGCTTCTGTGGCCTTATTTGACAAACAAATGTAATGGTTTGAGGCAAGTAGACAGCAAGGCTGTCACAATGAACTCACGAATACAGAGGCTGCAAGTTGGAAATTTTCTAACACAACAGACTCCCCAAGAAATCTTCTGCTTGCAAACACAATAAGCCAAAAAATGCCCTTATTCTTCACGTTTTCATCAGTTGCGTATACTGTATATTCACCTACCCAGCAGGATTTTACATATAGTAAGCATTGCACTGAGACCTCCTCCACATTTCAGTAACACGCAGGTACCTTGGTTGATCAATACAAAAGTCATTTTATTCTAAAAATGTTGGAATGATTTTCTTCAGAAAGCTGAGTGGGCTCAGCTCTCAACGATAGGCTCATGGTGGGTGGGACTCAGAGTTGAGGAAGTACTCATTCACATCTGAAAGACCTAGTTGAGGTGGTTCAGGCCTCTGGTGAGAATTCCTCCTCAGTGTGGCTACTGCATCTATGTCATGAAAGTCGAGTTTAACTGCACAAAGCTTTTCAAAAAGTCTTTGAACCCCCTATTTATAATCTGTGTGTATTCATTACTGCAATTTCCTCATAAGCTCATTAAAACCCTAACATCATCAGAAGCTATATCAAGGACAATATGACCAAGCTAATCTGAAAATAGAAAAATGTTATTTTGCAATAAATTCAATGCAACTCTTGACTCTCTCTTCGTGCCTTTTTAATTACCTATGGTTACTTGGCTTGTGAAACAGATGGCAAAGTGTGGTTACCCATAGATACTTTAATGATATATTACATACCTCTTATTCCCTGTTTCCCTTGTCTATCCTCTCTGCCACCCACACACACGGGCTAAATCATTACTTACTATAGCATTAGGCTATTTAAGCACCTGTGATGAACACAGACACACTACATACACACACATGCACACAAATCTCTGGGCTTTCTACCAGGTTGGAACCCAGCTTGAAATAGGATACAGAAACAAATTGTTTGATTGGCTGATTAGCAGCAAATGGGACCCTGATTGGTTTTATTAGAATGTTGATCAGAGCTGGAGTGCCTTTCCAAGCGGGAAATAAAGCTCCAGATAAGCATTTAGGCTTTGCCTCATCCCAGAATGGTGACTGCATATATATACACTCACCGGTCACTTTATTAGGCACACCTGTCCAACTGCCCATTAACGCAAATTTCTAATCAGCCAATCACATGGTAGCAACTCAACGCATTTAGGCATGTAGACATGGTCAAGACGATCTTCCGCAGTTCAAACCGAGCATCAGAATGGGGAAGAAAGGTGATTTAAGTGACTTTTAACGTGGCATGGTTGTTGGTGCCAGACAGGCTGGTCTGAGTATTCCAGAAACTGCTGATCTACTGGGATTTTCACACACAACCATCTCTAGGGTTTACAGAGAATGGTCCGAGAGAGAGAAAATATCCAGTTCTGTGGGAAAAACTACCTTGTTGATGCCAGAAGTCAGAGGAGAATGCCCAGACTGGTTCAAGCTGATAGAAGGCAACAGAAACTCAAATAACCACTTGTTACAACCGAGGTATGCAGAAGAGCATCTCTGAACACGCAACACGTTGAACCTTGAGGCAGATGGGCTACAGCAGTGGAAGACCACACCAGGTGCCACTCCTGTCAGCTAAGAACAAGAAACTGAGGCTACAGTTCGCACAGGTTCACCAAAATTGGACATAGAAGATTGGAACAACGTTGCCTGGTCTGATGAGTCTGGATTTCTGCTGCGACATTCAGATGGTAGGGTCAGAATTTGGCGTCAACAACATGAAAGCATGGATCCATCCTGCCTTGTATCAACAGTTCGGGCTGCAGGTGGTGTAATGGTGTGGGAGATATTTTCTTGGCACACTTTGGGCCCCTTAGTACCAGTGACCATGTCCATCCCTTTATGACCACAGTGTACCCATCTTCTGATGGCTAGTTCCAGCAGGATAACGTACCATGTCATAAAGCTGGAATCATCTCAGACTCATTTCTTGAGTATGACCGTGAGTTCACTGTACACCAATGGCCTGCACAGTCACCAGATTTCCATCCAATAAAGCACCTTTGGGATGTGGTGGAATGAGAGATTTGCATCATGGATGTGCAGCTGACAAATCTGCAGCAACTGCGTGATGCTATCATGTCAATATGGACCAAACTCTCTGAGGAATGTTTCCAGTGCCTTTATTAGGTACACCTTGCTAGGACCGGGTCGGACCCCCTTTTGCCTTCAGAACTGCCTTAATCCTTTGTGGCATAGATTCAACAAGGTACTCACACTGGGGTGTGAGGGCAACAGTTGTGCCAGTTCTGATTGGGACGCTGAGGGCTGTAACACCCAAGCTGGGTAGATGGTAGAGATAGCAGATTATGTATGAGAATGTCTAATAATACCCATTGTACAGCAAACAAAGAAACAAATGAATCAGCAGCTATGAATTTTGAAATCCCACAAGTTACTCTTAGCAGACACCTGTCTTCGTCTCTAGAAAGAATGAACTGGCTAATATTGTCCCAACTCCAGTTTCCCAAAGAGCAAAAGCTCCTTCCTTTCAACTATAACACAACAAGTCAATGCAGAAATGGCAACATATTGCATATTGGTCACAGTCACTGATCCACATGAGCCTGTCGTCAGTCATGAGCACATTACCTCTGGGACCGCAGAACCACCAATGCCGTCTGCCAAGCTCTGCTGAGCAGCTGCTGTGATGGAAGTGCATCCAGTATTCTCTAGAGAAAGAGCAGTGGTGTGGTGACAGTGACGCTGAGTGTGTCGACAACTCTCTTGGCTCTGACAGTCTTGCTGTTGCTTGAATATATCAGTAGAGTTTCTGTGTGACTCGGCAGTTTAAAGGGGAAATAAAGATGGCAATTAAACTCTCCTTGTAGTTTATTAACCATCTAAATCCAATGGTCACCTGGTGGACTTTAATGGTAATTGAGGCTTTGCGTGAAAGTGTGGTTATGTGAATAAGAATCCAGACTGGGTGAGCAAGACACCAACACAAAGCCATAGATTATCCCACTTAGCACCCTGTTACCAAACAAGCTTTCACGTAACTCTGTTCAAGATAGCTTTATTGATTAAAAAATTACCTAGTCTGAAAGGAAATCCCTCCCATACCACTGTCGGTAACATCTAATGGCAAAGGATCCTTCTCAGTCTCCTTGATGGACTCATTGAAATTTAACTGAACATTTAAAGAGGGGTATTGTACTTTTTTAAAAAAGTTTTACAGTGTCCCTCTGGTAGCCCCATAGTAGCTTTACATCATTTGCAGTTTAGTGCTTTAAAAACCCTTATTTCAGCCTCTGTCTGACCTACTCAGTACGTTTACATGCACGCAGCAGTCTGGCTGAGGTCAGAGCTTGATTGTAAAGTCACAGTGGGGGTCTAGTCTTGTCTGCATATACATGCAGAAAAGAGGACTGGACTTCTGGCCGAGAGCATCTCACTCTGCTTTGTTAGGCGGCACTGTGTCTTTTTTTAAAAAAGAAAAGCTGCGTGAGTATTTAACTAGTCTTGGTTCACCCACATAGAAAACAACATTCAAACAACAACGGCCAAGATGGATGCAGCTGTAGCTCTTCATGTTTTTATTTATGTATGTGCCATGGTGTTTGTTTGATGTGTTGGAGCCACAGACTGTATGAGTGCAGTGACCCTATTTTTCATGGTCACCTACTTCCTCTTTCCGCTGAACGCAGAGGCATACCAAGTCCTGCCAAGTTTTGCCGAATCCAACCACAGTCCGATAGCAACCGCATTATCTAGGTGTGTCAATCGAGCTATGCTTATGTAACCCCGGGATAAATCCCTGAGTTAGTCTAGACTTTATTAAAATCTCAGTAAAAACATAAGATTAAACCTTTAGGTTAAAGATGTTAAAAGTTCAAGTAAAACCTCATAGTTAAGCTTGATGTTATAAAATGCATTTAAAAGCTGAGACTTTGCAGATACTTAATCAGTACACTGCCACTTTAAGCCTCATAATGTTTGAATGTTTGTCTGAAATGTACTTCTCTCCCCATGAGGAATGACAAACTAACATGATGTGATTTTAGATTCCTGCTTCTTATTTGTCAATGTAAAGGGACATCATGTTTCTTTTATTGTGATTGGCTTGGGGGGCGGGACTAAGGGGGGAGACTGAGAGAGAGCGCGGACTGTGAGGAAAAACTGAGCTGCTCGCGGGAAGTACCTGCGCGCTGTAAGTGTTAGCTCGCAGGAAGTTTGTTAGCTGCACGTTGGTTAGCTGTTCGTTTTACCTGCACGTTGTGGAGCTGACTGCAAGGACTTTTCTGGCCGGTTTTCCTGTACGCTGTTGAGCCGGAGACAAGGACTTTGCTGATTGTTTCTGCATGCTGTTGAGGCAGAGGCGAGAACGACGGCTGCTGTGTTTTTCCGAGAATCGAGGGATCTGAGGACGTCGGCTGGTGTCTTCCATCCTTTAGCTGCTGAGGGGAGCGGGAGAAGTTGTGGAGGACGTTGCCTGCTTGGTTTTCCTGGAGCTGCTGGATTCGAGTCCAAGGACGTTGGGTGCTGGTTTTCCTTTTGCTACTGAGACGAGAGGGTGAGGTAACTACACGCAAGAGAATCCGAGGGACGGAGTTCGAGCGCCGAGGAGTTCAAGGTGTTGTTCATCTCCATAAGGAAATCAGTAAGACGATCTAACAGGTCTGCAACGGGGGTTTTATGTTTTATTTTATTGTTTTAACTGCCGGCTTTTTGTGTTTTGTTGTGTGGGCCCACATTTATGCTAAAGCATTATAGTTAAGTACTTAAGTTGCCACAACTAGGACCGACTCTTATTCTCTGTGTTTACAGAGGCATAAAGTGACTCAGTAGATTAAAACACATTTTTTATTTTGCTTTGTGTTAATAAATATTTCAGCTGCAGATTTTCTCTTGATGATTTACAAGTTAACTCTAGCGTTTAAAGTGTATTTTGAGGTACAAAATCATACAGCTAATTCCCGAGTTTTCCTGTTTAGAGGCAAAGACTTGCAGGTAGGTGAATGACACAAGTAAAATAGTCACAAACGCACTGCTAGCAAAAACTTTTCTTTCTAAATATTATTTAATGAACCCAGGGCGCTGTATCTCAGGACAGCCGATACAAAGAAAGCGCTACACTTAGTCCATATTTGGTCTTGCTAAGCTGTTTACATGTAGTTTGCATATATCCTTAGATAGATATATCCTTAAGACTCTCCTGCACAAGCCCCCTTCCCTCTGACTGGCCGGCCCTCTGGAGGCCTGTAGCTGCAAAACTATGGGTAGACCTTGGTGTTTGAGGCCCACCCTTAGAAATGTGTCATGGACCAGTCAGAAAATCTTAATAGGATGACCTCATCATCTGAGTAAGTTTTGTGAAGACCATAGACAGATTAAGAGATTAACACGACATATAAATATGTAGCAGTTTGAAAATTTGCACAATACATATGGACATCCAGAATTGTTACTTTACATCCATGTTTGAAATATAAGAAAGCATTGACGCCCTCTTTAAAGTCACAGGAATTTGGGTATGTGGACAGTTAGGTGGACAAAAGAATACTCTGAGATTTCAAGGTAGTCTGCTCCTTCCACAATTTTTGTTTTGGTTGATTTTTATACAGATAGAGAGCTCGTACTTTCTGCATGGTAAGGCTTGGTCTGGAGATGAGAAAGACCATACCTTTAACATCTTATGATGCTTCATGATGTAATCCAATACAACTTTATAAGATACAGCTTCAGATATTAGCATAGTGCTGAGCAAACATCTCTGAGGCACAATGTCAGGTACAATTTCACATAACCTTCACTGAGGGTTTGTTTCAAAGCTGTTGTATTGAACTGCATTACAATGGCTTAGGCAGGCATCCAGGACTTTGTGATTAACCCTCGAAAGAAAAATGGGGAGCTTCTCAATTATTCAATAAATGTGGTTTATACTGCATTAATTGAAAAGAAAGCATGAATCTCACAAGGATTGGTATTTTAACAAGAGAGATCAAATGTAAAACAAATCAAAGGAATAAAAAAGTGAAAGTTCAAAGGCAAACAAGAAATGAATCTGTGTGTGAATGTGCTATGAGAGCATGCATCCATATGTAACATGACACATACCATCTTGCCTTGGGCTGAACTAAAAAAAGAGAAAACTAATCAATATGATGAAAGTAGGAAGATAGATTTTTACAGCACATCCTGTATGGGAGGTCCTAAGAACAGATCATAAAAACCATCCTGCAGTAAATGATTTATTTCCCATTTTAACAACATTTAATCTCCTTGAAGAAGGCCTTATCTATTATAGAGCTGCTAAAAGGGCAATCTTAAATATGAAAATATCTTGAAAAATGTGATCCTGACATTACTGTCTTATACTGCTCATACTCCCTCAAATTCTAGGTCTGTTATATATTTTGAAGTAGGTGAGAAATTGAAAGGGAAACTTCACTTTCCTGTATGTCAAAATGGTTAGATGTCAGACCTAAGGCCATGGTACATGCAAAAAAAAAAGAATAATGCTTCTACATCAGGTGTGAGTCCTTTGGCATTTTGTTTAGTTTTTGGAAAGAAGCGCTCATGTTCGTCTGCTCATTACCATTTACTGAACTCCACAGAGTACTTATTTCTGACCCTCCCAATGTTCTGTTGTTCTTTTATATTAATAGACCTGGGACTCAGGTCCATTAAACTATCAATTAACTCTAGAGAAATAAATGGACCTTCAGCTGCCCATCCCTGGACTGATTCAAAGACACCCTTCCCTACACTCACTATTCTTTCAGTCTATTGAAACTCATTCCAGTTTCCCTCAGACAGCTATCTTTGTCTGTGAAAAACCATAATCCATCTCTAGCAACTGGGGCTGGTCTTTTTCATAGTTTCCTGTTCTGTTCAGAAGATAGCTCTGCAAACTATCAGCAGTTTCTTGGGTGAAAAGTACCAACTGAGTGAAGATCAATTGAAGGTGTGCAGAGCATAATGGCACATCCTATTTTTTTTTTTTTTTTTTTTTTGTATTGTTATTATTATTACAAATCTGTGACACACAATGTTTTGGCAAGGTTCATAACAGTTTAGGAACAAGATAATACTAAAATCAATTGTTTTTCTGATTCAACAAGAAACCAGAAAGTAACGGTGCCCGATTTAACTCACAGTGCTGCGTTAAACTAAAACGAGTATTTCAGATAACAGGTAGGGGTTAGATTAGGTCAGTGAACTGAAGCACTGTTGAAAAGGGCAGATCATCAGTAAATGTTAAGTATTATGGTGGACAAAGAGAAACTTGGTAATAATATATGAATTTATTTTTCATTATATGTAAATTGAGAGGTTTCTGCTCACTGGAAAATAAGCTGAGAGATGTTGCAGGAAATGCACCAAACATACAAACTGCAAACAGCTTTCAGTTTCAGAGCAGCGTTCCCTCTCAGAGGAGATTTCACTTGCCACTTAAACCACCAAAAATTGTGCATTAATTGCTCTCAATTTCTGCTTCTTCTCAATTACAATTCTTCTTTTGGCTCTTTGCTTGCTTTGCATCAAGTTGCAGAGATGAGCTGTCAGCATCTCGACTCTTCACTCCAAGATGCTGTGGTGAGTTCACTTGAAGATACTAAATCAAAACTATAAGACGTATTAAAAGGTGAAATAAAACTTGAAAAGCTTGATGGTACTGATTTACAGACTGAACACCAGCATATCAGGAGAGGAAGAAACTCACCAAAATAAACTCCAGTCCATTCATTTTCAGAAAGAAACACATACACAGCGGAGGTGTGTGTTAAAATGCTGATGATGCTGTTTAGGGCAGAAAGCATTTTCTCCAGAAAGCTCAAGCCTTTCTACAAGAGCACTCAGACGTTCCCTCAGCAGCAATTTCCCACGCACCTGCTGAATGATCATTCAAGCAAGAGGGTTTTAATGGGAATGCCGCTTCCACCCATTCCCATTCTCGCCATACCCATGACCATGTAGACATAGCTGAGGCATACAAAGCTCCTCAAGTGAAAGACAGATAGGTCGTAAAGAAAGATTGATGGCTTTCCCATAGTGCTGCAGAGCATTCAGGTGATTCCTGAAGGGCTTGTGAGGTAATTTCTATCAGGTAAAGGAAGATTTATTAGTGGTGTCTAATTACAATAAACGTGTCATACTATTTCTCTTTTAATTAGCAGGGCTTTTGGATTTCCACTCATTTCTTTTCATCTTCTAAATCACCCGTCTGTCATGTTAATTTCATACTAAGGACATTAAGGCCCAACATGTAATTAAGGCACGTATTCTTAATGTGTTTATAAAAAGAGGCAGACAGCTGGGCTCCACATGCTTAAATAACGCCTCCATCATTTAAAGAATGAATCCACTGTAAGTATGCTAGCATTCTTTAGTTGCCAGAGAATCGACACGTGTGGGCAGGCTTTTATATACATGAGGCCAGTTCCTGGTTTAGAAGAGAATACATTGAATTTATTAATAGTGCCAGGGATGTGGATGCAAATAAGTCATATTTTTACACTTCTCACCCTCCAGCAGGTCTCACTGGGAGACTGAGAGTGAGTGCTGGACCGCCTACATTGCACCTAGGCTGCCAACAGCGGTGTGTAAAGGTGCAATGATTTCAGTCCTTAACCATCACACAGGGATTGGTTTTTAAATGTGAATTCTCCAAAAATACCCAACACTTGTGCTGATATTGATTATTGACTTCACCTTCTACAAACAAAAAGTGTGTCTTGCTCTGTATGCCTGATTTATTTGGACCTATTATTTGGATCCTACAAGATTTTTTTGTTTTTTTTATTTTTCTGAAATTTGGTCTCATTGTTTTAAAACCAGCACTCCACAACCCTTTATCAGTGCCTAACTGGAGCAGGTTTTTCTCAGGGTTTCCCACAGGAGTTGCAGTTCAACATTTGAAAACATGTTATTACACACCTTAACAAACATATTTATGAAGGACTTGTTTGGTAACGATTTTGTTGGAAGATTTGTGAAATATCTCATTAATTGACCTTACTATAATGGTGGTGCTGAATGCCAGACTGATAACATCCAAAGCAGTACCTTGTTAGAAAAACATTCTCTGAAGTGAAAAAAACAAAAAACAAACCTTCCCTGAGGCTGTTACGGACTGATCAGCAGAACCAGACTGCATGTGCTTTATCAAATTCACAAATCTTGGAAATCTGGAGCCAGTTTTCTGTATCCAGCCCAATTATGTCAAATTTCTACCCACTCTGTTCTGTTAGATTCAACCAGTATGTTTGTGCTTGAGTTTGAATGAAAATTTAGGTACATAGTCCTTGAAGAATTGAGCAGTTTGTGCCATGTGCTTCTCTGAGTCTCTTACCGGATACTGAAGGGTAAATTGTCTCAAACACTTGCCATCCCAGCAAATTTCAGTGCTTGAGTTTGTCCCCTAAAGTCAGGTTGGGACATGACGCTGTGAGGCAACAGTATCACACTTCAGAGAGGATATCTGTGAGCAGTCTAATAAATCTTATACTTGTAATACAGTGATTCCTTGTGCTTCAAATTCAACACAAAAATATCTACAGTTTTATGTTCTCAAGTTGATTGTGCTCTTTTCACACTCTGTCGGATTTTTTTAATGAAAACCGATATGAAGCATTTTGTTGAATGTGCAATTTACGCCGTGTGACCTTGGGTGGGTGACGAGGTTGTTTTTCAGTGGCAGTGCTTTTTTCCTGACTGTGGTTGCACTGTAATGTCAATCGCTCTCCGTCACATTGCATGCAGTGGAAACAACAGCATGTTAGAGAACATAGACTGAAATTCAGCCGTTACATTAAACTCTGCAACATTTTTTCATTGTTTTGTTGTTTTTTTGGCATCTGATAAGTAGATTATATTGTCATGCATTGAGAAACAGATTCTGAATTATTGTTAGGAAGTAGTTTCAGCTGCTGCTTTATTTACATTTACGTAGCAGGTTAGCTATATTCAGCTCCAGTAACCACCAGTATCAGTATCTCTCTTTCAGTGGTGCAGCTTACTGTTAATGGATGGGCTGCGTTTAAAAAACAGTCTCTTCTGCTGCTTATTTCATCGTTCCCACTTTGTCAGCTTGTTTTTCTTTAGTTTCAGTGCATTACATGGAGTACTTAGCTTGTTATTCAAGCTCTCTGTTATTGATCGCTATATTCCCTAAAGCTCTGGCCTAGGCTGTGCAATATTTCCTATTAAATACAGCACATTCCAAATGTCCATTTTGACTAATTTATCCTGGCACAACACTTGAATTATTCTATTACCAAGTGATTAACTGTTAACCTGGGACTCTTATTTTGTAATGCATCCTGCTATTGATTAATTCTTCCTGCCATGACTTACCTTCTGCTGTGATACATTTCTTATCCTTCCACTCTACTTTTCCTTGAGTGTGTTGTTTATAGTGTGTGTGTGTGTCTGTGTGTGTGTGTATTTGTATTTGTATTTGTGCGGTGAGTCAGACATTTTTTCTTCAAACCTCCAGGGGTGGTGCACTTGCTGTCCCTTCTGTCTTACGAGTCCACACAGACCCACCCCCACCCCGTCCTCCAGCGGGGAGTTTGGGGGTGAGCAGGTGGTGTTTGGGGGGGGAAACATCAGCTGGATCCTGCAGCGGAACCCGGAGGGCAAAGGAGAGGAGCAGAGTCCAGCAGAGACTTATGGCCTCTGTTCCACTTCAGGGTACTTGTTTAAAGTTTCAAAGTAAGAGGTTTTATATATATATATATATATATATATATATAATAGTTCTGTGTATCAGGACTCTTGCTGTGTGTGTGTGTGTGTGTGTGTGTTTGTGTGTGTGTGTGTGTGGTTGGTTGTCAACATTAGAGCTGCTGTGCATTATATGAAACATTTATTCCTCTGGATCAAACACCAGGATAAAACAGGGGAACATGTGCTGAGGCAACCTGGCTGGTGACAGAGCTGCTTTTAACACACCTTAGAGCGCTATTCACACAGGATTAGTATTACATGGGGACCTCTAGTAATTTTAGAATTACCCCCTGACATCAGTTTTTGATGGGGAACATTAGCACAGGATAAGTGAAGCCTGTAAATAACTTCTCATGTTTCTGAATGAAAACGCTGCACAGACTGATTGAGCTTTAGTGGAAGCACCTTGCTCTGCAGCACGCAGCAAGCCATGCACTCAGATAAAAGAAGAAGACGTCCACATCTGGCTTCAGTCAAACTGTTTTTTGTTTTTTTTTTTTGCTTATTTTTTCTCAGTCAAACAATGTGAATTGAACACTTCTGGACATGCTGAATGAATGTAATTATCTTAAAACTTAAAAGCTACTATGCAAAAGATCAGTTCTTATTGAGTCCCACCTCCGATTTTATCAATAATATGATTGTGCGCTGCGCTCTGAGACAGCATGTCAATGCCAACCTGCTGCTCACGGAAAAAGACTTCAAGTCATGTTTTAGGTATGTTATATTTGTTTTATTCATGATTGTGTTGGGCTGCATGGTAGCGCAGCTGTTAGTGCTGTTGCTTCACAGCAAGAAGGTCGCCGCTTCGAATCCCGGTTCGGTGTGGAGTTTGCGTGTTCTCCCCGTGCATGCGTGGGTTCTCTCCGGGTACTCCGGCTTCCTCCCACAGTCCTTGCAAAACTTGCTCACTAGGTCAATTGGGGATTCTAAATTGCCCGTAGGTGTGAGTGTGTGTGTGAAAGGTTGTCTGTCTCTGTCCAGTCGACCAGTCCAGGGTGTACCCTGCCTCTCACCCTTAGCCAGCTGGGATAGGCTCCAGCCACCCGCGACCCTGAACAGGAGAAGCGGTATAGAAGATAAATTAATGAATGATTGTGTTCGCCTAATATCAGCATATACTGACAATAAACAAGTGATGTGCAATTTTTTCATTCTGAATTACATTCATATATTAGACTATTTACCGCGTATTGGCCGATGACATAAGGGTGCATAGAAAGTCTCCGTCCATCTGTATGTATCTAAAGTGATGTTAAAACTTTTGTTAAGATGGACCAACGCTGCCTTAATTATTTTTAACTGGAAAATGATCAGAAAAAGCTGCTGAGACTGTCTAAAACCCTAGTAGATGGAAATACACACAAATCAGCTACAAGATATTTGATATTCTGTATCATAAGGCTGCGCAAGATGTGAGAAGTACATGTATACCCTAGGCTGTTTTGTAAATTAATGCTATATTTCTATAGCTGAGACCTTAACCTTTCATTCGGTCAGCATACTCTGACATAAATTACACTGGAGGACATCAGTAGAGAGTGAGAGCGTGCCAACCACCCCCGGTCTCGGTCTTCCCTGCTGACCTGTTACTTTCACTGTGTACACTGATTTTAAGAAACCAGGTTACCGCAGTGCATGCCAATGCATGCCCCAAATAACCTTTTCCTTAAGTGCCTGTAAACACACTGAGAACCACTTACCACTAGTTTGTGCATCACACATCAACCTCACAGTGATTAAAGAAGTTTACTTTTCTGCTTTCATCATGATTCCACCAAACAACCCAAAACTAACAAGCAGAGGAGCATAAAACATTCAAACCCCCAGTTACAGTCGATGAAATTGCTGTCTGGGAAATCCTGAGGAATAAATCACGTCATTGTTGTTGTTGACTGTTTTTGTTGGAAGATGCCTCGGCACATTGTTCCTCTATTCTGCGAGCGTGCTGTTTGTTTGGACTCCAGTATCACATTACTGAGTCTCTCTTTAGCATGAAAAATGAGCTGCATGAAAAGCCAGAGAGTGATTAGTCACTGTGTGTTTGAGGCTGGGACAGGCTGGTCTGTGTACATCACAGATATACGCTACTATGATTTATATGCCATGGGGTGCATGAATTCATTTGTTATTGTGTCATCTTTCGTATGTCTACTCTAAGGGCTTCATATAGAGTGTCTACCTGTTACATGTGTGATACCTCTATAACACACCAAGTATTTTGCTCACTTTATGGGACATTTACTGAATTAAACAGCACATATGATAAATTAGATGCTGTGGCATGTTGGTTTACACTCATCAATTTTATCTGTCAAAGGTAATGGGGGAAAAGGAAGTCAGCAAAGCTGATGGTAATAGTGTAAATATTTCCATGGGAAGGGAAATTGTACCAGATGTATAACGGTGGAATTCAATCAATCTTTTTATCTCTCGCACACATTGCCATGTTTTTGCCTTTGTATGTCAGAATCCTGCGTTTCATCATTTTGCTGTGCATTCATATCTTGTCTTTAGGGCCCAGACATGAAAAAACACATGTAACTGTTGCAGTCAAACCCGACACTTTTTTTTAATACACAGAGACACATGTGTTGGGTATTTGTGTATGTGCTTGCATCCATGCTGATTGATCTCCTTGATAATTTCACCATTTGAGCACTTTTATTCTATTTCTTCATTGAGTCTATAGGAGGCTCTGCATGATATGTTGAATCACAGAGGGGAGTCTAATGTTTTTCAAATTAATAATACAACAATGATAACTTCAGCAGACATGACAACATGCCTGAGAGGGAAATAACAGCAGAACCCCCTCAGAGACTGCACATACTCTGACATGGACACATGCAGCTAGAATCGACATGCATTCATCACATTGACGTCTAAAGAAACAAAAGGTGAAACTGGAAAATATTGTTTGATGAACAAAATTTCAAAAATATTTAAGCTGTTCAACTACATAATCCTTTATAAATCTCATATCAGACAATAGTTATTCTTACTTTACTCCAATGTAGTTAAATTCTGCACAGTGTATTAAACATACTGGATGGAATTAGGTTTTAAGTGCTTTTTCAAACTATCTGTTATTTAAGATGAACCCTGCAGCACAAAGTCTTAAGTTTCCCTTGCGGATAATTTCACTTTTTGTGACATTTCCCATGTCTGCTCAGTAGGTTTATGTCTCTGACTAAATGTGCGGTGGAATAAGGCGCAGTGTTAGCAAACAGCCCTCAGCTTACATCACTAAGACCGCAGAAGCAAGGCCAAAAAATATGTGCTCAATACTGTGAAGTCTTTCTTTATTTGTCTGTGTCTGCTTGGCTGCCTGACTTTCCATCTGTCTGTACAAGCAGCTGGTCTTATGTTCACTGTCTACAGTTATTTGCTTTATTCATCAATCTGCTTAATCATGCAACCACTGCTAGAAAATAGCTAAAAAGCTAATAATAATAGTGTAAGCTTCTGTTGTACGTGTTCTTTTAGTCTTGTTTCCAAACACAGCCGCAGGGTAATGGAACATATGATTGCATTGTAATATTAATGTGTTCCCCAGTTCTGGTCATGATGTGGCCATAAATTAATCATCAGAGCTAAAAGCTAGCGCATGTGTGTTCCTCCCTGCATAGCACTTTTCATGTGGCTTATGTGTCAAATATAAATATAAATATGACCCTGAAAAGATGTCCTCCAAATGAGAAGAGAGGCTGATGCAGTGAACGGAACACATATAAATGTGTTTATGGTCAAAGGATGGGTAAAGTACATTAGGTGTACAAGTCTCTGCACTGTAAAACAGCCTGTGTATATTTAGTCCAGTTTATAGGAATAATAAGAAAATTGTATCCTCAAAATTAAATGTGGAACCGTTAAGGTGCATAAGTTTAATTTGGATTTGGATTTTAGTATGGCACCTAATCAGGATTCCTTAGCTTTTGCAGCCAGTCTCCAGTGGACACTTGTGTAATTATAGTGACTTGCACCTCTAAACCAATTTCATTTTTAAACACCAACTGTAAATCAGGGGGTTGGCTGGCTGGTTAATATAAATAAATATATGCTCAAAGAAGCTCAAATATCAAGATTTAAAAAATACTTAGTTTAAAAACCAACTGCATTTTTTTGTTCAGCTTTATATTGGTTTATCCAAACCTTAGAATAAGTATTTTTTTTCTTCTTTAATGTTCTGACTTCTTTTCATTGATTGTTTGTATTATTAACTTTTACCAAGACTGAAAATTAAGATTAGGCTAAACAGACAGTCAGATGTCTCCTGATGAGAAAAAGAGAAAACTGTCCAACCCTAATTCTAATGAAGTTGGGACATTGTGTAAAAAAATAAATAAAAACAGGATACGATGATTTGCAAATCTGGTTTAACCTATATTCAGTTTAAAACAATACAATGACAAGATATTTATTGTTTATTTATTGTTGTTGATAAACTTTATTGTTTTTTTTGCAAATAGTCACTCATTTTAAATTTGATGCCTGTAACACATTCCAAAAAGAGTTGGGACGGGGCAACAAAAGACTGAAAAAGTTGAGGAAGGCTCAAAAAAACACCTGTTTGGAACATTCCACAGGTGAACAGGTTAACTGTTAACAGGTGAGTGTTATGATTGGGTATGAAAGGAGCATCCCTGAAAGGCTCAGTCATTCACAAGCAAGGATGGGGTGAGGTTCACCACTTTGTAAACAACTGTGTGAGCAAATAGTCCAACAGTTTAAGAACAATGTTCCCCAGTGTACAGTTGCAAGGAGTTTATGGATTTCATCATCTACAGTCCATAATATCATCAAAAGATTCAGAGAATCTGGAGAAATCTCTTCATGTAAGCAGCAAGGCTGAAAACCAACATTGAATGACCGTGACACACAATGCTTCAACTTCAATGGAATTGAGGTTTGTATTAAAAGCTCTGATCCCAAAACAGATAAAAAAGATTTTCAAGCTTATACAGTATCACCTCATCAGCAACTGAAACTTGACTTAAGAACTGCCTGTCTAGTTCTACAAGGATACCCTAATATAATATTAATAACATTTTAGGATTTATAATTTGAAGATGTGAAAATGACATTATATTCAGCTGAATTTAGTCTTTGCAATCAGTTAATTGTAAAATTATGCAGAAAATCTGATGATAATTCACAAATAGGTACATAGCCTAAAACCTTTTTTGGGGGTTGATGTTGCAATGTGTAAGCTAACAGTTACCTCACATTGTATTCAGATATGGGTAAAAAAAAAACCCTCTTCTTTTCCTCAGCTTTCTAAGCCAAGATGCAAGGCACTTCTTCCTTTTCTTTCTCTTCCCATTCTAACTAGGCCTTTGAACTCCCTTTATCTCCTCAGTTTTTGGGGATTATTCCACTCCGGATGAAAAAGAAACCCATTTTTTTGTACCTTCCCATATGGCTCTCTCTCCCCTCTTCTCTTTCCAACCCTCCCCTAATCCCATCATCTCTCCTTCTCCCTCTCCTCCCCTCTGAAATTGTACCCCTTTCTCTCTCTGCTCTTCTCCATTACTGTCCCATCTTAGCCTCTATTTCCTCCAATACTTACCTCTCCTTCTTATCCCCTTTTCTCCTTGACTCCAGATGTCCTCCTTGCTCATATGCCCACTCTCTGCAGTTTTTGCTCTGATCCCCCTCACTCTCTCTCTTCTCACTTTCCTTCTGTTCTTTCTCCCTCTATCTTTTTTTCTGCTCTCTTACTGTATTCAGCTCCATCTATGTCTTCCTTCTGTCTTCATGGCTGTTAATACTTTCTTTGTCTCCACTCTTGGCCTTTCACTTCTCAAGTCCTCTCTCAGGACTCTGCCTCCCGTCCTGAAGCTTCATGTCTCTAAACAGAGAACTTTGTCAAAGCCCAGGGACCTGCCCTGCCAATCCCTTCTGTCTGCTCATCTATTCATTTGTTTGTGCCCCCCCCCCCCCCCCATCCCTCCCTCTCTCCCTGTCTAAGACTCTGGTGTGTGTCTAACTGTCCCCCCTGGCTGGCTTGCCGACACTCACACACTTTCACATGCGCGCACACATGCATGCACACACAGGCTCTGATTGCGACCTGGCGGAGCGTTAAATTACAGCCTCGCCAACACTGCTGTGAGGGAATTGCAGTGTGCTCTGCTTGCTGTCTCTTATCCTCTCCTCCTCTCACCCTCCTCCGCCTTCCTCCCCTCTTCTAATCTATCTGTACAGATCTTGCACTCCAGTCTGATTCCTCTTCTCCTCTCACCTGTTGTTTTACACTTTGCAACTTTTCTTTTTGGCTTCTCTGTTTATTACACCTCCTCTTCCTTTGGTTTAAATGACCTTCAGTCATAAAGTCTTTTTTCATTTAGGTCTTTAACTGCTTTGGGTTTAAATGTTCCTAATATGTAACAGAAAAGCATCTCACACAAGAGACATGAGATGCTCCTGTTGTGATGCCCCTTAAATCCTGGTTTCTACTTCTACATTGCCCCCAAACCATACTCTGCCTAAATGTTTGTGGGTATTAGAGCCCACATGCATGTAGGTGTCTGCATACTACAGTGTTGACTTGACAAACAGGTCACAAAACAGTAAACTTTATATTTCTTCATAGGGAGTTGAAGGCATTTGTCCTTCATATGACTTTGATTTGAAGTGATATATCAGCCAAAGTCAGAATTTTAAGCATTGTTTTTGCAACGGCTGTTTCCTTGGTATTAACCGTTAGTTCTTTGATTTCTCGAACATTTGTGTAACTACAGTCTCTTAGAAATCTTTTATTTTATCACTGTTGTCAGTTGTCAATATTTCTTTAACAATTTTTGCATCATTTAACTCTTTTTTTTCTTTGTTCCTGTATTAAGGAATTAAAGGTGAATACTTGAAGAAAAGGTGCCATGAACATTACTGTAGCCACCCATCTTTGTGCTACTGATGTTTATTGAAGTCTCCACAGCATTAATGTTGACTTTTCAAACCCTACTTGCTTCCACTTTTGGTCAGTGGTGTGTGGATTGTTTTGAATGTGTTATCTAAAACTGACGGTCCTTTACCACAGAAGTCTCTGCAATCAGTGTGTGAATGTGGTGTGGATGGGTGAATGAGACTGGCAGTGTTAAGTGCTTTGAATGGTTAAAAAGACTATTAAAGTCTATACACCACTCACCTCATTCACTCTTGTGCTAAATCAATGTAAACACCAGGGGGCTAATTTATAAAAAAGTGTATAAAATCCTTACTGAAAATGTACGTGTGGCAAAAACCCAGAAATGGTATGCAAACAACCTGATACAGATTTATAAAACTGTTTGGACGCACATCTGCGCACAATGTTCCATTTATAAATCAGGATCCACTTGGAGAAGCTAAAAAAATTCCGCCCCTGGCGCGCCCATAATCAACCAGAAATTGTCAATGCAAATCACCTTGTGAATCAAAATGCATACAAACAAGGGGTTTCCAGGGCTGGATCGCAGCGAACACTGAAAGTTTGCAGCTGTGGAAACGAGCCGTTCTGATCCAGAAATAGAGGAGTTTGTGAATGAAGTGAGGGATAAAATGGACATATGGATAGTTTACTGCAGCAGGGGATCACAAACTTCACTAAAATCAGAGAATGACACCTCAGTGCTGCATTCATCCTGTTCCACGTGCCAAAACATCCAGTTCTTCATTACACACGAGTAGATCTGCAATCCTTACATGTTAACAGGACCCACACTGACTTCTTCATGTATATTCAGAGGACGTTTCAGTCAGCAGTCTCCCTCACTCTATATTATTAATCAAAGGTTTGATTGACAAACAAAAACTTTTAATTGTTTAATTGGCCACATATTTTTTTCATTAGAAACTCCATTTTCTCTGTGACTAATTCTGAGAATATATAGGCTTGATGATCAAGTCAAATGCGCCACAACTTCATCTCCACGCTTGAATTATTTACAGAATAAATAGGTGCAGCTGATGAAGATGTGCTGAGTATGGAAGAGGTGAACTGTGTGAAGCCACCGCGGTATCTCTGTGCGCTCTGTGGCATCTTTATCCAAACTAAAACATACGCTTGATGATAAACACGCGATATTGAAAGATATCAATGAAATCTGGTGGCTCTGTGGTTTCTGTGTTTGTCTCCTTTTTAACTCTACATCAGTGATTACATTAGTCCCAGTCCTGTGAGGTCTGACTTGGATAATGAAGGTGAAATGGTGTGAAGAAATATGTATGTAGCAAAGTTTTATTTTATTTCTCTTTCTTACGTTTAAGAAGCCCCGTTTTGTGCATTAGCTAGCTTTATAAATGAGGCCCCTGGACACCTGTTAACTAAAAGTATGCGTTGTTTCTCGTTGTAGATCACACAGATGGGAGAGAATCAGGTGGGGATCACACAGGCAGCAAAGCAAGCTCAAATAAGTCAGCTACACTTTAGACAACAAGCCAAAAAAACCCAAACCTGCAACTGACGAGACTCACGCCTCTTCTAATACAGGGAGGAGCAACAATGAGAAATCTCTTTGTACTCCTATTGTTACTCCCATACATGTGTTTAGGGAACGAAACATGGTATCGTATGATTTTACGTGAATTGGTACTCGGGAGTACTGACCGAATTCGGTCGGTACCTCTAAAAGTACCAAATTCGGTACCCATCCCTAGACATGACTGAGCAGCTACACTCACAGTTGAGCAGGGAAGAAGAGGGAGGGGCAGAGTGGGCATGAGTGAGAGGAGTGCTCATAGAGATGAGAACCTGGAACTTAAAAATTGATATGATCACACAAGTATTGATCAATACCGATACCAACGTTGGTATCTGTATTGATCAATACTTGTATGATAATATCGATATTTTGGATCAATCCACTACATGATAGACCTCATAACTCTATTAGAAACAAATGGGTGATCTCACACACTTTGTCCATATGTTGTACAATCTATAGTACAAACATACGTCTGGTTTCCTCAAAACCGAGCATATGCTCGATCACTGCTTTTTTCCTTTTTTTCTCCAAAGTCCCTCTCCTTTACTTTCCTAATTCCCCTATCAGTGTGTCTCTCTTGCGTGTCCCATCAGCACTCCCTTTTCTATCTCCCTTCTCTCCTCCATTCCAGCCCTCATTACCATGTGTGTGTGTCTGTCTGGTTTCATCCTGTCAGTGAAAGGTCAGCAGCAGGGATTTCCCTGGGAGTCACAGCTAGCAGCTTTAGCGCTCTCCCTCACCGGCCTTATGCTCCATATTAATAACAGCACCAGCAGCCGTACCCCTTTAATGCCACCAGCCAGAATATTAAACAGCTAACACCTAGCCCCCAGCTCATGTAACCAAAGCCTTCTTCAGTGTAGGTCATATAGAAGACTTACGGCTTTGGCACTTATTGTCTTTAGCTAGCGGTTGTGGCATAGCTTAATGGCAGCAGCAGTGCTGTATATTTAAAAGGCTAAGGGGTTAAACACTGAAACAGCATGCTTTTGCTGAGAAGCCAGAGCTAAGAGAGGTCAAACTGCATTTGGCATTGCAAGAGTAATATGATGGATTTTCCAGGTATGAGATCAAAAACATTTACATATATTTAATATACAGCAGGTGCACCGTACCATGAAATACACCCTAATCCTGCAAAAATACAGCGGTACATATGGAGATTCATATTCTTACTTTTTCATTTCACCTTTCTCATCATGCAACCATAAATGTTTCTGCATCCTATAATCTTTATCCACTGTAATATGAATCTGTCTGTAAGTCTCAGCAGGGGTGGCTGAAGGCATAAGCCATGCAGGCAGCTGAGTGCAGCCCATAAGATGTTAAATGTGAGCCTTCTGCAGGATCGTTATCTTTAACCCTCCATCTGCTACACGCACACTCCTGTCTGTCACTCATGCTCTCTGACTTTCTCAGCCACACTCTCTCTGCACTGTCCTTTTTCATATGGCAGCTGAGCTAACATTATGACAGGTTGGACAGTCTGTATGCACAAAGACATATACGCTATGACTGGAAGAGCATGGAAGATACAAAGACTTTAAAAAGGTTGCACTAAAAAACGGCAAGAAGTAAGCCTCAAACTTTCCAGCAGTAGTTGTGATGGCATGTTGAATTTCTAAAAAGTGTACTTCTCTACATAGGGACTGCCAGTTCTGCTGTTAAGCAAGCTGGCTACAGGCTATTTGTCTGATCACACGGCATTATTAAATGTAAATAACACACAGACAGACAGCAGCAGTGCTGAGAGGTGAAAAGTGCAGGGATGACATGTCATGAACTTTATTTGGATATTCAAAACATCAGAATTCATCATTTATCTGGGAGGTAAACAGCATTTTTTTTAATGATTTGGACATGCACTTCTGGAGTGCATAAAATACCAACTAAGTAACTGAGTATTTAAAAAGTATTGAGAAACTTAGTCTGTACTGATGTACTATGTTCCAGTTAAGGCCAGCCTTTCCTTTTTCTTATGCATTCATTTAAGGGAAAAATGGCAGGTTCATGTCTTATTTTGATTAACACCATCACCAGAAGCATGTTTTGCTATTCAGTACGTTTCTGTTGTTACTTACCTCCAAGGGATTGATGGAGCAACGTAGTGCTAGTTTGTAGGATACAAATAAGATGCAACATTTTATTTTATTTGGATTAAGTTAAGTTGATATGGGTTTCCCCACTCACACATGCATACAAGGTTTGGGGACATTTTACAGGCAACAGGCATTGCACTACCCATTTCTCCCTGCCTGTCTTTTGAAATCTGTCTACTTACTCCTCTCTATTTAACTCCTCAGGTATAAAGAGGGAAGAAAAAAAAAGCATAAAATAGACAGTTTAGGACTGCAAGCCTTGTTGAGAGAGCGGAACACAGTCAGTCAGAAGTCTATCAGGGTGAGTGCACTCTGGTAACAGTCTAAGAGATGCTGTTCAGTGAATGTCAGCATGCAATGGGGGAACGATTTAACAGTAAGAGTTGCAAACTTGCAAATAGGAGTGTGCTGGCTCAGCTCTCAGCTGTAATTGAAAATATCCAGGTGTGGCAGTTCTCTCCACCGCTCTATGCAACAAGTGTCAAAGTACATGTGACCATAGTTGCAGAGTGGACCTGTAAAGTGGAGGTAATTGTCATTTTTTAAAAATCGATAACATAATGGTATGATGTTCTTTAATGCAAGGAGAAGGATAGAGTGACCACGTTGACTGTGGAGGGCTGACTCATATTAATGGAAGATATTAAAAGAAATGGAAAAGTGAAAATCCAGAACATTTATTGTCTGTTTAAAAGGCGAAGAGAAAAAAAAAAAGACAAAGGGAGTGAAGGGAGTGTAGCCTCCATGACGTCACCCGTCTGTTTCTGGAACAGATTTTTGAAGCGAAATGGCCAGCACGGCCATATTGGAAATGAGGCAGGCTTTGAGACTTCACAGTAACAACCATAGGGCGCCCAGCAGTCATGTGAGCTGAGCTTTGCTTCTGATTGGACGAACTGGCAGTCTTAGTAATGTCCATACTGCTGAGTTAGAAAAAAAATCACCCCCTGTACAGTGCGTGCTGTTGACAAAATGAGCGATTCAGACAGGAGACATTTTTTTGTACCAGGTTGTAAACATGTTTATTTCAGCTGTGAAAACAGCTTTTTTTTGGCTTGGTGTGTTTGTGACTCCTGGTACTTCCAGAGCCAGCCTCAAGTGGACACTCGAGGAGCTGCAGATTTTAGCACTTCAGTATTGACTCATATTTTAAGACCAGAGGTTGCCACTTTGATGGAACATAGATTGTGATATGGCATAACAACTCAAAAAAAGGAAAAAGAAAATGTCAAACTTTAACAGAGACTAAACACTTGTTTAGCCGCAGTGCTAATTCATGTTTATTTTATATTAGTTTAGTTAATTTAGTTTAGTGTAGTTCAGTCACCTTAGTTTAGGTGTCCAGTTTAGTCACTCTGTTCTGCTCTTTGTTTTTGTGAACACATCAGTTCATACTCACACTCTCTCATCTTAAACAACCTGTGGATACACTCTGGTAACTCTTTTTCTTATTCTGGTTTTTGCAGCACATTTTCTAAATGCTCCGCATGTGTTGTCAAATTGATGAAGATGTTTTCTTAATTTGCTTATGTTTTGTCTTTTTGCATGCGTTTTCCTCAGCAGCAGTGCTGTGAGCTCTCGAGGCCATCGTAATTAAGAAGGGGGAGTTGCAGTTTCATGTAACTTGGCAGTCAAGAGCAGTGAAATAATCACTGACACCAAACATTTAAGGATGACTTGGACAAATAATTGGTTATAAAAAGCCCAAAATCAGGTCATGCCCTAAATGAAGCTTAACATTGTAAAGTGTGATGCCATGTCTTGTACTTGAAAAGACGAGGGAGGAGAAGAAGAGTGATCTATAGTTGCTGCACAGATAAGCTCGATGTAAAGCTAGTGCCACCCAATGCAGCTGACACAGCAAGTCTGATATCCAGTCTGTTTTAACATGTATCTTTAAGGCATGGTCATACAGGGACATGCAGTAAAAAAAATAGTACTGTCCCTGGAAAACTGGTCATCATTAGCTGAGTAAGTAAGTAAGTAACGCTTTATTTTTACAGCCCTTTTCTCTGCTCGTAGTCACAAAGTGCTTCACAAAGGGTAAATAAATAGAGGGTAAAAGATAAAAGTAAAAATCAGAAGGTGCTTCACACAAGATAAAAATAAGAGGGCAGCAAGCTTCTGTTTTAAACAGAAACTGTAATTAGTTGTTGGTTGTTTGTTAGGTTCAGTCATCTTTAAAACATTAACAGATGCAGCTTAAACTGCAGGTGTAACAGACTTGAGCCATAGTAATTTTTACATGATGAATATCATTTCCAAATTAGTATTTGTTGTAAACATATCAATATGTTAAGTGAACAGGTGCGTCTTGTGAGGGAACCCCTTCAGGGTGAGAGTATTGTGTAATCACTTTCTTGGCAATGTTAATGATACAGCCTTCAAGATGAAATCAGATTTAGGGTTAGATGAAAGGGCTCAGGCCTGTGAGGGAATGCTCATTACTTTGATCATCTCCTCTCTACATCTGTTTGAGTTAAGAAGTTGATGTGTCCCCAGATAACCTCCTGTCAGCAGAGATTTAATTTAGTGCTTGTGCTTTCCAGAGAGACTCACATTTGCAGCTCTGAGCTGTGAAACATCACTTAAAGGAATGCTGAGAGGTAATGGGCTGCCTTACGCTGCCCTTGATTGGGTTGGACTTAGGGGGTCAGGTTAAAACATGACCAATCAGGTATGATGATTTGCTAATGCAGGTCATTAGAGGGGATGTTGACCTTCCTGTTCGCTGAAGAGGGCGCAGTTTGCTGTCTGTTTGATGTGCATCGACAGGCCTTTGAAGTAATTGTTGTTCCAGACCTCCAGCCCAGACAGGCCCACATGCTTCTGAGGTCTGCCTGGCAGGAGTGCTTGTAGAGCAGACACCCTTCCTGAGTAGTGCCAAGCCGGTCTTTTTTCTTTCTACAGTTGTGTCTGACCACACCACCTGGTCTCAAAAAGAAAAAAAACAGGGTGGTCATTTTGAATTTCTGTGTTATGATATAATTTTTTGATGTATGGAATATAAATGTTAGAAACATTTATTTAAGCATTAGGTCAGTCCTTTGTTGACCACTAAAAAAGAAAACACTGTGCTTCCATGTGACATGACTTCAACATGGATTTTGTTGGAATTGTCAGTGTTTATTTACTCATCACAGAGCTAATGAAAAGTTCTTAAAATGGCTCAAGCTATGCATTTTAACCCTTGGCCCGCTATGACTGAGAATACTTACGTTTCCATCAGTGCTGTGACCGAGAATGTTCAGTTTTTGTCAGGGATTTCGGCCACCAAAAATTTTCAGCCAAAACTGTCCCAAAAGTACATTTTGGGTTTTTGTCTGAAAGACTTTTATCACTGAAACAACACGGCCAAAATGGCATGTTGTAATGACGCAAGCTAAAACTGCGGCTGGCACACTATTGTCTGGATAAGGGCCGATGTATTTCAGTATATCTGAGAAAGACCTACAGATAGTGATTTGTAAAGCGTGTTATGCGCACACGAGAAATGATCCAGGCTGAGATGACTGCGGAGAACCCGCTTGGAGAGGGAGAGCAGAGTGCAGAAAAAAAGGACTCATTGCTCTGAACCAGATGAGGGGCATACTTCTTGTAAAGATCAAATCTATACCCCGCTCTTTATTTAACAGACTAAACAGCCTCATGTTATTTATCTTATTGATATGATGGGATGGTTAAGCAGTCACAACTCTCCTCTGCTCTCTGTGTTGCACACAGCAGAACACATGAGCGCACACGTGTAACACACACAGACTTTGTGTAGGACAGAGAGTCCAGATAAATGTCACAACCATCACAAGAGATGCAGAAAAAAATCTCTGCTAAGATCTCATCTCATGTTGAAAGATTTCAGAAGCAGTAATTTCAAATATAAATTCAGCACCGGAGGGAAATTTGGGGGAATTGTAATTGAGTAGACTGTTTTCAGTGGCCTCACTAGCCTTGAATATGAACTATCTAAACCCTGGTTAAGGCATGTACAGCAAAAGTTGGTGTGGGTGCAATTAGATGAAAGGAAAAACTATACATATATTTACACTACCATTCAAAAAATTGGGTTCACTTAGAAATATCCTTATTTTTGAAAGAAAAGCACTGTTTTTTCAATGAAGATAACTTTAAACGAATCAGAAATACACTCTATACATTGTTAATGTGGTAAATGACTATTCTAGCTGCAAATGTCTGGTTTTTGGTGCATTATCTAGATGGGTGTATAGAAGACCATTTCCAGCAACTATCACTCCAGTGTTCTAATGGTACAATGTGTTTTCTCATTGCATCAGAAGGCTAATGGATGATTAGAAAACCTTTGTGTAATCATGTTAGCACAGCTGCAAACCATTTAGCTGGTTAGAGAAGCTACAAAACTGACCTTCCTTTGAGCAGGTTGAGTATCTGGAGCATCACTCAAAATGGCCAGAAAAAGAAAACTTTCATGTGAAACTCAACAGTCCAATCTAGTTCTTAGAAATGAAGACAATTCTATGTGAGAAATTTCCAAGAAACTGAAGATTTCCTACCACGGTGTGTACTACTCCCTTCAAAGAACAGCACAAACAGGCTCTAATCAGAGTAGAAAGAGAAGTGGGTGGCCCCGCTGTACCACTGAGCAAGAAGATAAGTACATTAGAGTGTCTAGTTTGAGAAATAGATGCCTCACAGGTCCTCAACTGGCAGCTTCATTAAATAGTACTCGCAAAACGCCAGTGTCAGCATCTACAGTGAAGAGGTGACTCTGGGATGCTGGCCTTCAATGCAGAGTAGCAAAAAATAGCCATATAGTGGCCAATAAAAGAAAAAGATTAATATGAGCAAAAGAACACAGACATTGGACAGAGGAAGATTGGAAAAAAGTGCTAGGGACAGATGACTCAAAGTTTGAGGTGTTTGGATCACACAGAAGAACATTTGTGAGATGCAGAACAACTGGAAAGATGCTGGAAGAGTGCCTAACGCCATCTGTCAAGCCAGGTGGGGGTCACGTGATGGTCTGGGGTTGCTTTGGTGCTGGTAAGGTGGGAGATTTGTCCAAGGTAAAAGGGGTTTTGAATAAGGAAGACTATCACTCCATTTTGCAACACCATGCCATACTCTGTGGACAGCGCTTGATTGGAGCCAATTTCATCCTACAACAGGACAATGACCCAAAGCACACCTCCAAATTGTGCAAGAACTATTTAGAGAAGAAGCAGGCAGCTGGTATTCTATCTGTAATGGAGTGGCCAGCGCAGGCACCAGATCTCAACCCTATTGAGCTGTTGTTGGAGCAGCTTGACCACATGATATGCAAGAAGTGCCCATCCAGCCAATCCAACTTGTGGGAGGGGCTTCTAGAAGTGTGGGGTGACATTTCTCCTGATTACATCAACAAAATAACAGCTAGAATGCCAAAGGTCTGCAATGCTGTAATTGCTGCAAATGGAGGATTCTTTGATGAAAGCAAAATTTGAAGGAAAAAAATATTATGTGAAATAACAATCATTATTTCTAACCTCATCAATGTCTCGACTATATTTTCTATACATTTACAACTCATGTGATAAATAAAAGTGTGACTTTTCACGGAAAACACAAAATTGTCTGGGTGACCCCAAACTTTTGAACGATAGTGTATATAAAAAGGTTTTAATAAGACTCTTGACCATAGTGGTAGTCTCCATGTGACTGATTTTCATGCTAATATCTTAGAAGTGCTAACTATTTTACCTGCTGGACTGAACTTGTCAGGACATCTGCTGGATTTTTTCAAACTTTTAAGGAAGTCTTTCATCCCCAAGACAATTTAATTAACCAACTGTGGTAAGTCTTTGGTGTCTTCTATTCTAGGATTGACTGAAAGCACCCGAAAATGTAAAAGTAATGGTCTGTTTATTCTCATATCCTTATGTTGTTTTTTTTGTTGTTGTTGTTTTTTTTTAATCTATAACCAAGGTAATGGTAAATTCAGAAATCCCTCATTTACATTTGGATGTTGTTTGGGTTCAGACTGTTGCATACCCCTCTGCTAACCTCAGCTAACTCTCTGCTTGTCGTCATACTTAAACTGTTCTGTCTGAGTTGTCCAATTTGCATGTTTCACCCAGGCAACAGGCTTAATGTATTATAAGGTGATGCACTGTGAGGATACTTTGTTACTCTGTAGAGAGAGAGGGAGAGAGAGAGAGAGGAGGAGGAAATTCAGCAGTTCCTGCAAGATAAATGTGTGCACACACTGGCAGGACTAAAAGATACTTGTAATGCTCATTAGCAATTCAAAAATGGATACATAAGCATGAGAGCTACAGGAAACAGCACCTTGATTATTTCACTCTTAAGGCTGAATATTTAGCCCAGCAAGCTGCTAACAAGCACTGAAAAGAGGTTGCATGCTGCTAAAAAGCCTCTTATAACCTTTATTATTATCTTGGGACTTCTGAATCTGACCCAAACCCACTCCACTGACAAGTTGTCCTCGTTTAGCTCATGAAAGGGCCTTCAGTATAAAAAGTAAGGGCTCTTAATTATGAAGTTGAAGTTATGTAAATATAAAGGTGGCAGATTAAAACACATGCAGTGTGTGAGGTAGAATGACATCCCTGGTATTGGGTCAGTTGTGTAATGGCTGTGTAATTCCCATAAGAACCTATTTGTGCCCTATTATTGAATCTAACAAAGCAGGCCAGTGGCATAAGGAGCCTGGCTGTGCTTGCTGCTTTATTTTATCTTAAAATTGCCTTTCAAAGAGTTGTGAGGTTTAGTCAATACTGTGCAGTTGTTCCTTATGTTTTGATCACAATATTGTCCACTGGAAAGAAATGTTTTTTCCTCTTTTTTTTTTCTTTTCTTTTTTCTTTTTTTTTTTTAATCTTTGGCAAGTAATGAACCACCCACATCCTTGTTAAGCCTTATTGCCTGTGAGCAAAACTGGCCTGCTTGTAATGCTTTGTATTTTAAAGCAAGCTTTTCAGTTTCACCGATATATATATATATATATATATATATATATATATATATATATATATATATATATATATATATATATATATATATATATATATATATATATGTATATTCACCATTAACACAGGCAATGACTATGGATCAAAGTAATATAAAGCCCAGTATGTGAGCACATGACTGCATTTTTTACCATGGATTTTTCCCTTAATTAGAGATCAAATTGTCCACCTCTTTGGTATGCTTTGATTAACCTAGATAACATGTTTGTTTTACAAGAAGCTGTTCGTTGCCGCTGGGGGCGTTGATGTTGATTAGCATATTGCCCGTTTGTTTTCAAGCTCATTGTTCCCCCCTTTCATTTAGTTGTTCCAAGAGGGAGAACAGCCTCTAATAATGTGAGTCCACATTTGTAAGCAAACACACACGAGGTTAACACTCACTGGGATCATGCTGCACAAGCATGCAGATCCTTGAATGGATGTGCAAAAACGCACCTCAGCAGAACTCCTGCAACCTTTTTATTATCTTTCATGCAGTCTGCAAAATCAGCAAAGCTTGCATAAGAAGCATTAATTATATACTTCCTCGAGTAGGATATGATTAACCAATCAGCTCATCACGTATGTCGTGCTCCAAAGAGGATGTTAGTTTAAGAGTGTGTGGGCAGTGTGGAGGAAGTGCATGCCTTTGCATACTTTTATGCATGTATTTATTTTGCCCTTGTCTGCAGATGTCCTTCCATCTCAGTACTGTGTCTGATGTCAAAGTTTAAAGACCAATGCATTTTTTTTATATATTGCAGTAAAACACATGTTGTTGTGATTCTTTAGTGTCAGTGACTATCACCAGCATTCCCTGTAGGCTACTCCATCAAATCAAACTTTATTTATTCCCCAATGTGAGCTGGAGGGGAGGGCCGTGCTACACCACAGTGTGAAAGAGGGAGAATTAGAGACAGATAGGAGGAGACGAGACAAACAGGAAAGAGGAAAAACAGGAAAGAAAACAAACAGGTAGTATTATTGATTTAAGATAGCAGTTTAGGTGTTGTGCTGTTCTTAGTACCATCTAGAAAGAAACCGTTGTATGAAACCCAGGGACACCAGAGATGTGGGGTCCAGAAAGTAGAGTGTAGGCCAACAGAGATGTGATATGGAGGGAGATTGTGTCACACATCATGAGACAAAGTGTGGAAGTGAGTCTCTACAGGAGTATGAGTATCTGAACAGGCATGCATGTGAGATGATCACTGAAGCCCCAAAAAGTTGACCATCCCCTGCAGGACTAAGGGTCCCAAAGACACTCCCAAGAAGCAAGGGCAGCCAAAACCCACCACAAGGGCCCTGTAGGCCATCAGACCCAGCACAACAGCCCCATGACCTAGAGGTGCGGCAACACATACCCTCGAAGGCACCAAGGGCAACACCAAGGGCCCCCCCCCAACACACACACACACACACACACACACACACACACACACACACACACACACACACACACACAAAACCAACCCCGCACTCCTAAAGCCAGACCAGAGGCCCCCTGCACCCCGGGAGGTCCACCAGGCACCTCCCCAGGAGGAGGGGGCCCACCACTGAACGTATGAAGGTTTGGGTCCAGATCACAGCAATAGCTAGGCCAGGGTGGAAAGGATATGTGCATGCAGTGGCGAGGCCAGGAACATGCTACACCCCCCAAAGAGCCAAGCCCCAGAGCACAGGAACACAGGGGACCACCACCAGGAAGCCCAGGGACACCCCCAGACCCTTCACACAGAGCAGCACCCCACAAACAGCCACCCATGTTGAGGCCACAGCAAGCACCAAGTTCGGGAATCTGGTACCTCAGCACACCAAGGGACAAGAGACCCAGCAGGGTCCACCTGCTCCCAAGGAGTCCCATCCACAGGCACCGGGGCCCAGCCACACCACAAAGCCACTGCCATCAACCCACTTAATAGAAACATGCTCATCAGCACAGAGTCATGGCCAGAGAGGGCCGGACCCCACCAGCCACACCAAACCTAAACTGGTGTTCCACCACTTGTCCCACCCTAATATGTATATCTGCTCCCTGACAAACATACATTATCCTTTCTCTGTGACTAAGTGCAGCCATAAGTGTGATGTAATGCATTTAAAATAGGTGTGTGTATTTGCATGGAAGTGTGTTTAACTGCATTGGTGTGGGCTCTTTCACTATAGTGCAGTTATTGCAGTTATGCTTGCTGTCCTTGAAGCTGTGCCTCGGCAGCGGGGGAGTTGCTATTCACTGCTTGCAAAGCAGACATCAAAAGCCACAACTTTATTGATAGAGGAGGACTGACAACACTGGAGAGAAAATATCAGAACGTGAAACATCAAAGTGCCATGTGTGTTTAAAGCAAGTGAAAGTAAAACAAATAACCAAGCAGTTTTTGTTCACCTGACTTTCTCTGCTTGCTCAGGAGTGTGTGTGTGCGTGTGTGTGTGTGTGCGTGCGTGCGTGCGTGCGTGCGTGCGTGCGTGCGTGTTAAGATTCACCTTTCCACCTCTTCCCATTGGAAAGCTGTGCCAGGTGAAGAGAGGCCAGCTGTACCCGCAGTCGATGAGTGAGAGTGCACAAGGTATTTATGTAAATATGATTCTCTAGGAGGAAAGAACCTGATATATAAATACTCAGTTTAAAGGTGAGCAGTTTCATAAATTGAAACTGAAATTAGTGTCACTTCCTGATGCTGAGTTGTGGGCACTGAGGAACTTTCGTTTTCAATTGATGCGATGTTAGTGTCAGTGTGTACATGTCTGCTTTTCATTCATTTCAGCAAGAGGTGGGAATATTATAATTTACTTTGTGCAGTCCAAATCTTATTACCATACCCATTTCATGGTTTGGAAATGATGGGAGGTTCCGGCTCCACTCCATGTCCCCTGTACTAAAGTAGCAGACATTGCTTCACAAATAGCTACCACTTTAATCAAATCAAACTTTCTTTATAAAGCACTTTTCATATATTTGAAATGGAGCTCTAAGTGCTTTACATGTTTAATGGTGTCATATGCGCTCGCCTTCTGATCTCCATCAGTACGCGTGCCGCTGAGGTCCGCAATAGTTGTAAACTTGAGATGTTTCTTTTTGGAAGACCAGAAAGAAATAAAAAGAGATAAAAGCACGTGCGTCTCTGTGTTAGCACCGGGGAGAAAGGGGCAGACTGGCTATGTTCTTTAAATGATAAAAATCTGTTTTTCTTACATGTTTAGTAGAATGAAGTTCAGCTCAAAATCAAATATGATGCCCAGATTCTTTATCTGACTGGATGGATTTAAAGACAGTGTTTGCAATTTTGATAAAAGTTTCTCTCTGAGCCTTAGCATTGAAAAGTAAAACCTCAGTCTTGTCCTGGTTGAGTTTTCTACCATCCAGGATTTAATTTCAAACATACATTTATAAAGGGCATCAATTGGCACTGTGTCATCAGGAGACCTGGATATGTACAGCTGTGTGTCATCAGCATAGCTGTGGAAAATGATGCCATGCCTCCTGATGACATTTCTCAGCAGGAGCATGTATAAGTTAAAAAGAACTGGGCCTAAAATTGAGCCTTGGGGCACACCACATTTAAGTTAATTTCATGGAGCCTTGAGGGTAACATGTCCATCTGTGAGATAAGAACTAAACCACTGAAGGACAGTACTTTAAAGATAATCCTCCATCTCCTCTTCCTTCTACCTACTATCATCTGCTCAGAGATGCATGGCTTCTGTTGCACATCTTTGTTGTTGTTGTTCTTGATCAGATCAAGTCTGGGACCCTCTCATACTAGAATCTAATAGAAGCCACATTTAGAGTAAGTGGAGGGACCAGTCAAAAAATTCTCATCCAAACAATATTTTTTTATAAGCAATGAGGCTTGAAAAGTTCATATACACTCACCGGCCACTTTATTAGGCACACCTGTCCAACTGCTCATTAACGCAAATTTCTAATCAGCCAATCACATGGTAGCAACTCACTGCATTTAGGCATGTAGACATGGTCAAGACAATCTACTGCAGTTCAAACCGGGCATCATAATGGAGAAGAAAGGTGTTTAATTGACTTTGAACGTGGCATGGTTGTTGGTGCCAGACGAGCTGGTCTGAGTATTTCAGAAACTGCTGATCTACTGGGATTTCCACATACAACCATCTCTAGGGTTTACAGAGAATGGTCCAAAAAAGAGAAAATATCCAGTGAGCGACCATTCTGTGGGTGAAAATACCTTGTTGATGCCAGAGGTCAGAGGAGAATGGCCAGACTGATTCGAGCTGATAGAAAGGCAACAGAAACTGAAATTACCACTCGTTATAACCAAGGTATGCAGAAGAGTATCTCTGAATTCACAACAAGTTGAACCTTGAGGCAGATGGGCTACAGCAGCAGAAGACCACACCGGGTGCCACTCCTGTCAGCTAAGAACAGGAAACTGAGGCTACAATTCACACAGGCTTACCAAAATTGGACAATAGAAGATTGGAAAAACGTTGCCTTGTCTGATGAGTCTCGATTTCTGCTGCAACATTCAGATGGTAGGGTCAGAATTTGGCGTCAACAACATGAAAGCATGGATCCATCCTGCCTTGTATCAACAGTTCAGGCTGCTGCTGGTGGTGGTGTGATGGTGTGGGGGGCATTTTCTTGGCACACTTTGGGCCCCTTAGTACCAACTGAGCATCGTTTCAGCACCACAGCCTACCTGAGTTTTGTTGCTGACCATGTCCATCCCTTTATGACCACAGTGTACCCATCTTCTGATGGCTACTTCCAGCTGGATAAGACTCAGACTGGTTTCTTTAACATGGCAATGAGTTCACTGTACTCAAATGGCCTCCACAGTCACCAGATCCCAATCCAATAGAGCACCTTTGGGATGTGGTGGAACGGGAGATTCACATCATGGATGTGCAGCTGACAAATCTGCAGCAACTGCGTGATGCTCTCATGTCAATTTGGACCAAACTATCTGAGGAATGTTTCCAGTACCTTATTGAATCTATGCCACCAAGGATTAAGGCAGTTCTGAAGGCAAAAGAGAGTCCAACCCGGTACTAGCAAGGTGTACCTGATAAGTTGCCGGTGAGTGTATGACTTAATTGTTCTCCCAAAACCTGCATGACATTTGATCTAAACTGGCGAGTCAGTGAAATCACACCAACATTTTATAAATTAGATAAACCTAAGAGGCAAAAAATGATGTTACACTTGTCGAGAAATGACTGCATATTTGTGCACCTCTGATGAATCACTGATATATCCACAGCAAATAGCTACCAGCCTAGTTGGTATGTAAGTGCGTGGGGTTCTCCCTTGGGATGCACTGGAGCAAGATGATGGGACAGATGGACAGATGGATGGCTTAGACTTGAATGAGAGACAGGGTAATGAGAAAAAGGGAGTGCGAATATGTGCTTGTCAGGAGAATTTGAATAAATTGCCGGCCTTAACTGAAGAGAGTTTAAGTGCCTGTTGACTTAATGTGCTTCATGGCTTAAAAAAACATTGTATATATATATATATATATATATATATATATATATATATATATATATATATATATATATATATATATATATATATATATATATATATGTGTGTGTGTGTGTGTATATGTATATATATATATATATATATATATATATATATATATATATATATATATATGTGTGTGTGTGTGTGTGTGTGTGTGTATATCTCAGTATCATTACACAGACCAGAACATCCACAAAGGTAGAATATGATGCTCATAAGTTGTGTGAGAGTCCAGTGGCCCAAACTGGCCTTTTAAAGCACACCAGTTGATGCTCCTGCAATATATCTTGTCTTTGCACTCATATTAACAAAAATATCAACTTATTCTTTACTCCACTGAGCAGCATAACTACAGGAATGTTAACTAAATCTCAAACAGATCGATGTGAGTCCAATATTCCCTCTCCTTCTGCCGCTCATCTGGTTTCCCCCAAACTCCTGATGGGCATATCCGCCACATTAACCACTAATTACTCCTCTATTCTCACCAGATACCTCCTAACTTTTTCACCTGTTCTTTTTGTTTGTTTTATTAGACAGGTAACATTGAGGCTAAAACATCCCCTGGAGCTGAGTGGAATTGGAAAGTGAATATTCAAACTATCTGTGTCTTTATGTGCAGTTTCTTTATGATTGCACAAACACGTCTGCCATTCTCTGTGTAAATGTGCAGATTTGTAGGTGTCACTGAGTTTTCTTTGTGGACTCAGTATACTAACATTTAATATATTATATTGTCCTATCTCTCTTCATATTCCTGTATGTATTTTCTTTTTCTCTACCCTTCTGCCTTCTTCAGTTGTTGTGTTGTTCTAAAATACATCGGGACTGCTCAGGTCTCTATAAATATCCTGTCAGAAGGGTTTGGATAGCTATTTGGAAAGCCAATAAAAAAGAGACCCAGGGGCAGGAGTCGACAGCCCCTCATACGGGGATGACTGCTCTGCTGCGCGCCCTACTCAGGAGGAACGTTAATAAAACAAGATGTCCAAAGATGGTGTTTTTATGGACATGTGGAGTGTTTTTATATGTCTTCACTCAGCCATCTAATCAAATCAATATCCTGTCTGAAAACCAATAATTGTTTAACATAAAAACAGATTATTGCCAGTTATGGTTGTGCTCCCTTCTCCAAGCACAACTCAGCAGTTTTGACAATAACACAGACTCGTTCTTCCATCTCAATAAGAAGTTAGTTGTTATCTAAAGAAAGGGACAAAAGCCCAGAAGGAGCGACACTGCTGCCTGTCATGGAGCTCATGTGAGGGGCAGGAGACACGAGAGCCTCAATGGGTCAGACAACATTGTGTGAGAGCGAAAAAAAGCCGGGGGCAGAGAGAAAGAGAGAAAGGGACAAGATTTAAGCACTTTTTTTGAAAAAGAAAAAGAAAGAAAGAAAAAGAAAATTAATGTGTTTTTAGATTTAAACAGCAACAGATGTTTGACGGTCAAATCAAAGGGATGTGAGCAGCAGCAGCAGTTAGTCCCATCAAGCGAGAAGAAACACGGCAGATTTAGTCTGAGCACTGAACTGCTGCCTAACTTCTCTCTCCATCTGCTTTTTCTAGCTCACAGTTCTTCACCTCTTTTTTGCTTATGTGCAAAATAAGCTTTCACACATTTGTTCTCTTTCTCTCGTTTCTGTCTCAACTGTCTCTCTAATTCTCAGTCTCTTTCACAACAACTAATTTTATTCTCATGGCTCATGTTTGTTCCATCTCTCACACGCACGCATGCAAACACACACACACAAACACACACACAAGCAGACTGGGCAGTGGAGCAGATGCAGTTGACGTTCTGCACCAGCGAAGCATAACAGTGTAGTTAGCCTGCTTGGCATGAAACAGAGCTCTTCAGCACGGAACAGCACAGAGCACAGCAGGAAGGCTCTGTGGAGTAGCAGGGGCATGACATATACTTCCCATGTTGTGAGTTTAGGTCCACGGTATCACCTGTTGCTGCGCATGTGTATGTATATTTGGCTCTCTGTTTCATCTTGTGCACAATTGGATGGATTTTTTTGTAACGGAACAAGAGTGGTGCTCATTTGGTGTTAAGGTGCAGAGGCTGTTATGATGTGTCCTTATCGAATTTGCTGAAACTCAGATTTGTCATCTCTCTAGAGTAAGGAAATAAATCAAATGATTTTACTTTCTGTGAACGTAACAGTACAGGCCAGGAGGTGGGTACAACAATGTCAATACCTTGTCCCTCGATAAAAATAGAGCCAGGATCTTTTGTTATTTAAGTTGTGGAGTTACCCATTAGATTGACAAAAGCCCTTGAATGAGGACAAATTAAGAGGATAAGAGTGGTTCCTCAATAAGCATCTATCCTTTCATTACGGATGAAAGGATAGATGCATCTTTATGGCCTGAGCCTGAGAATCGAGGCGAAGGCCCCTTGAAACCTTAAGGATTATTAGTTTTCTTTATTCTGCTTCTTTAACCCTGTGTTGTGTGCCTTCTCAAAAACCCACCAAACTTTGCACAAAATTCAGTCATGGTGAAAAATGTATTAATCCAGTGTGTTCGTGCTAATACCTGCTCCACAGCGCCCCCTTGGTAAGGAAACGCAGCCCTTCCGGCTACTTTGAGCTACATGCCTGATTATGTGTGCATAACTATCATGCATGACTGACGACCTTCTTGCCTCACAGCAAGAAGGTCGCCGGTTCAAATCCCAGTTTGGGCAAAGTGTGCTTTTCTGTGTGGAGTTTGCATGTTCTTCCCGTGCATGCGTGGTTTTCCCCGGGTACTCCGGCTTCCTCCCACAGTCCAAAAACATGCTCATCAGGTCAACTGGTGATTCTAAGTTGCCCGTAGATGTGAGTGTGAGTGTGAAAGGTTGTCTGTCTCTGTGTGTCAGCCCTGCAATTGACTGGAGACCAGTCCAGGATGTACCCCGCCTCTCACCCTAAGACAGCTGGGATAGACTCCATCCACCCACAACCCTGAAAAGGATAAGCTGTATAGAAAATGAATGAATGAATGATAAAACTGACTTAAACTAGACTTGGGGAAAAAAAATGTGGTGAATTCCGAACAGGAAGTTCAGGAATTGGAGTTCACTGTCCAATTTTCCCCATTTATAGGGTATGTATTTGATCAAACTTGTCCCACAGTTTTTTTTTTTTTTTTTTTTTTTTGATCAACTTCAAAAAATTTTCTATGTGTACTACACACAGAAAATTGATGATTAAATTGATGATTTAATTGACTATTAAAAATTATCAAAGGATTTTTCGTAACTCAGTGGGTGTGGCCACAACCAATGGCAAAAGTTGATTGTTTTTTTATTTTAGTTTTTATTTTGTCAGCAGAATGCAAATCTTTTTTTTTCAGTATTATCTGCACTCTAGATCAGAATAGCTCTCATATACTTTATTGGATCCAGACCAAAATGCACATACATATTCAATGTCACAGCCTGAATGCATATATATGCTTATTTCCACCTTTAACTATGCAGCGCTCCCTACTGTCAGCAGGAAGTAAAATGTTTTACCCTTTATTAAAAATTCACCTTTTTCTTTTCGATTTTGCGTAGTTATGTCTTTCAGACCTTCATTCAGCATCACCAACTGGTGCACAGGAGTGAGGACCTGCTTATCGCAGCTTGCGGCTTTAATTCTAAATTTTATACACATTAGCTGCTTGGATGTTCCAATGGCAAAGTCAGCTCTTTTTTAGTCAAGCACAATAATCTTAACTAAAATATTTGAAAAGCTAGAGGATGGACATTTGAGAAAACTGTTCAAAAAGTTCAATTTAGTATTTTTAATCTTCTGGAAGGCGTTTTCTCTATTCCTTATCTTAACATCAAAATTGCACCAAGAGTTGTCAACATTAAAGTGCTAAATATTAGCTTTTGTGCTGATCAGACTGAGCCCATGGCATTTTAGAGCTTCAGTGCAGGACACCAAATTTATTTTTAAGTGTTCCTTGGTAATAATTTTAACACACAATTTCTGTTCTTCTACAAGTTATTTCCTCCGAGGTCTTTGAGAAGATTGGAGACTATCCTGGAATGCACAAGACCAGAGGCAGGGTTTATTCCCTCCAGCACACTCCCATTTCACCTGCAGAGCAATGAATACAGTATGAACCTGCAGGTATACTGATTACAGAAGAATGGGAAACTCACAAACTATTCCATATGCTCCGTAATCCATTTTCCTTGCTCTGCTGATCTGATATGTGAAACTCAGAGCCTTGCTATAGAATGCCGTGCAAAGCTGTGACATGTCTTTTCGAGCAGGAGCAGAATCTGCCAGTGATCTGTGCCGGACTTAATCTGGAGTCAAGCAGACTAATATGCTATGCCATGCCTTGCTTTGCTTTACTGCACCACGGTCCTCCATGCTGATCTGTACGGTACCATACCATGCTGCACCGAAATGGGATTTTCCATGCGGCTATACCTTCACTGAGTTGTCCCATACCATTCTCTCTCTGGGAACTGAAGATGCTGCCATTGCTGCAGTGCTAAATTCCACACGCTTCAGTGATCAGGACCATAAAAGTCTTTAATGAGCATTTTGGAGCAAAGCCACAACCATTTGCAAGTCCTAAAAAACTGTTCAACAGCAACTCTGACTCAGTGAAGCAGTGCTGGAAACATACAGCTGGTTGCGAAGTATTGGGAAGGTTATATAAGAGGATCTTATTTATTTATTTATTTATTTATTTATTTAGGGTACCATAAGAGCTGTGTCCAACTGCGTAATATTACCTGCTAAAAATGTGGAACTAAAGCACTAATTATGGTTTTCGCCCCAGTTCCAGCTCTCTGTAAGGCTTCTATGAGGAACAGGTGGCTGCAATGGCAAACATAATTGTTATACTAATACTGTTTGTTTCAAATCTTCTCTCTGAGTGCTGCACACTCTGAATTAACACAGGAGAGTTTAATGAGCTTCCAGTTCTGGCTGTTGAACTTCACTTATTGCCAAAAACAGGACCTAAATGCTCTTTTACAGCATGTCAATGCCACACAAATGTAATTGCAAACCTCTAATCCTGTTGTATATGTAATTATGGCTGATTTCCTCAGCTGTCTCTGAGATTAGTGCCAAAACTCACATGTTATATTGTTTTAAAATAATATATACATCCGTCTTTGAGCATGTGATGCATGTGAGGTTTTTTACACAGTGTTTAGTTCAGTAATGTTTCGGTAAATCAAAGGATTTCTCTGCTTTTTTGGTCTCCCTCATGGATTTGAGGAAGACAGCAGAGAGTGCTGGTACACTTTCTCTGAATCATCACTTTCTAATTTGGGAAGCAACACATCTGCTACTAATTAACGAGACTGATTGAATCTGGGCTTACACACACACACACACACACACACACACACACACACACACACACACACACACACACGATTATTTCAGAAAGAAAAATTGCAGGTCTGTTTGGGCACACACAATTTTCACTTGTCAGCTTTGATGGTGAAATTACCTCTGATAAGGATTATATGTGTTAAACTTCTTATAGAGGATGTGTGCCTTATAGAGAGACGATAATACCAAGCAGGTCTTGGAATGATCAGTATTCAAGTCTTCTAGTACTTATGAGCAATATAAGATTATTTACATATCCTGGAAATGAGAAAAACCCTATTTTTATTGGGCCAGAATGCTTTGCAGAGACTCAGCACTCGATGAGCTGAGATACTCTGAGGTTACTGCATTTATCACAAATTGCAGTTTGCTTTCAAATTGTTTCTCTCAAGAGGCCACAGTTTATAGGAATATCTAAAGTTGAATAACTCTAAACATTTACATAACGGAGACACTAAAATTCTCACTGCACTCGTGTGTTTTATATTGATGACTTTAAACTGCAAACACAAACTGAATATTGTTTTTCTCTTAATTATCTGCCTGCTGATGGATACATATAACATTTTGTGTCCAGCACTCACAACATGTACGGTTGGATTTTGACCTCCTTCGCACTTATTCATCCATCCATCTTGTATATCACCTATCCTGTTCAGGGTCGTGGGTGTCTGGAGCCTATCCCAGCTGTCTCAGGGCGAGAGGCAGGGTACACTGTGGACTGGTCTCCAGTCAATCACAGGGCTGACACACAGAGACAGACAACCTTTCACACTCACACCTACGGGCAATTTCGAATCATCAGTTAACCTGATGAACATATTTTTGGACTGTGGGAGGAAGCTGGAGTACCCGGAGAAAACCAACACATGCACGGGGAGAACATACAAACTTCACACAGAAAGGTACACCATGCCCTAACTGGGATTTGAACCAGCAGCCTTCTTGTTGTGAGGCAACAGCACTAACAGCTGCCCTGCCATGAAGCCTTTAGCACCGATTATCAATATTATCTATTATCATCTCAGATGAGCTCGGGTCCAGAGAAGCCGGCGGTGTTTCTGGGTGTTGTTGATATGTCTTTGTCTTTGCATGGTAGAGTTTGAACTTGCACTTGTAGATGTAGTGATGAACTGTGTTAACTGACAATGGTTTTCTGAAGTCTTCCTGAGTCCACGTGGTAATATCCTTAACACAATGATGTTGGTTTTTAATGCAGTGATGCCTGAGGGGTCAAAGGTCACGGTCATTCAATGTTGGTTTTCAGCCTTGCTGCTTACGAGCAGAGATTTCTCCAGATTCTCTGAATCTTTTGATGATATTATGGACTGTAGGTGATGAAATCCATCATTTTTTTTACAATTGTATGTTCAGAAACATTGTTATTTAACTGTTGGACTATTTACTCACACAGTTGTTCACAAAGTGTTGAAGATCACTCCATCCTTGCTTGTGAATGACTGAGCCTTTTTGGGATGTTCCTTTTATTCCCAATCATGACACTCACCTGTGTCCAGTGAACCTTTTCACCTGTGGAATGTTCCAAACAGGTGTTTTTTTAAGCAGTCCTCAACTTTCCATCTTTTGTTGCCCCTGACCCAACTTTTTTAATATGTGTTGCAGACATCAAATTCAAAATGGGTGAACATTTGGGCAAAAAAAACAGTAAAGTTGATCAGTTTGAACAATAAATATCTTGTCTTTGTAGTGTACTCACTTGAATGTATTTTGAACAGGATTTGCAAAACACTGTTTTCTGTATTCATGTTTTACACAAGGTCCCAACTTCATTGGTACTGAGGTCGTAGAAAGAGTCTGACTACACCTTGTAATCAGACTGAACAACCCCCACCCCATCATCCTATACTCTGTCATTTCTTTCAGCTTCTTTTCCCTTTTCTACTTGTTCTTTTTTTTCTTTTTTGTCACATAGGTGTTGCACTGCCCCCTCTGGCTTTGAGTAGGAAATTTCTCCTGTGATGCACAATTGATAATGAAACTGATGGGTGAAATGTTGAAGAAATACATCAAACGTTTGATTTAAAAGCCACTGAAACCTGATACATATCATAATTTCTTGGTCAATTAAAGTCTTACATCTCAACATCCACTAGAATGACATAGTTTGATGAATTCTCTTGAAATGTAGGCGTGGATATCATCCTTGCTCCCTGCCATGTTAATCCGTAGCAAATAATTTATCCACAGATCAAAGCACATTTAAAACATGACATTAGTTTAAAAGTTGAGTCCAAGTGTTAAAAGTTACAACTTTACTGTTCATATGAGAAAAAAATGGTGTACTTTCATTATGCTATATTCTCAGAACCACTCTGTAAAACATGTTTTTTCTTTATAACTTAACACTTAAAGTTTATGTCAAACAACTCACCGTAAACCACATCATGTTTTTTACAGTTATAGAGTAAAGCACCATGTGACAGTGACCTTCATGGGATTGAGGGCACAGTGACCAATAGTGACACCTCCACAGCAAGAAGAGAATTGTCCCTCTCTGATGGTCTTTCTCCACCTGTCACTCAGTCATACTCTCTGTATCGACATTACCTCTCCCCTTTATCTTTTTCCCCATCCCTCTTTCGAAGCCTGAGCCTTAGGAGATAGACATTCACCTGCTCTCTATCTTCTTTCTCCATCTCTCCTGTCCTCCATTTACTGATCTCCTTCAGTTTATCTTTACATCCAACTCCCACCCTCTGTGCTAAACGTCTCTCCCCACTGCTCCTGCACTGTACTTGCTGTTTCATAAAAAAAATAGCGTTGTCAAAGAATTTTCTACAGTAGTTACAACCCAATGGTAATTTTAGGAACATTACACATTTTCTGGCTATACCTGCACTCCGGTGCATTTATCTCTCTCTCTCTCTCTCTCTCCTCTCTCTCTCTCTCTCTCTCTCTCTCTCTCTCTCTCTCTCTCTCTCTCCATTCCTTCTTACTTTCAGGACTAATGGATGATCATGTTGTTTGGGTGTCAGGGCCCCTACCTTGACTGTCACTGCACTCTCTCTCTGTCTCCCTCGCATCTTTGTAGTGATACAAGGTTAGTATTTGACACTCTTTCTCTCTACAGGAATATGTTGCTCCGTCTTCCTTTGCCCCTCTCTCTTCTTCCCCCTCTCTCTCCCTCTCTCTCTCTCACTCTATCTTTCTGTCTTTCTGTTTTTCTGTCTTTCTAGTAATAGATGGCCATGGTGAGGGGGGATGTGTCAGTAAAGGCATTGGTGGAACCTCCATTAAATTGTAACCTTGCTCCTCCAAAGGACAATGCCAAAACACCTCAGCCTCAGTTCCCCTCTCTTTCATTTCTTTTTATTGAAATAAACAGGTCTGCTGGAGGTTACTTTTGCTTTGTTTCTTTTTTTACACTTCTTATATGATGTGGCTGATTACTGAACCAGTAAGTGGTTACACTGCTCGATTACTGGTTTGAGGCATTACCTTTCTCCTGTGCTCAACTCGGCTTATGTAAATGTTCCATTAACAGAACTCTGAAGTTGCCACATTTATTTACGCTTCAATATGAAAATGACACATGAGCCTGCAACCTTGTGTGAACCATTTGTAGTTGGTAAGGAAATGGACTAAAGTGAAGAAAAAATCAACTCTGAAAGTGAATAGGACAAAAAGCAACAGTTCAACAGTTCTATGATTTCATGTAGCAGACGCTTTTGTCCAAAGTGATGTACAACACAAGCAAGAAGCAAGAATTTAGACTGGACAAGACTGATCATCTACCACAGGCTGAGTTACCGTTTTTCTCAGTCACATTTCTCTGATCAGAATTAAAAATCTCAAAACTGTCAGTTTAACCTCCACAACATTTAGTCATTTGTGCACATCATAGTAGCAAATTGTAAATGCTTTTGGACCTGCATCAATTGCTTTCATACAGTTAGTCATAATGAACTATATTTATGAATGGTGACTACTCATTCCCTCTAAAACTAATAGTCCTCAGTTCATTGCTTGAGTCATTATATACAAAAATGTTGAACTAGTTGCCACAATCTGTCAAGCAAATTTTATACATTTCTTTATCATTTTTTCCTGAAACACATTTACTATATTTTAGTGTACAGCAGTGTTATAGTACAGTATGGTAATGTACTGTAGCATTTTACAAGTGGGAAGCAATGTTATTGTATTCTACAGTAATATGAGTTACAGTTTTCCTCAGTCGCTTCGGCACATTTCTCAGATCAGAAGTGAAATTCTCAAAACCGCTTGTTCAATCTTCACAAACATTGTGTCACTTGTGCACATCAAAAAAGCAGCTTCTCATTTCTTTGAACAAGTCGCAAGTGCTTTGGTACATCCATGCAAATTATTATGGACGATTCTCTGCTGTTTCCTACATTAGCAATTGCTTATGTCATGTGGATCAAAATGTATTATAATGGGTCTCTGTTGAATAGCCCCCCCCCCCCCCCCCCAACATTTAGTCATTAGTTCATTGCACAAGTCTTTATGTGCAAAATGGCTGAACAAGTTGTCATAATATATCAAGCATATTTCTACATTTCCATTAGACTTTTTTTCTACATCTGTGTGGAGTTGGTAAATTGCTCCCAGGTGAATCTTGACTTTCTCTAACGAAGACAAATGTAGGAAGCATTAGATCAACCAATGATCAACCAGTTCTCTGAAACAGCTCAAAGGTGCATCTCATGAACCATCAACTGGCAAGTATATATATAAAAATTTGGGGCTCAACACAACATTACAATGTCTGACAATAGAAGGACAAGGAATTGGACGGGGTCAACAGCCAGAGAGAAGAAGAAAAGGAAGAGGAGTGAGGCTGCATGGTGGAGGAGCTTGGAACAAGACAGAGGAATAGGCAGAAGACATACGCGCGTTGCTGATGAGATAAGAGCCACATGTGTAGACCATGTTCTCAATCATGGGCTTACAATGGCCGAGGCTGGTAGACGAGTGCAGCCAAATGTTGGGAGAACAACTGTGTCCACGATCATTCAGACTTTTTGTTGACGGAACAGGTATGTAAACTAACAAAAGGCACTGTACTGTAATACTGTATACCTTCTGTAAATGTGTTTTGCATTACAATATTTTTTCCACATAGGACTGCAAGACTACTTCACAGGGGTGGCAGAGGGCCCCAATTCACACCTGAACAGGAGGAGGCTATTTGCACCATGGTTTTAGACAACAATGCCATAAGACTACGGGAGATAAAGAGTGCCATTATAGAGGACAACGACATCTTTGCAAACATCCAAACAGTCAGCCTCTCAACTATTGACAGGGTGCAGGGTATAGACACCAAATGACTATGAAGCAGTTGTACACTGTTCTATTTGAAAGAAATGGTGAAAGAGTGAAGGAGCTGCACTACCAGTATGAACAGGTAAAACATGTATGAGCATGCACCTCTCTAACTGTACCTCACAGTAAACAGTACAACACTGTATAGTGATATACAGTACAGTAAGTGTGACCTTTACACATTTGCTATGGCTGTAGAAAAGAAGATGCAATATATGCTTACTGTGCTACATTTGTAACTGTTTCTTATCCAAAATGAAAATGCATGTTATTTATAAAACTCATTTTCTGGATATAGCAAATAATGGAACTGGAAGCAAGTGAACCACCGCACAACTTTATCTACATGGATGAAGCTGGCTTTAATCTAACAAAACGCAGAAGGCGTGGTCGAAATATCATCAGCCACAGAACTGTGGTTGATGTGCCAGGCCAACGGGTGGGAACATAACCATGGTTGCTGCTATCTCGGAGAATGGTGTGCTAACGCATATTCCCATTATTGGGCCTTACACCTTGTGTAAAGCCCAATAATGGGAATATGCCTCTTGTCACCTATTTAGACACTCTCTACAGGGACGTCACCCCTGAACAAGAGAGGGGGTCAGATTGGAGATGAGTTGCCAAAATATGTGACAGTTTGGGACAATGTCAGTTTCCATCACTCCAACATCATCAGGCAATTGTTTGCAACCCACAACAGGATGCTGATGGAGTTCCTCCCACCCTACTCTCCATTCCTTAACCCCATTGAGGAACTCTTTTCAGCATGGAGATGGAAAGTACATGATCACCAGCCACATATACAGATGACCCTTTTGGATGTCATGGATATAATGTGTAATGACATCACAGCAGATGCCTGCAGAGGCTGGATATGACACTAAAAGATTCTTTCCACGCTGCATCACAAGAGAAGATATTCGTTGTGATGTTGATGGGAATTCCTGCCCAACAGACAGGAATGTCAGGAGGTGTAGGAAAACTGTAAATATAGTGCTGTAGGAATTACAGTGCAGTTTTCCCTAAAGAGACTGTCCAATTTTCACATTTCTACTTTTGTTTTTTCAGGGTTTTTTTTTCTTCTGTGCGTTATGCACTGCTGTCTTTTCCTTTCTGTATCGCAATGACATGGTCTGTCAACAAATTATAGTACAAACAGTGAAAGCGTAAAGTGAATCTTGTCCAATCTCTTGCAATTAATCTCCCACACACACACTAAGGTGTAACTTACACCTTACAGTAATTGTCATCAAAACTTAAGCCATCTTTCAGAGCATCCCTCCAAAGTACACTGTTATATTGACAACATGACTAAGCAATTTGACTGTCTTATCCGTATACAATGACACAGGGATTTGTCATTCTGATAGCACTGACATGTTCATTGACACAGGTATTTACTTTTGAAAGATGAACTAAGGATTTTGAGCCAGAAAAATGTTTTTTGAAGGTAATCCATAGTGTTTTGCTACTTGTAAAAAAATGTTTTGAGAAATGCATTTACTGTTTTGCAAATGCAGAGGATGATTCAAGAAATGTACCAAAGCAACTGAGAAAAGCTGTAATTCAGTATATCTTATGTTTACTGTACATTACTGTAATTTTACTCTGCACCACACAGGATTGCTAGACAGCCTCTCAGAGGTGGAAGAGAGTCCCCTTTTTATTCTGCAACAAGAGGAGGTCATTTGTGCAATGGTGACTGCCAATGCCTTAAGGACTGCCAATGCCTTAAGGTTAAGATAGATACAAAATTTTGAGCATTTTCAGGTAGCACCACCAAGATCAAGTTTTTTTTGTTTGTTTGTTTGTTGTTTGTTTGTTTGGTTGTGTTTGTAATCACAGAGTAAACTGTTGTAATGAAAATGACAAAACCATTTGACTACCTTGTTCATGTGGTGTCACTTTTCATCTTGAAGAAACTGAAACTTTGATACTTTGACTGACATGAATACCTGCTTTTGAGGAATGAACTATCCATTTTGAGCAAGTGACACGCTTTCAACTAGGTTTTGCACTTTGTACTTATTGTTCTGAGAAATGCACTTACCGTTGTGCAAATGTTAATAGTGATGTAAGAAATACACCAAAGCAACTGAAAAAACTGTAAATGCTTGATTCTAATTAGTTGAAACCCAATATGGACCAATGAGGGCCATTATCAATGAATGAGAATCATTGGAAGGGATCGACCCAATAGTCAATATCCTCTGTGTTTTACCTCAAGAGTGAAGTGTTGCTGGGGACAACCTGATCTCACTGGACAAATTCAGTCAGTACACAAATAGAAACCCTACCTGTTTTACCTTTGGCAACTTGCACAATTGTTGGGTGTCCCAATACTTTTTTGCCCCACTGTACATTGGAATAAATGAATGAATGAATGAATGAATGAATGAACAGGATGACATACAATGTCTGTTTCACCACACAGAAAGCCCATGAATCAAACAAAACTTGTTTAAAACTCAATACTACTTGGTGTATTGGTGGGTCCATCCATGTCTTTATTTCTTCATCAGCCAGTATGGTGCTTCCAACATCTAACCTGATGGATGGCATCAAACTCATTGGCCTGCTGCCTTCCATCCCTGTTTCTCTTGTTCTATCTTATATTGGTATCATGAGAAGCTGATGAAAAACAATCACACTTTCCTCTCCTTTAGTACAGTGGTCTTAACAGATGGTGCCAGTAAGAGATTCTTTCAATCACATGAAGTGAAATGATATTTGTGTTGGTGTCTGATCTTATTGCCCAGACAGAACGATAGAATTACTGTTGGACAAATATCTCCAAGACTGTGTCAAGTGTTACCAGGACAAACATATAGAAAAAGGTCCGACATTAAATAACTGCTTTCAGAGGGTGCACTATTTTCTGGCACCACAGATCCCGGTTTGAGCTAAGAAAGGCATTGGTGTAACAGTTTTTTTCAATCATGCACCTTAGCTTTATTCGACTTTATCAACAAGAGCGACTTCTGTTTCACCTCTATTATGGAGAACATTGATATAAATGATCGTGATACATCTTATCTTTCATGGCAAAGTGTGTAATTCACCAGTCAAGTTGATGAACAGGCCTCTCCTCCAATATTCACCCATAATCCTGTGTGAAACCAGCTTGCAGGCTTCTTAATTACTCACTGAAGCATTAACTAATCAATGCCTGTCAATTACTTGATAGGAGGCTCGATCCTCTGTCAAGCCTCTGGCACTGATCTCATGATCAGCTGATGGAGTGATTGGTTCAGCGACTGGAAGGCCAATGTTGAAGTGACAAGGGCAGCGAGGCTGTATAAGAAGTGGACAGGGTGTTGACATTTAATGGACAATGAAAAAATAAGTGTGCCCAGCAGTCATGCACAGAAGCACTGAGGCTAAACCCTGTTTCAGTCTGTATGACTATCTGATAGTTGAAGAGTGACAGGCCTAAAAAAAAAATATTCTCTCAGAAGCTTTATCTAAAAGGTGTATGTGACAGAACAGGACCACACCAATAGAAACCACAAAACTCAACAAGTTAAATAACCTGTGAGGATTCCAGGCAGTGAGACAACATTTCTAAAGACCAATGACAATGTTGTGTACACTTCATCGAGAGCAACTTTTATTATTGTTTTGCGCGCACAGAGTGAGAACAATTTGGTTCCATTTATAATGACTTTCTTTGCTGCCTCTGTAACTTCAAATTTAACTCATAGACTATGTGAAGAATTTAGGGTGTCAAGTACTGCTGTGTGGGCAGACTGCTTCGTGAATGGGTTAACTTCCTTGCCCACAGTCACCAATAACTCAATAAACAAAAACTGAACCACCATCGGTCTCTAAACTCAATGACATGCTAATTTCAGACATATAAAGTGTAGCTTGTGCTAAACAGAAGTATATCTCATCTCATCTCTACCACAAGCAACCTGAAAATATTAAAACAGTAAATGTTACCAAACAGGCCAGGCCAAAAATGACTATGAACTGGATCTAATGTTTGTGCCATCATGGGAAGGATTATCTGCTCTTGGGGACAACATAAAACTTTATGCTTGCTGTTCAGATCAGAGCACACATCTGAGGGGTTACAGTAAAGTGGCAAGTCGAGTCACATCTCACAAACCCCTCTGCTGATTGTAAACAGGGTTAGAGTTGGCAACGGAAGTGCTGCGAAGTACAGTGGCTGGTCAAGTGACGTGAGGGTATTAACCATTAAAAATACTCTCATTTTTTACATCAATAACACAAATTTGATGGATGGTAAACGAGAAATATTTGTGAGAAATCAGTGAGCAGATAGAAAACATCATCAAGTGGAATCAGAATATTAATGCTTTGATATTTTCAGATTACTAATCAGACTGCTTCATAGTTTTATTATATACTGTAGTTTAATGTTGAACTTCAAATCTGTTTCTGTTCATCATCATTTATAGCTTCACTTATTATTTCCTCTCCATAGTGAGTCCATATTTGGTCATAACCTCGACTCCAAACCAACTTTTTCATCAAACACTCAAAGTAAAAACTGGATTTAGAATATCAGCAGTTAATATTGATTCTTGGTGCTCAAACCTGCTTAACTGAGGTTGGATAAAGAAGACACATTTAATACCATGGCTGCAGATGGAGCTGGTGTTTCAGTGTAAAGTGTGACCCTGTTAACACGGTCACTCTTTATTCCAAAAGACCGTTGCTCTGTAACACTCAAAACTTGATAGAAGTTGACTCCATGGTGTAGTATCATTTCTGACAACCACCCACAAAACAACCGGACATTTTTATAATGCTACCAGTTTGAATTTAATGTTTAAAGAAAAAGAACTGGTCTGAATGAATGGAACTAAACGCTGCTTCTGTTGCCGAAATATGTGTGCATCTTTGTGATGACTTTGACTCCGAACAGGTCTTCACAAAGATAACCTGTGGTAATAAATCAGACTAACTAATAAACAATATGTAACAACAAATCAATAAACATTGTCATAACTCTACATCCTACAAAACACCTTAAGCACAGAAAAATAGTTTCAAAAAATATAATTATTTGCTTTCAAAACAAATATATGAACAAGAGCCACATTTCTATAAAAATGGGTGATGGTGCTCATGGGATATGCAATCTTTAACCCTGGAAAAACATGACTGAATTTGTGTAAAAATTTCAGAGGAGAACAGAGTCAACTTTGAGTACGTTCTACTCACTAACTTTAGATTTGTTCTTTACTGCAGGATCAGGAAATTTCTGGCTGCCTGAGAGCAAGAAGTATCACTTTTCCACAAGTGTTGTGGGGTTTTTTTCCCTTTTTTTTAACCTAAAATGACTTGTTATAATCAAACTTTTAAATGTGTAAAAAGTGATGATTGCTTGTTTGGACCTTTCTGTTAACCTCTGGAGGTTGTTCTTTGTGGAGTTTTTCCCTGTCTCCCCTACAGAGTTGTGGGCTGTTCAATGCTGCACTGGCTCTCTCCTGCACTCACGCACCTGTTCCTGATCACCACTCTGCACTTAAGCTCTGCTGAGAGAGGATTCTAGTGCCAGAGTATTCCTGCTTCTAATGTGGTATACGGCCGAGTCTCCACAGTATTTCTCATGTTTGCAAGTTGTTAGCTTTCAAGATTTGTGATCTACCTGCAACTAACCTTCGCTGTCTTCCTTTTTCACCAGTGCCCCCTCAAGCCTCCTGCCAAAACTCTGCCACACTCTCTCACCAGACACTCACCTGCCTCCACCTCTAGCCTCAAACCCCTTCTGCACCTTTTTGCTCACCTTCAACCTCATCCCCTAAAAATAAATCTCGCTTCACTGCTCAAGTCTTTTCTGTCATTCTCAAATCATGTTAAACCCACCACATTTGTTGTGTTTTCCTCTCTCCACTGTCGATTAATCTCACAGTACTCCTATCTGGCAGGACTAAACACCCTCATCCTTTTCATACATCACATAACCGCTTTAGTGCTTAGTATCCTAGTGTCCTTTTGAACTATTCCTTTCTAAATTTGGTGCTTTTAAGGGGTGGGGGGTGGGGGGTGGGGGGTAAAAAGCAACGCCCTATCATGCTGTGACTCAAACACACGTACACACAAACACACATCTGTTTTTGTTTAATATATATTCATTTATGTATTTTTGGTAAACTTCTTTCTGATGCTCTTCACAAAAAGAGCATTCACACAGCAGAATGACAGGAAACAGACTGTGGAGGGTTGCAGGCAGGTGAGAGAGTCATGAGAGGCAGTGAAGAGTGTGTCTGTGTGTAGGAAGGAGAGAAGGAGGGAGCAAGAGAAAAAGCATGGATGTGAGATAACTGTGAGTATAAGAGTTAGAGTCAGAGAGATCAGAGCATGTTGAGAAGAGCTTTCGGCTTTTCTCTTGGAGGATAAAGCGTGTTCCGCCCTTGTGCTGCTGAATCCCGCTGCAGCGCTGTCCATGGTGCTGAATCGGCTGCAGGGTCTTCCGTCTCTCTTTATCTCCCTCCCTCCTTTTCCTCCCTGCTTCTCCTCTCTTACTCTCTCTTCTTGCTCCCTGTCTTTATCTCTTGTGTCCTCTCAAAGTCTTTTCTATCTCTCCCTCTCAACTTCACAGGCACTTTATTGTTAAGAAACACAGCTTGATGCCGCAGCAGTGTCAACACAAGCAGCATTGAACTGACAGTAACCAAACTTCAATACAAAGAAGCAAAAATATGCCAACTGAGTATGGGAAATGAGATATGAAAATCAAAATAAATAACAAAACAGAACAACAAAGAGGATTTTTTTGTCTGTGATGGTGTTATTTTATTTTTTATTTTAATTTATTCTGTCCGTGCTTTTAAATATTTATTTATTTGTTTGTTTGCATATTTTAATTTTTAATATTGGATTTTTATTTTTTCAACTCACCTATATTATGTCAGGCTGCAATTCCAAAAGTATGGCATAATTTTATTTCTAAAATTAAGATTTTAGTTTAGTTATTACCACACAAGTACTTTGTGTGCTTTGATCTTGACTCTTCTACCAGATATTTATTGCAGGTAATGGCAGCAGTAGTTACCCAACACGGGGTGGTAGGTAAGCAGTGTTCATCTCATTTCATAGATAGTAAATCATTAATAAAACGCCTTACTTCAGTAGTTTCATACTTGGACTTAATCAAGTCAACTAGCTTTTACACAATCTTATTTATTCTGTATATTTAGCCCATTAAAAATAAAAGCTGCTACACCTTTCTTTTCCGTGACGCTTAACCTTCTGCATCCATCTGATAAGCCAACATCCACACTCCAAAGATGGCACTATGGTTAATTTATCACCTGTTTAGAGCTGCAACAATTAATCAGATAATCGATTATTAATCAATTACTAGATTAGTTGTCAACTATTTTGATAATCGATTAATTGGTTTAAGTAGTTATTTAAGAAAAAGAGGTCCAAATTCTCTCATTTCATCTTCATAAATATGAATATTTTCTGATTTCTTCGCTTCTTTATGACAGTCCTGAATATTTTTGGTTTGCAAACAAGACATTTGATGATGTCATCTTGGACTCCAAAAAACATTGACTTTTTTCACCATTTTCTGACATCTTTTGAACCAAACAACTACTCGATTAATTGAGAGAATAATCGATACACTAATAAATTTTAAAATTAATCATTAATTGCAGCCCTCCACCTGTAACCGCGACAGAACAGTGTTTCCCACTCATTAATAGGTCAGTGCCTAACATTTCTACTAAGCCTTTCATCTGCTGTGCAGCTGGTTGCAATACTTTTTATACAACTTGCTGCTGATGAGCATTTTTAAAAGATCAGACAAAGACAGAGGGCTAATGAACCTGTGAGAAGCAGGGCAGAGAAAGCAAATACTGTGTGATGTAAAAAGGAGAGGATCAGGCTTCAGAAGTGGGAGTTCATTTGGACTCTGGAAGTCTATGGTAGGTTTCTGGGATGGCGTTTCTCCCTTGAGCACCATTACCCACTGTTGTAAAAATATCTCTCTCTTAAGTTAGCATCTGCTGCGGAAGCAAATAACTGCAGCTCTTCGGCAATGAACTTTCTTTACTCAATACAACTTTTTGTAGGATGAAGTGTGGTGAGGCAATATATTTTTTTGTATCTATACAGATGAAACATGACAGCAACACAACTTTATACACTCTGGTTTGTTACTGTTAGCATAAAAAGGACTGAGCAGGTTTGATGTTACATCATAGGCCTGATATTGTGGTGTGCCCTGGCGTCCCAGAAAAAAACATCTCAAAAGCAGAAATATACCCACCTTTGAAGTCTCCTGTCCTCAAAGAACTGCGAAGACACCCGGTCAAATTAATACATTCTGACAGTAGATAGAACCCATCAGAAACAAGAGTAGATCGGTTTTCTTTCATTAATTTTTCCGGACCAGTAGTTAAAGAAAAAGCTGCTCCAGGCCCGGTAAAATCTCATCAAATTAAACCTACAAATGTCACCAGTAATGACTCTTTGTTTCTAAAAATAAACTTCCAGATCCCATATGTCAGATTTCTCTCTCTCTCTCTCTCTCACACACACAGGCATATGTTTTTATATCTTATGAGACTGACCTTTACAGTACAGTAAATCCCAGAGGTTTCTCTGTTTCGATTGAGGTTAGAGCTCACAAAGTAAAATGTTAGAGTTTCCATTTTCTGTGCCCAGTTTGATCTCTGTCCATTCTCTTAATCTGTGTGTCTGTTTATTTCCTAACCTCCTCTGTTATCGTCTTTATCTCTTCATTATCTCCTGCCCTTCTGGCCCCGCCGCCAACGCCAGTAACCACAACCCTGAATGATATTGCTTTTTTGCCAGCCATGCACTATCACATTTAATCCCATCTCTGACTAATCAGATAATTAAAAAAAACTCTCACTCTTCATAATCTTTGAAATCCGACAGAATCTGTAAAGTGAGCTGGCAAAGCTGTCTCCTGACTTTTTTTTTTTTTTTTTCCGCCCATTTATAACGGTTGCATTCACCAGAAAATGAGCCCTTTAGATACTTCTAGAGGAAGTCACAACTGTGTGTGCTTATCAGGGACCCTAAAATAAACCATTTGGCCTGCTTTGAACCGTCTACTACGTGCTTCTTTTACCTTGAAATTGGAACACTTCCTTTGCTGGTACTTGAACTATGACATTGGCACACATCATCCTTCATAAGAATGAAGTTTAGTGGACCTGTAAACAGCTACTGGGTTGTATTATGTTTTTAAAGTACAGAAAATATGCATTACAATTTGACATCTGGGTGATACATGGTCACCAAGAGAATCCTGAGCACCCATGGAGAGTGCGAAGCACCGACATGTGCCATTCATGCAAGTGCAGGCCTTTAAGACCAGTACCCCGGCATAAGCACACATTGCAAACTGGGGAGCTGGATTTCAGATTTTTTTTTTATCGCCTATACTATATTCTTCTTTTAGTCCACTGTAGCCTGTTGCATTGATTAAATGGCAAAGATGATGCCGATTTATGTCCCTTGCTGCTGTAGTGTCTGCGCGAGTGTCTGTGTATGTGTGTGTGTGTGTGCATTTATGCCAGTTTCTGCTCCAGTGTCTGCATGCTTGTCACACTTTTAAATAACATACTGTGCGTGGAAATTCATTCTCACTGGTTTATTAAAGTGGCAGTCATGTTAGTTGTGAGCACCCACCCACAACAAACAAACATTAAAGCTCCTGTGAGGAGTCGGCTTTGGTGCCCTCTTGTGGACAAAGTGATACACCTTTAATCATCTTTTCTCGGGCATGTGTAAGTTACTTTTTTCCGTCAAATACTCTCATGCCTCTGCCTTTTAGCAGTTTTTAAACCACTCATCATACATGTAGGGAAGGTGTTGGGGTTTTTTGTTCTCCTTCATTGCGTTGTTAGCATCGTACAACACCTGCCCTCCAACAGCAGTTATAGGCATGAAAAACTACAAACTGCCATTTTTATGTTCGAAGTCGGCTTTTGTAGATCGTAAGGAGGCTTTGCTTTTCATTTCAGTCTGTTTCATGAAGAAGAGATACCCTACTTTAGATAATAATTAGATAATCATTTAACAAAGTTAGAAAATGAAACTATGATTAAGATACTGGACCCACTTGTGAGCCAACGGCCGTCTTGAGGTCCGCCTTCCTTACTTTAAGAACCCCTGGCCGAGTCCGTGTCTCTTTTCCTCACAGACCCAAACTACATGAGCTTCTTGTCACATGCAGGTAAACGCCCGCCATGGCATCACGCGCATTCGTCATAACGCATCCATCCATTATTACCAACTTTTAATCCCAGCGCCGCGTGCTGTCAATAGACGGAGCAGGACACGGATACAGAGGAGAGGAGGCAGACAGGGAGAGGAGCCTGTAGGCGGATCGCCTCGCGGGACAAACCAATGCACAGTGTTAAAGTAACTGCAGGAGATGCTCACAGCGGCGGAACAGGGCGCTCTTAACCGACAGGGGAACGAAAGGCGTGATTAGAGGCTAGTTCCTGTGCGGGATTTATCATCCCTTTCTCTGTCTGGAGCTTGCCTTTTTTTCCCCCTCACCAATAACGCCCCCATCCATAGCGTGCACTCCACCGGGCAGCACGCGCTTCAGACCGCGCGGAGAGAAGAGAGAGGTCAGGACAAAGTCACTTCTGTGGCTTAACGAAGGAGCGACGATTGGCCAGCCTTCTAAGATTGTTTAATATCTCTTTCCTCCTCGTTTGTGCACTTCTTACTGAGGATACTCTTCTACAGCAGGAAAGGATTATTATTCTGAGACCGAGTCCAGACTTGAGGCAAAGAGCTCTGAATGAGTGAGCTGTGATGTTGGTGCAGGAGTGACAGCTGCTGAATGGGGGAGCATGGAGTATCTATAGGAGAGCTTTACGTGGAGAAAGGCTGAGAAGCCGAAAACGACGAACGTGCCCGGCATCACCGCCTACAGAGACGACTTGTTAGTCTCCCTTCCCTTTTGCTTTTACTCTACTCTTTTAGTAACTCCCTTATTCTGGTGATTTAAAGCCCACAGTCTTTGTTTTAATGAGCGATAAGAGGAGTCTAAACAGAACGCAGGGTGCTCATGTGGAGTCCAAATGAGTGCGCAACGCGGTGGTTTAACGGCGTTTTTTACAGGCTCACACTTGTGTCCCAGTGGATCAGCGTTGAACACTGGGCTGCTGTAGATTCCAGGCTGCCACCGGTCGGGTACCCGCACACCGGGCTCTCATGCAAACTCAACGGTAACTAAATTTTGAAAGAAAAAAATCCGTTGCTTGCCCCACCACCTCTCCAGGATCCCCGTGGCGCGAGCAGCTTTGCGAGGTGCAAGATACTCCGTAAATAAAAAAAGTGGATATGATTTCAAATTTGGTTTGCAAATCTACCTGAACAGGAGGAGGATTATTTGACACATTTTCGCTGAGTGGAGTTCTACACCTGGCTTAATAACCAGAGGAGAAATAGCTTCCAGCCGAAAGCGGAGTGGAGGAGGAGGAGAGGGAGCGGCACAGGTAAGAATGTCCCTATCTACTTTTCTCGTCTTTCCGATAAATGTTCTATTTCCTCCCTTCATCCCCATGTCTTTTTTTGTATTTGTGTAGCTTATTAGCGAGAGGTTGAGTTGTAATTTTGGAAGAGGCGAATTGAGTCCACGCACTCACATGTACGCACGCGCACAAACACACAAGAGGAGAAGGCAGATGGGGAGATAATGGCGCTGGTGTTCTCTCTCCCATACGATTTAGAGATGCTGATATGCTTTTATTTTTTTTTAATAGATTAAAGACTACAGGGAGGAAAGTGAAGACGAGGTGAGGGATGCTGAAGGGGCTGTGGAGCACGGAAAGTGAGAGTAAATGGGTCTGAAACAGAGAAGGAGAGGAGATACAGCTATGGGGGAAGATATGAAGCAGGGATGGGATGAGAGAGCAGGTGGATAAGAACAGCATGGGAGGATAAGGGGGCAAAGAGGAGTGAGAGAGTTCAAGGGAAAAGGTGCAGTGAGGGGAAAATGGATGGAAGTAAAACAAAGAAGGGAAACGGTATTAAATTATTAAACCAGGGGGTGAAGCGGATGAAAGGGGAGAGCAGGACAGAGGGAGCATGGGCATGTGTGGTAAAGAGACAGGAGGGACTAAGAAGGGGTTGTTAGGGGATGAGGGCAGAGGACAGGGTGCACCGATGGAATACAGAAAAGGGGTGGAAGGAGAGATATGCCCTCAAGATCAGGAAAGGCTGATGGGAGGAGAGAAGAGGAAAAGGAGGGGGACAGAATGTCAGGTGAGAGAGGAAGGACTGCTGTAAAGGTGAGGGGAGAAAATAGAAGAGGACGGGAGAAGGTAATGGAGAGCAGGTAGGGGGGAAAACAACAGATAGAGGAGGATAATAAAAACTTAGAGAGAGAGAAAGCAGGGAGGCTCTCACAATAGCATGCTGGAGGCCAAGTGAAGAATACTCTAACAGGGCTATGCTGTAGCCACGGTGTGGTATTATCCAATGAATTGCTGCGTAATGGTCGCTTGCTGCTGCTGCACCATGGAGACAGTAGAAGAGACAGAGAGAGAGAGAGAGAGAGACAAGGAGAAACCACAGCCAACTGTTTAGTTTGCAGCGTCAGCTCATCAGCTTGTCGTTACCTTGTAAATTTTCTCTTCCTTCCTAAGATCCCCATTTGCATTTTGATGGCAGCGTTCAGTAGCTCTGAGCCTTCTTAAAACACATGTAAACACACATGCAAGAGTGAATGTGGACTGGGAGGAAATGGATTTCCCTGCTTCTGTCTCCAAATGTATATACCTGTGGATTAGCTGAAGCCCCAGTTTCATTTTTCAATCTTCTCTGCCTTGATTTCAGTGTTTTCTTTCGCTTGTTTTGACGTATCACGTAATATCCAGTCTATGGTGCATGTAATCATACTTTGCAGTTTAATCATTACCTTAACATGATGAAATGCAGAGAGAGTGGCTGGAAGTGAATGAAATCCAAGGGAGCACACGCTGTCAGCATGTATCTTTGATCATGACCCCATTTGCACCGTGACATTTAAAACGTATAAAACTCAAACACCGACTGAAGGTTTTGCTCAGACTGAGCAACGAGCGTTGAGAAAATAAGCCCAAAGAGGATTCCAGCCTGACTTATTTCTCCTAACCAGCATATAAATAAATTTTAATCATGCCTGTATTTAGAAGTTAATGTACTCCTGGAGTGTGCCGTAATGAACTTGGCCTCGATTCTCTCAACCCTCTTGGTTACTTACACATTTTCCGGCATGATGCATGTAAGCAGAATTCACAGTGAAAGCTCACATTGTAGACAAGCTCTTATTACAAATGCATCTTCCTATCCCACACATGAGTATCACTATACGTGAGTAAACAGAGTATGCTCGCACTGCCATGGAAACTGAGTTCTCGGAGGCGCTTAAAAAACTAAAATTGGATGAAGTACCCCAGGGAGATGCTGGAAGGTCATTTATTTATTTTTTAAAAAAAGTACTTTTTTGTATGAATTCAGATGATTTTCATATTGAGGAACTCCAAAACATAATGCATGACTTTAATTGGATGTTTTTGTACGTGCAAACACTGCTATTTTCAGCAGCGGTGCCTCTGTGTAACGGTTGTAAAAAACCCAATTTTTACATGAAAAAAGTCACAAACTCTTCAGGGCTCTGAGTGTTATAATTATTCAGGTGACAGCAGGTGTTTTGGTGCGTGATTTGAAAAAAAAAAAAAAACAAACTTGTTATACATGAAGTCTTCTGCAAGTTATTTTTAAAAGCTGCACATAAGCTTACTCAGTGCTCAGTGAGGAGCGCAATGTGGCACTCAAATGTCGACACAGAGAGGTGTAGTAGAAGCAATAGCTCATTTCAAACTGTGTTGATGGGGTCAGTGAAATGAGGTTAATCGAATATTTTGGGAGGTCATTAACGTGTCTCCTTAGTGTAGTGGTACAACTTAACAGGCGGTTATTTTAAGATAAGACCGCGAAACCTTTGTCAAGTTTTTTTATTTTGTTACTGACAATAAAAAGACGGTTATTTCTTTCTTTATGGTATTGCTAAGGTTTAGCAGCCCACAGCAGCTGCTAAATTTAGCTTATCATGAAAATGATAAATTGATGAACAGTTATTAGCACTCCGACCATACCTTATCCAAAAGGTACGTAAAGGTAAAAATGGGATAACCATTTCCCTCCATAGGGTCTTGGGAAATTTTGGCTCCAGTTTCCAAGAAAGTTGGAAAGTGTTGCTGGCTAAATGGAGGGGTTTTGGGGGATTTGGGTCTTAATGATCTTTTAATTTAAATTATTTCTATTAAGGTTTGATTACTTAAAGGTAGTGTTGGTAGTCACAGAAAACTAGCATGAATTTGAATGTAGCATCTCCTCAGGACTCCGTTTAACCCCCGCCCTCCCACAATCAGAGCTCCTCCAAAACAACGCCCCCGCTCACATGCACGAGCGTCACTGATTTGCAACCATATGATCGTGACTGATCCAATAGTTTTTTTTTTTTGCTCTACGTTACCAGTAATCAGGGTATAGGTAGTTTTTCTGTCATTCTCCAGCGTACTTGGATCCCTCTTGGTTATGCATTTTGAATTGGGGCTGGTGCTAGCTTGCGAAAATGTGCAGGAGGTGGGCAGAACGGGATTTGATTGGTTTAATAAATCGGACCCTAATTGCTAGGATTGGTTGGGGTTTTCCCAGGTTCACTCCTGCTGTAGACAGCGAATATTTTTCACGCTATTTTAAGAACACATCATGCACTGATTGACTTCAGGACATAAAGATCATTTTAGCTAGAATCACAAGAAGTGTACCAACATTACCTTTAATGCACTTTGTGTCATGATAGTGTTTTCTATTTTGGAACCCGGTGACATTGCTGTCTCTGGGAGAAAACAGAGAAGGATAGCAGTAAATTTTGTGTGCTGCCTTGTTGACAGTCCTATGAGCAACGTGTGAGTGAGAAGAAAGTTTGTCAAGTAACATCATCTTAAAGCGGATTCTAAGCTGAGATTTGCGTGCAGTTGTCTGTTTATGGATGCTGGTCCACTCATTAGATGAAGGAGATGTCTGAATGCATCACTGCATCCTCAATTGTGTTTGGGCCCTTATGATTTAAACACCGACTGTTTTAATATTCATAGAAAACAGGATTCATGCCTCATTCCTAGGTAAGGCATACCTACCCAGGTAAGGCTAAAGTAAACCACAGTAGGATAAGTCACCAGGATGGCACAAAACGCTTAAACTCAAAGATGCTAGTTTACAGATCTTGTTATCATTATAAAAGCTTGTAAAGCTGTTTCCAGTCTCTTTGCCGAGCTAAGCTGCTGGTCGGGGCAACGCAGTTTTAATCTATGTTCGAGGGGTATGTTTCATTCCAAGCGAGTCTCCACAAGAAAGCCAAGAATGGATTGAGTGAGGCTGTACTGGATTGGCAGTCTCACATAAACTGCACAACCAGTTCTAAGCCGAGAGCAGAAAAAGGAGAAATTTCCTGCAGATTTGAAGGCCAGACACTTATTTGACCCTGATTTCCAGAATGAAAACAGGCCGTGAAAGTGGCGCTTCCTGATCCGTCTGGCTTACTGGGGTTTAGGCTGGAGGTTTCAGAAAACATACCAGAGGGATAACCGGGGCAGGAAAGCATGTGAAAACCGCACTCAGACCTTCTGATCATTTATACAACACTGCAGTCTGTACATAAACTGCTGTCCTGACACTCAGGTAGCTGTAAGTCAGGGTAGCAAAGGCAGCGGAGGTGGAAGATATTCTCGAGAGATTGCGTGTAACGATGAAGGAGTGACAGTCCCATAACAATTCCTCGGCTTCTGCAGGAGCTGACAATGCATGGTGGTTTGTCATGTTTACACTTTATTGAGCTGTGTTGAGGGAACGATATGAAGAGTGAGGGTTTGCTCCAAGGAGTGTTTCAAGGTAATGTATAAGCATGGCATAAAACCAATATATTTTAATCTAACATGAGCTGGGACTCTCTCTTCTAATAAAGTCACACTCACAACCCATTGGCTTTCTGTGAGGTGCTGATTCTCCTCTTACCATGATTCCTCATCTAGTCTAAAGAGTTAGAAAATAATATGAGCACTTTTTGAACAAACTTTAAACAATGGAGCTTTCTCTTTTTGACCTCATGCAAAACACCTTTCATTCTGTCAGCGTCAGATTGAATAATGAAGCTGAAGAAAAGTGTAAATTCTGGAGGAGTGTAAGTCTGTGATGGATGTGTCTGTCCGGTCAGAGAGAGACAGCGCCGAAAAGAAATGGAACTCACACTGAGAAACTCAATGAGTATTGGAGGGAGAGGAAAATACAGTTTCATAGCTGTGGGGAAGTGATGTATGAGTCTGCAGGTACAAAAAATATAGTTCTTCTGACTTGGTAAAAACCTAACGTATGAATGTACACATTGGGGATGTGAATATTTGAAAATGCATGCCCTGTGTTTAAGAAGTACAAAGACTCCACCTGCATTCAGTGAGGGGGGTTATGTGCAGGAGGAGGAGGTGTAATGTTGTGTAGGAGATATTTCGCAGATGATCTATCAGAAAAAAACCCTCAACCCAGAATCCAGTCACAGCCTCCTGCGGGATTTGTTCAAGATACATACACAGCTCACATCTCTGAACAAACCTAAACAGACAGACCCAGATCTAACTTTCTCCTTCTCTTTATAGCATTTCAGCAACGTCACTGTTCTTTGTTGGCCAAACTATGATTGATCACACTTCACCATTAAGACTGAGATTTCCTGTAAACATGCTTATTAGGGCTGGGCGATATGGCCTAAAATCAATATCACGATATATTGAGCAGCTCACCTCGATAACGATAAATGGACGATAACTACTCCACTGCCCCTGGGGCTGACTTATTTATTTCAATTATTTTGCCACTTTAAAGGACTATAAAACTACACTGTCTGAAAATAAATAAGGAAACACAAATAAAGTACTTTTAGTTAAGATATTTATTAAACAGCTGATAAACACAGATTTGAAATAAGAACAAAAACTTAAATTTCCTGAAAGCAAAGTATTAAAATGCAATCTCTTATAAACAAATTCTTAATGTGGATATTACAAAGAGCTTACTCAAAAACGGCCACATTTGAGTTGTTAAGTAATCAGGTTATAACGAGAGAAACAAGTTGCATCCCTTGTGTTTACTGTGTACTGTCAGACTGATATTTGGGACCATGGTGCGACTGGACCAGAGATCGGTTGTGGCAGCAAAGTGCTTAAGCAGCAACCTTTTCTCTCTCTGTTCTGTCCATGCTGGGAATCACCGTTTTCGAAAAGATTTTTCGCGGTGGCAGGCTGTATCCTCACGGTTTTCATGCGACGGCTGCCTGGTGGTGGAAGCACTTGTCGCTCGTCTCTTCTCGCTTTCTTAATTTCTTCGAATTGAATCACATGGTTGTACTGCGGGTGGTGGAAGAGGTTGTGTTACCTTGACTCGTCGCAGCTGTCTTTTGGCACAGTTTACAAGCCGTAGGTAGTAGGAGGACCGTTTACAAGCCGCTCTCTCCTTCGACCGCACCAACTTTGTCAACTTCAGCCGCCGCGGCAGCCTCTGCAACTTTTGAATGGTCCTCCATCTCCCCACCCCTCTTTCATTTTTTTGTTACAGACTGGATGGGGTGGAGTCGCGTCTCTTACGTAGCTCCCTTAAAGGCACACAAACACATAGCCGACCTACACACAACTAAAACCAATTTTTTTTTTTTTTCAATACCGAATATACCGACATGGGCAAAATGATGTCGGTTATTCTTATAAATTTCGGTATCGGTAAATTTTCGGTTTATTGCCCAGCCCTAATGCTTATCTAGCTGGAACTCGCTGGTGCCATAGACTGTATCAGGAACAGACGGGTGACGTTGCTGAGACTACGTCCATATTTTATACAGTCAAATGAAGCCAATCTTCGGACAGATCCATCTTTTTTTTTCTTTTTTTTTCTTGGGGGGGGGGGGGGGGGGGGGGGGGGTCATGCCTTTAATGTGAGAGGACAGTGGATAGAATAGGAAACAGGGTGAGAGTGGGAATTGACATACGGGGGAGTCGCCACAGTCCAGACTTGAACCCGGGTTGCCCACTCAAGGGCTTTCGCCATATGGAGCGTGACTTAAACCACTGGGCCATCTGCGCTCCGGACAGGGTCATCTTTGATGTGAGCTGAGCTCAGTCTCTGATTGGACAAACTTGTAATTCTAACAACCCCCCCCCCCATTTACAGTGTGTGCCCATAGTGAAATTAGCGTTTAGGACCCAAGCTGTTTTTTGGCTTGATGTGTAGGTGACTTCTGGTCTTTCTGCTGTCAACCTCTAGTGCAGCCTTTCTCAAAGTGTGGTACGCGTACCACTAAAGGTACTCAGGCTCCCATTAGTGGTACGTGGAGGAATCACGGAATTAAATATAAATAAAATAAATTAAAATTAAGGGCGTGGTCACACTGGCCATCCAAACCGTGCAGAACTCAAGCGTGGCTCCTCGGCTGGCTAGTACGGCCCACAGTCACACTACTCAAACATGAACCAGACTTTAGGCACTACGGCCCGCCTACATCACCATGAAGAGTCTGTTTACATGCAACGTGGTCTCATTAGTCAGCACAATGAGACACAGAGAACAGGATGACAACTTTAGTGACTTTTTTGGGCTCATGTTAAGTTGTTCTGGTCCGACACAGCCCTCTAACACCCCTGTTTTTGTTTGAAATAACTGTCAAGAGGATCAGTCATGGTGATCGTGGCGATGTCTAATCCGTGTGCTCGTGCTCGTGCATGAAGTGTACCGAGTCATTTTTGAGGTACAGTTTTTTTTAGTGTCTTACACTTAAGCACAACATTAATGTTCAAAATGTGTATTTTTATTGTTTGAAATAATTAAAATGCTTATTGAGGATAAAACCACCACCTCATTATTGAACTGTGCATAGTCTTAGCTGAATAATAATATCAGTCATCATGGTGGTACTTGGAGAATCAAGTACTTTTTGAAGTGGTGCTTACTGTAAAAAGTTTGAGATCCACTGCTCTAGTGGATTCTAGATGAACAGCAACTTTCAGCATTTCCGCATAGGCTTCATTTTTTTCTACTGGATGTTGCCCCTTGGCTGGTGCACATCTTGCCAAAATTACTTTTGTGAGTCCTGGGAACATAAAAATACTGAAACTCTCCAAATATCACTTTGTATCAGACTGTTTTCAGGTCAAACTGACCTGAGTATCAAATGGAAGGAACGACAACAAGGATCGAAGGATGGGAGGAAAGAAGATAAGTGAAATACAAGTTACTGTTGAGGAGGAGACGACCTTTACTCAACAAGGCAGGTCAATTAAGAAGCAACTGTGTTTGGGCAGAAGAAGGAAGAGAAGTAAATGCATAGAGTAGTTAAGAGAGAGTTTAGAAATGATGTGTGTGACTGAGGAAAAGAGGAAGACACTTGAAAGAAAAGAAGGAAGCAATGAGAGAAAAAAAAGGAGCATAAGGTGAGAAAATTCCGCCAAGAAGCTCTAGGTGTTAAGTCTGTGATATTGTGACATGCTGTTTTATAGTATATATATATATATGTAAATTCTGGAGGAGTGTAAGTCTGTGATGGATGTGTCTGTCCGGTCAGAGAGAGACAGCGCCGAAAAGAAATGGAACTCACACTGAGAAACTCAATGAGTATTGGAGGGAGAGGAAAATACAGTTTCATAGCTGTGGGGAAGTGATGTATGAGTCTGCAGGTACAAAAAATATAGTTCTTCTGACTTGGTAAAAACCTAACGTATGAATGTACACATTGGGGATGTGAATATTTGAAAATGCATGCCCTGTGTTTAAGAAGTACAAAGACTCCACCTGCATTCAGTGAGGGGGGTTATGTGCAGGAGGAGGAGGTGTAATGTTGTGTAGGAGATATTTCGCAGATGATCTATCAGAAAAAAACCCTCAACCCAGAATCCAGTCACAGCCTCCTGCGGGATTTGTTCAAGATACATACACAGCTCACATCTCTGAACAAACCTAAACAGACAGACCCAGATCTAACTTTCTCCTTCTCTTTATAGCATTTCAGCAACGTCACTGTTCTTTGTTGGCCAAACTATGATTGATCACACTTCACCATTAAGACTGAGATTTCCTGTAAACATGCTTATTAGGGCTGGGCGATATGGCCTAAAATCAATATCACGATATATTGAGCAGCTCACCTCGATAACGATAAATGGACGATAACTACTCCACTGCCCCTGGGGCTGACTTATTTATTTCAATTATTTTGCCACTTTAAAGGACTATAAAACTACACTGTCTGAAAATAAATAAGGAAACACAAATAAAGTACTTTTAGTTAAGATATTTATTAAACAGCTGATAAACACAGATTTGAAATAAGAACAAAAACTTAAATTTCCTGAAAGCAAAGTATTAAAATGCAATCTCTTATAAACAAATTCTTAATGTGGATATTACAAAGAGCTTACTCAAAAACGGCCACATTTGAGTTGTTAAGTAATCAGGTTATAACGAGAGAAACAAGTTGCATCCCTTGTGTTTACTGTGTACTGTCAGACTGATATTTGGGACCATGGTGCGACTGGACCAGAGATCGGTTGTGGCAGCAAAGTGCTTAAGCAGCAACCTTTTCTCTCTCTGTTCTGTCCATGCTGGGAATCACCGTTTTCGAAAAGATTTTTCGCGGTGGCAGGCTGTATCCTCACGGTTTTCATGCGACGGCTGCCTGGTGGTGGAAGCACTTGTCGCTCGTCTCTTCTCGCTTTCTTAATTTCTTCGAATTGAATCACATGGTTGTACTGCGGGTGGTGGAAGAGGTTGTGTTACCTTGACTCGTCGCAGCTGTCTTTTGGCACAGTTTACAAGCCGTAGGTAGTAGGAGGACCGTTTACAAGCCGCTCTCTCCTTCGACCGCACCAACTTTGTCAACTTCAGCCGCCGCGGCAGCCTCTGCAACTTTTGAATGGTCCTCCATCTCCCCACCCCTCTTTCATTTTTTTGTTACAGACTGGATGGGGTGGAGTCGCGTCTCTTACGTAGCTCCCTTAAAGGCACACAAACACATAGCCGACCTACACACAACTAAAACCAATTTTTTTTTTTTTTCAATACCGAATATACCGACATGGGCAAAATGATGTCGGTTATTCTTATAAATTTCGGTATCGGTAAATTTTCGGTTTATTGCCCAGCCCTAATGCTTATCTAGCTGGAACTCGCTGGTGCCATAGACTGTATCAGGAACAGACGGGTGACGTTGCTGAGACTACGTCCATATTTTATACAGTCAAATGAAGCCAATCTTCGGACAGATCCATCTTTTTTTTTCTTTTTTTTTCTTGGGGGGGGGGGGGGGGGGGGGGGGGGGGTCATGCCTTTAATGTGAGAGGACAGTGGATAGAATAGGAAACAGGGTGAGAGTGGGAATTGACATACGGGGGAGTCGCCACAGTCCAGACTTGAACCCGGGTTGCCCACTCAAGGGCTTTCGCCATATGGAGCGTGACTTAAACCACTGGGCCATCTGCGCTCCGGACAGGGTCATCTTTGATGTGAGCTGAGCTCAGTCTCTGATTGGACAAACTTGTAATTCTAACAACCCCCCCCCCATTTACAGTGTGTGCCCATAGTGAAATTAGCGTTTAGGACCCAAGCTGTTTTTTGGCTTGATGTGTAGGTGACTTCTGGTCTTTCTGCTGTCAACCTCTAGTGCAGCCTTTCTCAAAGTGTGGTACGCGTACCACTAAAGGTACTCAGGCTCCCATTAGTGGTACGTGGAGGAATCACGGAATTAAATATAAATAAAATAAATTAAAATTAAGGGCGTGGTCACACTGGCCATCCAAACCGTGCAGAACTCAAGCGTGGCTCCTCGGCTGGCTAGTACGGCCCACAGTCACACTACTCAAACATGAACCAGACTTTAGGCACTACGGCCCGCCTACATCACCATGAAGAGTCTGTTTACATGCAACGTGGTCTCATTAGTCAGCACAATGAGACACAGAGAACAGGATGACAACTTTAGTGACTTTTTTGGGCTCATGTTAAGTTGTTCTGGTCCGACACAGCCCTCTAACACCCCTGTTTTTGTTTGAAATAACTGTCAAGAGGATCAGTCATGGTGATCGTGGCGATGTCTAATCCGTGTGCTCGTGCTCGTGCATGAAGTGTACCGAGTCATTTTTGAGGTACAGTTTTTTTTAGTGTCTTACACTTAAGCACAACATTAATGTTCAAAATGTGTATTTTTATTGTTTGAAATAATTAAAATGCTTATTGAGGATAAAACCACCACCTCATTATTGAACTGTGCATAGTCTTAGCTGAATAATAATATCAGTCATCATGGTGGTACTTGGAGAATCAAGTACTTTTTGAAGTGGTGCTTACTGTAAAAAGTTTGAGATCCACTGCTCTAGTGGATTCTAGATGAACAGCAACTTTCAGCATTTCCGCATAGGCTTCATTTTTTTCTACTGGATGTTGCCCCTTGGCTGGTGCACATCTTGCCAAAATTACTTTTGTGAGTCCTGGGAACATAAAAATACTGAAACTCTCCAAATATCACTTTGTATCAGACTGTTTTCAGGTCAAACTGACCTGAGTATCAAATGGAAGGAACGACAACAAGGATCGAAGGATGGGAGGAAAGAAGATAAGTGAAATACAAGTTACTGTTGAGGAGGAGACGACCTTTACTCAACAAGGCAGGTCAATTAAGAAGCAACTGTGTTTGGGCAGAAGAAGGAAGAGAAGTAAATGCATAGAGTAGTTAAGAGAGAGTTTAGAAATGATGTGTGTGACTGAGGAAAAGAGGAAGACACTTGAAAGAAAAGAAGGAAGCAATGAGAGAAAAAAAAGGAGCATAAGGTGAGAAAATTCCGCCAAGAAGCTCTAGGTGTTAAGTCTGTGATATTGTGACATGCTGTTTTATAGTATTAAGGTCCAAAATATGTCATCATGATGTTCTCAACACTGCGACATGCTGTCCACTACAGTAGGGGTTTAAGTGTTGACACACTCTGTGTATGTTTGTGTGTGCATGCACGGCTGTGCACATGCATGGCAGCAGATGCTGGTTCAGTGGTGCACTCCCACCTCACCAGGGGGGAAAGAGAGAGAGAGAGAGAAAGAGAGGTGAAGAGAAGGATGGAGGGGAGGTGCCAGCAGAAAGAGTGTGTGGTGTGTTGAATGCCAAGTAGGCTGCTATTAGAATGGTGCCGTGTTGAGCAGGCTCTCACAGGGATGTAACACAGCTGAGCTAAACCTTTGCATCCATAAGTTTCTAAACTTCATCTCTGGGGAGGAAAGATTTAGTGCCCTTTTTTTGGTAATTGATTTTGCTGATTTAGTTTTTCCTTTTTGTTTTATTGTAGTCACAAAAATGAGTTATGAGGACTAAAAAGGAGACAGTGAACATTTATACAAGGCTTCTGCCATTCAGAAAATAAAAACTGAATGGTAAAACTCTGCCTTAAGATTTCCCTGCTTTTCTTCCTGGCTTCTCATTGTAGGTTGCATATTTGGCCCATTAAATGAATTAATGTCACCACCTGGGATGCTCAAATGAGACTAATCTCTCAGTCATTTAAATAGAGGTTTACATTTGACTAGGTGACTAGTTTAAATGATGAAGAGAAGGACTAGGGCTGCAACTAACGATTGATTTCATGATCGATTAATCTATCCATTATTCTCTTGATCAATCGAGTAGTTGTTCTGTCGATAAAATGTCAGAAAATGGTGAAAAATGCCAGTTTTTTGAGTCCAAGATGACATCATCAAACGTCTTGTTTTATCCACAAACCAAAGATATTCAGGAGCAAAGAACGCAGATAATAAACACATTAATGAGCTGAAATCAGAGAATTTGGACACCTCTCTTAAATAACTACTTATTCTGATTAATCAATTATCAAATTAGTTGATGATTAATTTATTAATTGATTAATAATTGATTATTTGATTAACTGTTGCAGCTCTAGTAGGGAGTAGTAGGGAACATTCTGTTTAACACATCTGAATGTGGGATTATTTAGTCTGTGGATAAACTTTAACACTTTACTATGATAAAGTTATCGAGCCTCCAGCAACCTTTATTTGCACTTCATGATTTTAAAATATTGCTCAATCATCCTGCGCTATAAGATGCCATCTGTCATCTGTGCTGTACTTCCCTAAGGTAAAACATTAAGGCCCTGCAGTGAATGCTAACCACAGCTACAGCACTGGCTAGTGGTGAGTGGCTACAGCTTCAAAACAATATATGATGTTACCATTAGACGAGTTAAATGGGGTACACACAAGGATTTTCTAAATCTGAAGAGATTTTCAGGCATTGAACAGTTTTGATCGTACTGTGTTCAGACAGAAATCTCATGTGACCAAACGTGATATAACAAAAACGTAGAAGAAACAGAGGAAAACATATCTCGCCTCCTGATTGGCTAAATTCCACTCTACGTCACAATTCACTGAGTCATGACTCGGGAGTCGTTGGCTTTCCCCACACACATGAAGATTTTTGGTCGTAAATATTGAACAAGATTAATATTTAAGATTGTCGACCCCGGCCCATTTCACCCAGCTTTATGTAGACAAAAATAGAATTTTGTTTAAATGCCTGAAAGTTTGTTGAATAAAAAAGTTTGGCTAAATAAGATCAATGAGTCTCATTTTTTTTCTATGGGAGTTGCATGTTGCATTTGAACTTACCTAACAGGCATTTGCACATTTCGCCTTGCATGTACTTTTTATTGGAATTAATGAATTCCAACTGCATCATTTAAACTTCGGTGGTTGGAAATTAAGTAGAGTTGTGCATTTCAAGAAGAGTTATTCAGGATTTGCCATCCAAACTTTGTTTACACATGAATAGTTTCTTATAATTTGTTTTCCTAACTGGCTATTTGAGGTATGTAGAACTGACACTGGCAGTCTTAGATGTCTCATCCATTAAAGGAGCTTCAGTCTGAGACCAATTCAGAAGTCAAACACTGGGAGGCAGATTGCTTTAAAGCAGAATGGGAGGAGTTGATTTAATTTGCCATGACTGGCAAAAACATTAGTCCTGATCCTACGCCATTAAAACTCTGTTGAAGTCAAATAAACATGTCTGTTCGCATTCAGACATAAGACAAAAGTATTGCACTAAGCGTCATGAACATGGTTTTATTTTAACATATTTAATAAGACTCAGGGCCATCTGGCACTGTCTATTGATCATGTGTGTCTTATGGGCCGTGGGGAATAAATTGCGTTGGTAAGGCTTTTCTTACTCCTACAGCGTGTATGTTGTGTTTTACAGATAGGGAAAATATGACAACACAAGAACAATAAGTACGGTTTGAAGTCTTTTTTAGAGTTTGGTTCAGCATAAGGATACAGTGCTTTATTTCTTCCAACATTTTGTCACTAATACTTTTAAATATTTATTTTTTGTTTGGCCTGGTCACACTTAGCATTATAGCACACACATTGAGTAAGAAACTGCTCATCAATCAGTCAATAATGATTATTCACTTATGCACCTGATTTAAGAACTACTTAGTAGATAATGATGAGGAACAGACAGGGAGAAACAGGATCAATACATCATTGGTTAGATGACAGGCCTGCCTTTGTTGAAAAAGATATCTCTCTATGTTGATTCAGGACCACACATTCTGCTTATTAGCATAGCACATTTGTTATTTGTAGCAATTGACTAGCAGCACTGGCAATACTTAATGATTTGTCATTATTGGATACATATCATCTGACTGTCAGATAGAAACTGGCAACAAACACATCTTCCTACTGGGAAGAGGAGCCATGGGCTAGATGACTACTTCTCCTAAACATGCCCATCTGTATTGAGACAAACTGTGTATCTCCCTGCATGTAGTGATGATGAGCCAATTAGCTTGGTGAATATGTAGATTGTTTGATTTAAAGGAGATGGCTGGAAGCAGAAAATGAATACTTTCCAATAACACGTTACTATATAGCACACAAATACTGTGAGTAAGAGTTGAGAGTAACCAACCAGATAAAGAACCTAAGAGTTCTGGATAAGGATGTGAAAAGATGACGACGGCCATTGAAAAGACACTGAAAACTGGTTGAAATGTGACATATTGTTCTTAGATTCACCCCCAATTTACATTTACTCTGTGTGTGCCGAGGTTTCCGGCACATGCCAATTCACACTGGATTCGTCTCTGGGGAGGAGCGCAGCACAGTGCACACCATAGCAGCTAGATACGCAAGATCACAGGAGAACCACATGTTCCCACAGGAATCACACCCATGACATCATATTTGCATGATAATTAATTAGAATGATAAACTCAACTGGTCCTCCCAGAACTTCAGCAGTTTCAGTCCGTCCATTTTTGTTTCTGTTGGTGTCCTTATAGAAAAGATGTGTTGTGTCATAATAATAAGGTTTTCCATCTCCAAGATAAACTTTTCCTTGTACATGGCGTCGGATTTCTACTGGATCTACTGGATCTGACCTGCTGATGACTTCTGGCCATGTGCCAGTGATGCAGTTTTGATATTTGAGGGTACACTTATGATTGGCAGCCAGAACATGGTGCTTTATTTTGAAAAGACCCTGATCGTTTTTCGTGTCTATTTTCCTGTTTGGTACGATCTACTCTGCAGAGATTGACATGTTTCTGCAGCGTACTCCGGCAGAAATAGACTGGCAGTGTAACAGCCGCGAGCAGCCGTTGGTAGCACGCACTGGTAGGGTTGCCAACTTTCTTACTACTAAATAAGGGACAGGTGCATGATGCCATGGTGGTGTGAGCATGATGTGTGAATTCAGCATATATTCATATTCTGATTCAACTGGAAATGCAGAAAGTGTGTATATTCTCTTTAATCCTTACTGTATCATTTTGTAACCTCACATAAATAAACCTTAAAGAAACCACAATTTGTCTGTTTGTATTAAAAAGGCGAAGGAAAAATGAAATGCAAAAGAGGAGTATGACTTTTGCAGGTTTATCCATGCTTGCCTTTTGCCAAACCTACCAGTCAACACGACACATTACCTTAACTTTTTTTTCCCCCTCTTCAAGACTTGGTGCATTTGGACAGTATACAACTGATGCACGTGAGGAAGCCTGTGATTGGATGACAGGCAGTGTAATTGGCACTGCCACTGCAGTTTTATCTAATATACAGGACAATTGCGGGCTCGTATGACACAAACCAATTTAGCCTAGTATACGGGATGTCCTGGCTAATACTCGACAGTTGGCAACCCTACGCACTGGAGACGAGTTGTGTGAATGCAATGATTGAATCTATTGGCAGCTAGGTACGGTGTAGTGCACAGCGCTGACAGACCGCAGCACTTGTGTGAACTGGGGGTTACTCAACATCATTTGAGAATTTGTTAAATCTGCAATAAATACAGATTAACATACATTTGATTTTTTAATTAGTATTCAGTCTGTCAACCAACAATACTGACATTCAGGGGTCTAAATACCTTTGTAGCTTGTGTAGTCTTCTTCTTTTTTTTTCTTGTGCTGTTGGTGATGTTTTACCCTCTATATTAACGCTCTGATCCTTCATGTTAAAGTTACCCAACCCATAAATTGCAGTATTTATTTTTTTTTAATATAAAATGTTATATAGAAAGTCACCCCGTCACTACAGCATGATCTTTATGAACCTTTCATTGCTAAAACGATCACATTTTTAAGTTATACAATGAAGTATACTTTGAATGGACCAGATTTTACTCTGCTCTCCACGATACTTTAACCTTGAAATCCTGGCTAATACTCCCAGCCGTGGTACATCTAAGATGCTTCCAAAAACCCAGAGATCTGCATCCTGAAATCATCCGACACAGGCTTTTTCAAAATATCTGCAAATCACAATTCCCGTGAATAGATCCTGGTTCACCTCTGAACCAGCCACTGAGCAGCACTTATTAGAAGCATCTCATTTATAATAAATAGTCATTAATTTCTCTTTTCTGCACAGCTGAATCAAGTGATTCATCATACGGAGCAGTTATTCCCTTATTACTTCCTGGTTATGATAGGAAGCCCATTCTGGGGGGTTCACAACTAGTTTCTTATTAGCCGTCCATAAAGGCTACATCCAGGGTAAATTAAAATGCTAAATCTAGAAACATTTAATAAATGGAGAGTGTTTCATGGTGAGGTTACTTCGAATTTGACCTTAAAGCCTGACGGAACGGCGAAGACTCTACAAACATGAACTTCTTTTGTACAGCACAGTATATTTCACAGCTAAACAAAACATCTCTGTTTGTAACAAAGCAGTCTGAGAAAAATAATTGGAGTGCAGTGGAGAAACTAGAAAAATGTCAAAATGAATTTATTCTTAATAGGGCAATAAACAGATGACCTTAGTGGATCTAATTACAGGATTCTTCAATGGATTGGTGGTGTGTGAGTAGATGGGTACAACAGTGCTGTCCTGTAACAACAGGAGGAATGGGCAGAAGGAAAAAAAAAGGCTCAGTATTTAGCAAACACTTGTTCATCTGATGTCTCCAAGCAACACTTGAGGTGTTAATGTTACACTTTATGTGTGAACAAAAAGAAAAAAAGGAAAGACTGTTATTAAATGAACATGTCCTTGTGGTGAGTAAAGAAAAAACAAGTTTAGTATTTGTTCGTAGACACCCTCCATTACTATTGGTCTGAGGGGTTATTAAGAAGGCATATACACTGTCCAACGCAAGCAGAGCCATGGCCTCTTTAAAGCCGACGTCATCACAAACACACGTCTATATTTTGGCAACTCATTCTCTCATTCACCCATCTTCTATAGCGCTTATCCTGTTCATGGTCGCGGGTGTCTGGAGCCTATCCAAGCTGTCTTAGGGTGAGAGGCGGGGTACACCCTGGACTGATCCCCAGCCGATCACAGGGATCTTGGCAACTAAAGTGGCTTTTTGGTCTGTACAAGTTAGCAACCTTTAACACCAAATTAAAAGTCTGACAGGCATTTATGTCTGGTTCACTGGGTGTCACTTGTCAAACTGTTACTTTAAAGGTGGACTCAACTTCTGTATAATTAGAGCAACCCAAACATGACTTCAAGCTGTGTAAACGAATGGGACACCTTAGAATAATTTTTGTTATTGTTGGCTGAATTCAGCAGAGCACAGTTATTTATGGGAAATCGTTGGCACTGAAGAACAGCTTTGACATTATTTGGTGGATTTTGATAAATTTAAGTTAAAATTCTGGAATTGATACTAAAATTACACGTTAGCTAAACTTTAACTGCAGCCTGAAGTATGTGAATCTTTTGTCAAAGACAGATCCCAGTTAATATTCCTCTTTTCCATCTACTCCTCTCTCCTCTTTTTTTCCGGATACTTAAACACAGTTTTGAAAACAGGGCTCTTTTTGTCAAAACATTACACACAACTCACACTCAGTTCAACTGTATGTAGAAAAAACACACATGTAACTTTCTGTAAAATGTCAAAAGTGCTGATACGGTGCTAACAATACAGCTGATTACTGTAACTCTACACAGATTTTTTTTATTTTTTTTTTTTTACCTGTGTTCTTGTCTGAAAGTCCTGTTGATAGATTCTGCTGTGAATCTGCTCAGATTTGTATGAACTCTTCGTCCAGCCTCCCTCAGAGTCAGTCTGAGGTTCTTGACATGGTCAACTAGTGATGCACAAATTTCATTTGATAAGTCTGATCCTCTTCTTCTTTGGGCGCGTTCTCTCCTGCTTCAGGTCTTCCGCCTCCTCCTCCTTCTCATCCTCCATTATTTGCCCCTCTCCTCCTCACTCTTCTTCTTCTGACTCTTTGCATTTTGCTTGAAGACAGGTGAACTCACCTGCTGCATTTTTACACTGCTTAAACCTGATTGGTGTGTCTACAGTAAAGCAGTCATGTGTTTGTCCACCTGATATCTGTATTTAACTTACGGACTGTATAAAATATGGACGTAGCCTCCGCAACGTCAACCGTCTGTTTCTGAAATTGATTTCTGAAGCAAAACGGCTGGCACTGCCATATTGGAAATGTAGTGTCTATGAGTCTCCACAGGGCGCCAGGCAGTCATGTGAGTTAAGCTGTGCCTCTGATTGGACGTACTGCTGATCTTAATATCGTCTAAACTGCCAAGTTAGAAAAAAAATTCACCCCCTGTACAGTGCGTACTGTTAGTGAAACTTGTGATTCAGACGGGAGACATTTTTTGTACCAGATTTAACCAAATTAGTGTGGTAATTTGACAGTCAGTGCTTTGGAATTGTAAGGAAGTGATGTCATGATTAACATATGTGTCTAATGTATATATGTGTGATGCTGACATTGTGCTTATGGTGGAGCAAATGTGGACCAGAGTTTTGCTCCTTGAGTGCAAAGTTTTGATGATTGTGTAATACTTTTGAATTTAGTGATTATGCAGTCAAAAAAGAGAAACAGTTAACAGCTGTTCTGCATCTGAGTGGGAGTCAGTCTCTGTTGGCATCACTGTGTTATTGTGTGGAATAGTGCCTCTCTCCCCTGTAATTGTCTTGGTCTGGGGTGACAGAGCAGACCCGACAAGCGGACCCAGATAGTGAGTGGAGATAGATTGAAGAGGAGTGTCTGCTCTCTCCTCTATCTCTCCTCATCTATTACTCGTGTCTGACAGAAGCAGTGCTGTGTGATGGATGGATGCCTCGCTCCATCTCTATTCACTCCTCGCTCCCTTCACTCTGATTTTGCTCCCACTCACTCATTTTTCACCACTTGGTTTCTCTTCATCTTTCCATCACTTTTCCCTGCTATTTTTTTCTGTCTTTGTGTTTTCTCTCTCTCTCTTTATCTACCTTTCTTTCTTCATGAGGCACCTATTATACTTTGACTGACATTGTTTGCCTCTTGCAGGTGTTTAAATGATAGTTTGTGTGTTATTGAGAGCCACAAAACCCCCAGAGTTTCAAATTACTAGGGCAGAGTGATCTATCATTCCCTGTTTGTTGCCATTTATCAGTCTGTTTTGTCTTACAGGCAGGAGGGTGTGCTGCCTGTGCTCATATTCAGTTCTCCAAACACAGTGCTTCAGGCACACTGTTTAGACAAGTAGCTTGACTTTTCAGCCGTAAATGAACACAAGAACAGTGCAGGGTGCACTTATCCCAAAGGAGGCCTAATTCAAAAACTGGGAAGCTGATGCAATTTTGAAGATACTTTGTGTTTTTTCAATTTCATACTAAACCAGAATAAACACAACTTGCAGTGTAGCTTTCATTAATGCTCGCTTAAAAAATAGTTTCAGTTAAACCCCTTTTGTAGTTATTCATTTTCTAAAAGCCCTTTGTTTCTTTGAAAAGACCTGAAATAGGGCAGAGTTAACCAAAGGGATCATTTTCCTATAGGGACTCTGGCCAGATGTTTATATAAATGATATTCAATGACAGTGCAGTGTCTGTCTGTAATTGTTATGGCAGGAGCCAGAGGCACTTGGATCGGATTTGGACAGCTGCTCGTCATTCACTCCACTCTTGGATGGCTGTCAGTATGGATTTCTTCCATCAAAACTGCTGTGTGATATCTGTTTGTTCATTCCAATAGTTTGCCTGCCTACCATCCCAGTTTGCAGTGGGTAACAATAAATAAATGACTGAAAGAGGATCAGGGTGTAAACCTGATTATGCTGATCTATGAACAAATCCCTTCATCAGCTTCAGTACACTCCAGTAGATTGGCTCTGAATGGCTACAGTTGTTGCTCACATTACAACATGAACACAGTCCCATTTACTCAGAAGCTTTCTGATTTTTACAAGATGAGTACAAGACAAAGCCCTTGGAAATACTAGAATCTGTGTGTTGATGGAAATAGTCTAATTCCATTAAACTGCACACACAAAAAGAGAAATGCCCTTGGTCTAGTTGTCATTGGTGAAATGAATGAAGATAGCTGATGGCTTCTTAATTTTCTGATGGAAAGAAGAGAGTGTGAAAGAAATGCATTAACCCCCAAGTCTGGAGGTTGATCACCACCAATTGTCCAGCAGATACAATCTGGTAGGCCTCTTAGTGTGTTGAACTGAGGCTCACTCTTTCTGAAGAATTCTCTCTTCCCTCATGTGTGTAGGCATACTGATGTGTGTATTTGTGTGTAAAGAAGGTTTCCTCTGGCAATGCAGACCACTGTTATGTCAAATTTAAAATGATTTTTATTTGTGACCGGAACCAAAACTGGCAGGCTTTTGTCCGGGCTGATTGTGCCTTTTATGTAGCAATGGCATGCATACATGAACAAGATGCCAAGAAAATTTGGGATATCGAAAGACCCAATTACACACAGCTCTGTTATGACTGTATCAGGATTAAGCACAGTACCAATTGAGGAATTAACATAATATAAAATAATTATGTGGCCCATGACCAATATATTTAAATTGCCATATATACATCCGCTTTATAGCAATGGACATTTCCAATGGACATTTCTACAACAGACAGGCTCTACAACAATAATCGTAATAATCAGTGCATTTTTTTACACTATCAATTTTACACCATCATACTCCTTTAAACTTGTCCATTCAATGTGTCAAAGGACTTGACTTGTGTCAAGTACTTGACAAAGGAGGCATTTTGTTCAGGATCCAGCCAAAGAACCAGCACAGAAGCGGGGTTATGGAGAAAGCGCCATGGTTTACTTTAGAGAAGCTTATTTATATGGCTCAGTTTTGTGGACACAACATGTACCTGCTTGCTGAATATGATGAAAGTGCTTTGCAGGAGTGTAGTGTATAGAAAAGCAATAGCGCTGGTACTCCAGCTAATTTTCTCAATACCAATGACTTCAAATACTTACCAGTGACAAGCACCTCATTCAACCCCACTTTCAGGATTCCCACGCATCCTGGAAAATGGTTGGCCAATTTTCCAGTCATTGAAAACAAATGGAAAATGAGAAAAAGGTCAACTGTCTGGGAAACAGTGAAGTTCTTGTGGAAAATTACTGAGCCCTCACTGGCCTTGTGAGCGAATGCAAACAAACTGAAAGTAATGCGCATATATGTCTGTTGTCACCTTACATCTGCGCAATATCAAGGCACAGCACTTCTCTGCTTCAAGCCTTTGTGATGTGATGCTACCAGCCAATCAAATTTGCATTTCTGCTTTTTGCAGAAACTTTTTGCATTCTGGTTTTTCTCTTTCTCACTGTAGTAGCTGGAAATGTCCTGGAAAAGTCCTGGAAAATAATTTCATGAAAGGACTGGGAACCCTGACGTTGCAAAAAAAGATGAACTATCCCTTTAAATGACTTTAAAAGACCTGCGACCTTTTGCCTCTGCCTAAAAGTTCTAGGTTTTCAGCAGTGACTAAAGCCCCGTTCATACGACAAAGCTTTACAGCGTTTCACCCTAAAACGCAAAAAAAAAGGAGAAAAAAAATCTGCGTTTATGCGGAAACGCTGTAGTATGCATACAATGCCAGTAGGTGGCGATATAACTGTAGGGTCTTTTGGTTGTCTGCCGCCGAAGAGGCAGGCTGATTGTCTGGTTGATATATTAAATACGTCTTATCTGAGTGCAGAAGTGGAGTAACAGATGAACGTTTTATTGAAAGGAAGTCAGCAGATTCAGCAGCATGAGCACAACCCGGTATGTCCGCCACTAAACCGTTGTTGTTGCCCGGTTCGCAAAAGTTCCCACAACGAAAGTGGATACCGTTGTCGTATAAACGGGGCCTAAAGTGATCCCAGCAGGTTCATTTTGAAAGCTTTCAGCCTATACAAGACTGGCAGCAAGACATATAAGGATTTAATGAAAAAGTTAAAAAGGCTAGTTAGTGGTCATTGTTTTCAAAATATTTAGCCAAGTAAATGTTCTCAGTGTAAGGAACAACTTGCCTCTTTTGCAGTTTTTAAATGTGTGAAGAACACAAAGTAGATTTTTCAAGCTCACTTTAAATGACTGTAAATCAATCACTGAAAAATGTTCAATTTTAATGCAGCTCCAGTTCAGTAACTTTGCTTTGCTGTAGTTCATCACTGTGCAATGCCTCTGCTTTACTATCCTGGTCTGTATTATCATGTAAAGGGCTCTTGGGGACCTTCATCGCTTTATGACTTGATTCTGCTAACCACACACTGCACACTGCTAATAGAGTTGGAGGGAACGCCCCGAGCAATAAACATGGAGGTCTTTTTTTAAGACCTTTTTAGAGTTATTAACCTCCTCCATCCTATTACTGGGACGTTTGATTTTAATGTGATTAACTGCAATCTCTTCACAAAGCTTGTTTTAAATGTAAAGCACAATAGGTGAGTTATTTGCCTGCTTCAGATAAATAGAAGTCATAAACTCTGACCTTCTCATTGACTTGAGGGTGGATGCTGAAAGGACAGTCAACCCCACTGCCTTGGTGCAGTCCGCTCAGCACTTCACAAAATGAGTGTTTATTAGCAGAGGCTAAAAGGACAGACCCCGATGGCTTCAAATGGTCCACTCGACACACCACCAGCTTGATAGTCTTTGGGATAGTGGGGATAAATAATTAGACTTGAGAGGACAATCTACTGCAGATAATAGCACTCCCAGGACTGCGCTGGTGGGTTCATAAAGCACAGCAGGAGTTGTGATTTGGATGGAGAATCAAAGGGAGCCAAGAAAGTGAAAAAAAAATCAGTGTTTGTAGCAAAGTTTTTATTCTAATCTGGGCCACCACGTTGAATTGCTGTTAGTCATTTATCTAATTAACATGGCTTGGCTGTTTGGCCGGACATTGTACTATTGATTGGGCTGTCAGCACGCCTAGTGAGTGCTCTTCCCTTTTGAAACAAAGGTGAAATTATCTCAATGTAGTGTTTCAGAATGCATAATGGTGATTTAACTGATGGTTAATGCTTTACCACAGAAAATGCATTTCCCTCTTCCTCTGTTAGTACTTGGAGTAAGAACAATATATGTGATGTGGGGGTACTTCTATGTATAGAAGTGGGGTACTATGTATAATTGTTGAGATCTCATTTTGTTCCAGTGATGCATCACATTATATCCTAAAACTGTTAAAAAATCTACAAGAAAAAAAAAGTTTCCTCATTCATATCTGCTGCCTCTCTTTTATTCATAGGCAATTTTCTTGCTGAAAGTTTTTGATAACAGTAGCAACAGCAACCATTGAGTCAGTAATGGGTGTTGAGTGCTTTCAGAAAAATGGACTGTGGGGTGGATTTCCTTTGAATATAGATGCTGGACTTGCAGATCATAGACTCACTCTACAGATGTTGTTCTGTACATAGAGCTTTGAAAAAGTACATCACACATTGTACTAAAGCAGATGTATATTCTTCTGTCTTTCACATTTCAAGAATGTGCACTCGTACTTGTAAGAACTGTTCCTCTCTTTCTCTCTCTCTTCTCTCTCTCTCTCTCTCTCTCTCTCTCTCTCTCTCTCTCTCTCTCTCTCTCTCACACACACACACACACACACTTTTTTCTCTACTTTACAGGCGCCTGTGAGGCTCCTGCTGAATATTTGATGAAGGATTGATTGACAGTGGCAGAGAGCTGAATAAGTGTGTGTGTGTGTGTGTGTGTGTGTGTGTGTGTGTGTGTGTGTGTGTGTGTGTGTGTGTGTGTGTGTGATGAGGTAGTGAGTTATGTACTGACAATTATGCAAGATTTCTTAGAACAGAGTCTAGCCAACTGAAGCGTGATGTTGACTCAGACCAGTTCATTACTTGATTGGGAACGCATGTAAAGCATCAGACTCTCGACATGAAATGTTTTATTATTAGAACAGCAGAATGTCTTCTACTGGAGGAAAGTTATTGCACATATTTTATAAAGATATACAGATTTATACAGATAATCTGGATTAACAGTGTGCTGAAACACGAGCTGCTTACAAATCTTAAATTGTGTATCTCATACAGTGAGCGTCCTCATAGGGTTTGGACTGTGAATAGCCATTTCTTGGTAAACTTCCACAGCACTATGAAAAATAAGAACAGTTTATTTTGCTGAACTAGATGACTTGATCAATGGATGCTCCTTCACACAAAGGTTAACAGTGGAGTTGATCCACAGTGCAGCCACTGCTCTCTGCCCCCAAGCTGGATGTTGCTTTCACCTACAACAATCACACTTGCTGAGAATACAGTGTAGCCTTGCTGTAGTCAGTGTTACTGCTGTTAAATTGTGGTTTGACATTAAAAAAAACAGCAGTAACTCCCAGCAATCTTCAGCATGTTATCAGTAGTATGTAAGATGATGGACACTCCAATAGCAGACTGAAAGTGTGGGGTCTGTACAGAGGTAGCTGACTAATCAGAGCATTAGAAGGTTGGATTAAACTTGTCATATGATGATTGGTAGGAGAGATGACCCACAACCAAGTCGACAGAAAGCTAATATAATGAAACTAGAAGTCAGTGGTTTAAGATGGCACGTGTTCACATGAGTTAATTAGGCAGACAGCGCCGACCACCAAGAACAAACAGCACTGAATTAAGAGTAAGCTTCTTGTTGCTTAAAATTCCATCATCTGGTCTTTCCATCCTTTGTGAAAGCAGAGAATAAAAATGATAGAAACTGGCAGGATAGGATAGAAGATGATAGGACAGGAAAAAAAATGATGGGATAAGACAGGATGGAATACAGCACAGCATGATGTAACAAAAAGATATAATGCAGTATAAATTGATGATACAATGTGATATGATTTATCGCCCAGTAGGAAAATCTGTCACAGGCTTTTGTGAAACATATTTTTAGTTATGTACACCTGGTTAATTATAATTAAGAAACTTCTACAATAATCTTTATGTATAGTGGTTAGTGTGGCTATTTTCAGTTAATGCTGCTGGTTTGCTTAATTTCATTGCCCTGCACCAATTCATTATAATCTTTAGACATTGAGATTCAGATATGGGGTGTTGTCCATTACATTGGCACTGTACCAAACTGTGAGAAATTATGCATTGCTGCAACCGCATACAAAGACCAAAGTGCCTTTTTGGTTTTTAAAGATACATTTTAATGAATTAAAGTTGGAAAATGGATGTGCATTTTCACATTATACTTATCTAAAGTGTGTTGAAACAAAATGGTCCTTGCATTTATAGACCACTTGAAGTACATCATTTAAGAATGTACTTAAATAAAGTGGACTGAACTGTGCTTCAAGTAAGAGTGAAATAAATATGGATTTGGTAAATACCCTAACAGGTTTTTTCTTTTTATATTGTGGCATATTCCTTAAAAGTGCAATATGGATGTATTAATTACACAAGTATTTAATGTCCACTTTGGACTAATATATTGGAATACTTAAGAATCTACTTAAAGAAAGTATACTGGGAGTAAAAATCAACCAAAAGCATACTTAATGTATTTTAAGTACTTTTTCAGTGCAATAAGGCAGTGGTCCCCAACCCCTGGGCCGTAGACGGCATTGGTCTGTGGATCATTTAACTTCTAACTTCTATTATTTCTGTTTGATTTATTATCTGAGTCTGACCAATGTTTTATTTGGAAAAATAACCGGAGTCTCTCCATTACATCCATTTATCTGCTACACATTTACAGATCAGTCTGTGAAATATTGTCTGATTTTAAAAAGGTCTGTGGTGCAAAAAAGGTTGGGGGCCATTGCAATAAGGTACACATTTTGACCCGGGAGAGTAAATAAACTGAATATGGACATTTTAATTACATACATTGTGAGTGAATTCTACATATGTGCTCTTATCATTATGTTTTAAGTGTTTTTAGTACTAAATGTAAATTGTAATGTAATAAGTATATAACATCTTTATTGCCACATTTTACTATTTGTCTTAAGAGAACTTCACTGGAAATTCCAACTTGTGAAGCTGTCTTGCCCCCATTTTTGCTGTTGTAACTGTTGTTCAGTCTCAACACTCACTGCGTGTTTCTTTGGGTGAAACAGGCAGACTATTCATATTCTCAAACTGGTCTTGAGATATCTGGTATCCAGCTAGACAAAATCAGGAGTAATGAGTGCATGGAATAGATGCTTGCTGTGATGATGACACCCAGGACCATCAACTGGTTCTTTGGACCAGCAGAGATGGACTGAACTCAGACATCTACTCAGGGCCTTCTTTTCAGACAGATCTGTTCCAGACAAAGCCATGAAAAAGCCCCCATTCTTGGTTTTGGGAGATATTTGCTGCTAATGTGCCAACACATTATAAATCAGGTGATAATGGTGTAGAAAATATGTCAATATCCACGGGGGAGGTTTTGCATGCCAAGATGGCTGTCTTGAGAAGCTGGGTCCAAACACACTCTGATGGTGCAATTTATTTGGATATCCTATGCCAGTTTCTAGATTTTGTGTGTTTTTGAAAGCATAATACATAATCAGTTCTCAACGGACATTTTTGATTAATGATGTCCAACAGTTACAGGCATTATGCCGTGAGTGTGTGTCCATATGGGCGTGAGGCAGCTGTAAAAGTCCTTCCCCAGCTGTTGTGCTTTTTCACTGCCAACTCATTGAGCAGACAGCTGTTGCAATAAAGTTGTAGTGTGTAGATTTCCATGCCTACCTTTAACAATACTGTTATGTTTTATGTGTAACTTAGGTTCCAGTTTGAGTTCTGACATTTGTTGTTGCTTGTTGGTGAACACCTTGCTAGTTTATTAGAGGTGGTGAAAAAAATCGATTATCAATTAATCGCGATTATGTTCAGGACGAGTATGAATCGATTATTAAATTTTCAAAAATCGATTATTTTTTGCATTATTTTATTTTGTAAAGAGTGATCTTGCGGTCAACGGAAGTTAAACGTCACGTACGCGCGCCGGGTGCACGCAGCGGCTAGCAGAGTGAAGCGAGGCGTGTGAAATGGATGAAGAAAAAGAAGTAACCAGCAACCAACCAATCCACCCAGCTCCATCCGGGCTAAAAGCAAGTGTGTGGATTCATTTTGGTTTTCATGGCAGAAGCTCCAAACATGTTGACAGAACGCATGCTGTCTGTCGATATTGCCACACTAAACTGAAGTACTGCGGCAATACCACCAACTTGAGGGCTCACATTACCCGTTTCCATCCGGAGGAGTCAGCGGGGTTGAAAGACGACCGCATGAAGTCCGTTATTCCACCGAATCAGCGTACCCTCCACGAGATGACAAAACTAGCCTCGGGCTCGGAGCGAGCCAAGAAGATCACAACGTCAATATCGTATTTCATCGCGAAAGATATGAGACCATACAGTGTGGTAGAAAATCAAGGCTTCCGCTACATGGTCCACAGTATGGAGCCAAGGTATGTGATACCATCTCGGAGCTTTTTTACACACAAGTCGATTCCAAATCTTTATAAGGAGACAAAGTTATTAGTGCAGGAGTCCCTCAAGTCTGCTCTCAGGGTAGCAATAACTTGCGATGCCTGGACATCCAGAAGCACCGTCTCGTATTTGACAGTTACAGCTCATTATGTCAACAGTGAGTGGAAGCTAGCTTCGTACGTGCTTCAGACGAGAGCTATGGATGATAGCCACACTGGCGCAAATATGTGCGAGTTTCTCAAAGCTGTGGCGGACGAGTGGGGGATAGAGACACACGACCTGGTACTCGTCACCCAGTGTTGTACCCGAACGCGTTCAATCAACGTTCGTTCATGAACTAACTCATATTTTGGGTGAACGTGAACGGGACGTTCATTTTTGCTTAATGAACGTTGAATTGTGAACACACTCATTTTGTTGTTTCTTGAACGGCGCTCGGATTCCGTTCAGATTACGTTCGTGCCAGATTTCAAGAGCCTTCCAGGCGAAAACCACAGCTAAAACAGTAATAACAAATGGTAAACGACCATTAAATGTCGCGGATAACCACCTTATCTGGCAACCGCAAGTCCTGCCTGTCGCTCTGCCGATTCGTCATCAGCGACCGTCAGTCTTGTCACAATTCACATGTGTGCAAGGAAGGAGGATGCAATCAAAACAAACAGACAGCATGGACGGGGTCGGGGACGCCAGCACGAGCAATTCAGACCATTCGCGCTCAGACCCATTTGGCCACTTGCGGGATTTCTACTTAAAAGTCAGAACTGGACCACTCACCAGAGACAGAGGATCTTCATACAGATAAGGCATCCTCAGGCTGGACAGAAAAGCTTGACCCTGCACACTTTTGGACATTTTAATTTTACTAATTATGATTGTTTTAGTTATTTATTTGACACATACACAGAAAGCGACAGCAGCACTGTCCAAAGGCCCTGGACTCTGTCTCTTTAAGTTATTGTTTTGTTTTTTTGCTACCTCATTTTTACCTTTTTACCAAATTCTTACCTTATTTGGGCTAATATTGCACTTTACGTTTGTATTAGTTTGAGCAAACAAGTCGGGGGTGAGAAAAAAACCAGTGCGACTGAGTGGAAATAAATGTTAAAATGTTTTACACTTTGATAAGTGTTCTATGGTTTTTGAAGAAACAAGTCAGGAAAAAAATATGAGGCTAACTGGAAAGAAAAGTTAAATATTTTGCACTTTGAAAAGCATTCTATATATGTTTGAGAAAACAAGTCAGGAAAAAAAGCATGACTGACTGAAAAGAAATGTTAAATGTTTTGCACTTTGATAAGAGCTCTCTATTGGTGTCTTCCAATAAAAAGTGGAAATGTGAGCACCGTACTTTGTCCTGCATTGATTTAAAGTTTTGGAGGTGCTACTTTTTGGGGATATTTAGCAATTCCTATTTTATATGTGTACTAGACTTTAGGTCTTGCACTCCACTGAGAAAACCCATTGCTGATGTGCAACTTCTCTTTCTTATTTACTTTGAATAGTGTGGTTTGAGGTTGAGGTAAAACATAGTTTCCTACCTCAGCCAGGTTTCTGCCTCAGATTGTATTGTGTTAGAGTCATGTCGGCATAAAATTAGATACGAAGATGAATATAGTTTCAGTGTTAACACAGTTTGGTTCTACACAGGCTCTGTCAATAATGTTGACAAATTGGCTCATAGCTCGTAGCAACGTAAAAAAAAAAGAACTAAAAAAGAACTAAACAGTTCATTTTGGGGAAGCATGAACTTTAGTTCAAAATGTTGAATTATGAACGATGAACTGAACTAGTTCATTTTAAAAGGTTTGAACTGAACTTTGAACTAGTTCACATTGAAAGTGAACTTTCCCAACACTGTCGTCACCGACAACGCTTCGAACATGAACCTGGCTGCAGAGCTTGGCAACTTTCTACATGTCCGGTGTTACGCTCACACCCTAAACCTCGCCAGTCAACGAGCGCTCAAGTTGCCCACTGTAGCCCGACTGTTGGGTCGAATCAGACGGATTACCACCTTCTTTCACCGCAGCACCACAGCCAGTCATGTGCTGGAACAAAAGCAAGCCCTACTAGGTAAGCAAAAGGCTTGAAATTTATTGAAAAATAAAATATTTGCCTTTTTAATAAAAGTGAACCTGTGTTAAATGTAGCATGAAAAGCTATCTTTAATTTCTAATTTACCAGTAGGCTATTTTAAAATATAATTCCTAATGTGTGCCACGAGTAAATGGCTTTTTAAAATTTATTTATTTTCATTTTAACAGAGCTGCCTAAACACAAACTGAAGACAGATGTTCAAACAAGGTGGAATAGTGGCTTTGACATGGTCGATCGGTTTCTTGAACAGCAGCCAGCCATCTGCGCTGCCCTTCTTTCTCCTCAAGTAAGTATGGGATTTACGATTTTATGAGACCTAGTATTAATGATATTAGTGGTTAATTAATTATCAGTGTGCCATTTACTCACACTTTTATCATGTCTACAAAAACATACAGCATGTCAAACTGACATATGTTATTTATAATGTTAACCAACTAGATGTTATTGTTGTGGCATTGTTGACTGGCTCACAGGATAAGCTGGCATGCACCAAGGCTATTATAGATCACTGAAACTAAACTGAAAAGCAAAACAAGGAGTGAAAAATATTTTAGTTACTTGGAAAAATAAAAACTAGACTTTGGAATAAAAACAATAAATAACTAAAATAAATACACAGAAAACTTCTTTAATTTTAATCTTTGTCAGTTTATCACAAGCCTAAGGAGGCCATGGTGCATGTGTTTATTGAGACAGAGTCTGACTGACTGTGAGTCGTCGTTTGCGTGAATGGATGCACCTTAAATCACACAATGTTGCTTCCCTTATTTTAACTATTCCAATTCCTCTTTACACTTCCCATCATCCTTACAGGTGAGGAGAGGTGCACATGACATCTGCACACTGAGTGAGGCAGATGTGTCTGGTGCCGAACACCTAGTGAAGGCCCTCAAGCCTATGAAATTGGCCACCACCACAATGTCCGAGGAGAGCATGCCCACTCTCTCTGTCATCGCCCCACTACATGCACAGCTCCTGGCTGACTTCACCCCCACACCCGAGGATAATCCAACAATGACCTGTGAAATCAAGCATGCCATCCGGGAAGATTTGGGGAAAAGATACACATCTACAAAAGAGAGGCGCACACTCAATATGGCATCTGCCCTCGATCCTCGCTTCAAAGCTCTTCCGTTCCTTTCCGAGGATGAAAAAATAGAGACATTCAGCAGAGTTACTACAGAGGCCGCATCTCTTGAGGTATTCTCTCCTTTTATATGAATAATTCTACCACTATAGAAGAATTATCTGATTGATAGAATTCTTTGTAGAATGTAGAATGTTTGTTTAATAATTTTGAAATGTAAATACTTTAACCTATCTTATTTTACTGTTTCCATGCATCAGGTGGTGAGGCAAGATGCTCAAGTTCCTGAGGGGGAAGATGGTTACATGGCTGAGGGACATGTTGACGATGAGGAGGATGACACAATTGAGATGGCTCAAGAAGAAGCCCCGAAGCTGGAGGAGGACAGCCCATCCACGCTCTCCACCTCAAGACCATCTTCTCTGACTGCACTGCTGGGCCAAACCTTTAATGTTTTCACCACAGTGGAGCCCAAGTCAGCAAAAAACAGAGCTGAGGAAGAGGTTCGCATGTATTTGGAGGCTCCTTCACTTCCTCTCACCAATGACCCCCTTGAGTGGTGGAGAACCAACGATCATGCATATCCTCTGCTAGCCAAGCTGGCCAAACGATACTTATGTATCCCAGGTACGAGCGTTGCTGCAGAGAGAGTGTTCTCCACTGCAGGGGACATTGTATCAGCACAACGAAGCACACTCACTCCACAACATGTGGACCAGCTGGTCTTCCTCCATAAGAATCTGGTTGTTCCAGAGCAATGAATGTTCAGTAAATTTTATCAGTCACAAGTTGTAGTGTGTTGTGTTCTTGCTGCGTTCTACAGTATATGACCAGAAGTGAGTTGATTAAGGAAATAAACCCTCCATTTAATTGTTGTTGTCATGATAAAGCAAAGAATCTGGTCATTCTGGTCACTACTGACTGTTAAGTAAAGCTTGATCAGTCACAAGTTAGTGTGTTTTGTTTTTGATGTATTCTACAGTCTGTAAGCTGCTGTAAGTTGGTTCTACCTCTAAAGGAAATAAGCCTTCTGTTTAATTGTTGGTGTCATGATAGTGTTAAGTATCTGGTTGTTCTGGACTACTGACCGTACTGACTGACTACAGTAAAACTTGATCAGTCTCAAGTTATAGTGTGTCATGTTTATTTCTGTGTTTTACAGAAAGGTATTAAAGCTGCTATAAGTTTTTTCCATTTAAGTTCAGTTTTCATGATGGTGCAAGGCATTACACAGCTGTGAACACAGTTGAGAAGCTGCATATTTGTTCTACATTAAGTGGAAAAGTGGATTTTAATTTGCAATATACATTTGTTTCAAGTTAAAACAAATCATTCTGAAATAACAAGTACACTACATAAAGTGTTTTAAGTTGTTACTCAGAAAAGAAAAGTAATTCAACAGCTTTTTAAATGGAGCAATATTTTTGGGTTACTGCCAAATGGAAAATCAATAATCGCAAATCGAGAATCGTTGATAATCGAAAATCGGTTGGTAATCGAATCGGGACCTCAATAATCGAAATCGAATCGAATCGGGAAATCTGACAGATTAACCACCCGTGTAGTTTATGGCGGAGGATGTTGTGACATAAATGAGATTTTCTGATGATAATTATTGCCCCAAAATAAGGATTTAATTGGCTCTCCTCCTCAAGGAGAATGAGTAATAAAGCATGTTATATAACATAAATAGGTCACAATGTCAGAAGACAAATTAGCAGTCGAAGAAGATCCTTGAGGCTATGCCATGAAACTGATGCTGCTGGGTAAGATGATGATGAACTGCAGAACAAAAAGAGTTGCATCTAAATGAACAAAGAAACTAAATACAAAACCTCATAATTCAGTGACTTCTTTGGGTATACTTTATTTTTTACACTATTTCAAAAGTCTGATAAAATAGTATATATGTTAATATAACCCAGCAAGGTTTGGGAGTCTGTGGTGAGAAAACTTGACAAATTCTGCCACAGCAGAGGATCTCCAGCCTCTCCATTTCTGACCTCATTATTCATGCAGTTATCTGAGTGGGCAAGGTTGCACAGAGGCTTTGCTGATTGGCTTCTGATTTCTCAATTAGGATGGAGGGTACAGATGGCAGATGGATGTAGAGGCGGAAAAACACTGACATTTATTTGGCGAGCAGTCCAGAAGAACCTGTGCCAGTAAACTACACGCATGACTCGGGATCCGACCAAATACAGGTGGAGGCAATTGTTTAGTGTTTCTGCTGTGGTTAACATAACGTGTCTCTTTTTGAATTGAGTCTTATTTCTACTTTCTTGCCTTTTAACTTTATATGGTTGCACATTGTTGTTGAAATGTGACAGTGTCAACATGAAGTGATTAGCACAAACAAACAAACAACCACTGTTTTCTTTTGGTCCTTCAGACCCATGATATAAGGTTGATATTCTTGCTGTTTTTGTAACCGGCAACAGAGCAATGGCTACTGAGGCTATAAGTCATGGAACACTGAAGCAAATCTACAACAGCAGGAGTTAGCACTCCCACTCCTGCTCAAGAAGTGGGATGGCTTTGCCTATGAAAATCACTCCTTTAATTATGTTGCCACAGTAGTATATAAATCTCCTTTAGAAACTGGGCTACATAATTTTATATTAGGGCTGGAGTATGACCAGGGTATACATCTACGTACTAGTAAGGTAAAACTTGCTTTTTAATAGAAATAGGAGCTCTGACAGGAAAAGTTGCCAAGCAGACTTTGCCAGAAATGAAACAATCATGCTTAGTTAGGAATCTCTTGTGAGAGAGTTGTGTACATTTATTTGTTTTCAATTTTAGAGACAAGGAGGAAATTAAACTAGGTTAGCACAACTTTAGCAATCCAACGTAAGTGAAAAGCATTACCAATGCAATGAAGCATACGTCACTCAACATGACACTTGGCAAAAAGAATTAAACTGAACCAGGTGACATGTTGAGTCATTGTTAAATTTGGAACTTTGTAAAGTTGCCTGTCTGCAAGCTTCGCTCAGCAAACTCCTGTAATGTTGACTAGCTGTAGCTCACTCCTGTATGTTACCGAGAAGGCAGCAGTGGGAACTGAGGATTGAATGGAGTCAGAGCTCCATCTACTGGAGAAATGGTGCAAGGACATATATTGCTGCTGAATCAGCAGAACTTCTGCTGATATTGATTATTTTAAAAAGGGCTATAATCAGCTGATTAAATCGACTGGCTGCTAATTTGGCTGGATGATAAATCGGTCAGGCCCTAGTTATAAGTTTCTACCACATTTTAAACAGATCGTTTCATTCACAGATACCATGGACACCTTATAACCCACTCAGTCTGTATCCATTCATCAGACAGGCTCCTCTAAAGATATGAGAAACATATGAAGAATTAAGATGTGTAAAATTATTCTCTGCAGGATGTAATTCAACATCTAGTTATGTAAGTCTGTGTCCTTTGCAGAGCGGAAACTTTATCTGACCTTTCTGTGATAGTCCCTGAGTTGAGGTTTAAACTGTGTGATCTGAATCAATAAGTAATGACCTGGTTGACACAAGGATATGCATTTTAATCAATTACCATATTTCCATCTACTTTAAAAGCTTGGCTATCAAAAATCACTGGCTTCTGATAGCTTTGCTGCATGTGGCAGAAATAGCTGCCATCTATTAAACATTAGGAGAACATTTCAAGCACACCATTCAAAGTGACTTTTTGAATATGGGCCAGCACATTATGGAAATAAACAACACAGCTTTAGGCAACATTCTGCCAGGTGTCTGCACTTACCTTTAGATGCCAAATAGCTGTCAAGCAGCTGCTGCTGTTTATGAACTGCTACCTGTCTGAAGTTAAAACTGCAGCACAGAGAAATCCAGGATGACTGTTGAGCATGAATGTAACCATTATATAAGCACCCAAGACCAAGACCAAGACCATGTCTTAAATAGGGATGTCCCAATCAGCACTTTTTTGCTCTATTCTCAATTATTTTAAGTATCGGCCAATACCAAGTCCTTATCCAATTCTTGGGTTTGCAGAGATAAACTTTGCTGAAGGGATAAGAAAGTGAAACTGCACACTTTTCTGTGTCATAACAATGGTGAATATTTAAACTATAATAATTAAATTATATCTTGAGCTTATTAAGTCTATTTAACTTTGTGGAGCTGGTTTTAATGTTAAAGCCCTCTGAATCCCAAACCAGCCGGTGGTATCAAAATACCACCTTTTTTTAAATGACTGGCATTTACAAACCATTGGTCCGGTCCAAAAACTGAAAAAGACTGGAGGAATTGTCAGCTTCTCAAGTTTCCAGACAAGACAGGAGATTTTCATTAACATGACTTCGATTGTCATGTCTTCTTTGAAAAATTGCAGAAAATAAACTTTTAGCTCAAGCGAAATTATGTAATCAGACCAATAATTATACGCGTCTTACTCTTCTCAGCAAGCCTTAAAGGATGGACATACACCGTGTATTTGTGGATATTGATCCAGTCTTTTAAAGCCCAGAAACAGTGGTGCACCCTCTCCTCGGTAAGTTAACTAAGCTGCATGTTGTTTCAGGATGTTTTGGTCGTATTGAACGCCTCGTGAAAAGGTTGTCCTGCATTAATGTATTCACATGCTGCTGTTGGACTGTTTTAACATTTTAGTTTTGTATATTGCCACAATGCTGATATTGAAGCTACAGAGTTTCTAATGCTAAGCTAACAGACAGTCCTGTGTTTGTTTGTTTTTGCCTTTTGAACCGTCTGTCCCTGGAGATTAACTGTAGGATGCAGTAAAGCAGATGTTACTGCTGTAATGTCTGGCTGTGCACTTGTTCTGTAATACTGCGAAGTGTGACTGTTGTTCCACATCAGTGTACATTACTATTATTCATCCATCAACTTTATTAGGTTGGGTGCACTCAAGGTGCTCGTTGTACTGACGCATTAGCGTTAGGTAGCAATTTTTGCTTAATGATGGCTAACATGAATGATCGGTTGAGATGATCAGCTAATAATCCGGATCAATTAGAAAATGCCAAGATCGGGCCCAATCTGAAACTATGGATCAGGATCTTGACATTCCTAGTCTTAAACACACAGCATATATCACTTATTGCATTTTGGCTACTTCTATGTCCATTCAGAGCAGATTTCTGCATGAAGGTGCTCCCACTGATAAACCTATAACCCATGTTACCATAGGACCAAAGAGCACTGTACAACCTACAAGAATATGAACTTCTTCTCTCTCTCTAAGCCCAGCAGCCTAGTAGTAGGCTCTTGATAGCTGCATTAAACTGCCAGTAGCTACCGAGAAACTGTCAGTATTTTAGCTTGTCCTTCATCCTCCACTGCATCAAACACTTTTTTAAAGTCCAACAAACAAGTCCATCAAGCACATACTGTATTCCCCAACAATTACACAGGTGGGCCTACTACTGGTGCCCAAAATATGGTTATTGATATTGTTGCCTTAATATGTAAATGAATTCATACTATTGTAGAATGGTCTCAAAATACTCTGACACAGCGCTGCACAGTCTGTACATTAATCTGTCATTTCTGAAGAACCTAATAAAGGGTGAAAAGTACTTGGTTGGTGGGTTAAAATGAAAATCCAGGGGTTATACTGTAACTAGATGAATCTTGAAACAGCTATAAGAGCAATGATAATTTAATGACTTCTTAGACATCTTAAGATATGATTGTAGGGTTTTACTAATTGATGGATTTTGTGGAAAAGTAGCCCAAGAGTGTCTTTTTCTCTCTTCCGGTGGACAGAGGTAAAGACTTAAGTGACTTTATCCTTATACTCTGGGGTACAGGATGAGGCTTTACATTTTAGTACCTAGAAAATCAGCCTGACAGTCTGGTGTACGTAGGAGCTTTGAGAAAGAATAATGCTCACGGACACGAACGGCACCACTCAAAATCACAGAAGCTGTGGCTATGAAATATTCTTTATCATGACTTTTCTCTGATGCCAGTCCCCAGGGTTTCAAATTACCAAAGGGACTTATTGTCACTTTAAATCAAAGTTAACATCTTTTATTCTTTTACTCCTTGATTCCTTTTCATATACATGAAAATTGGGTAATGTTGGGCTGAATTTAAATGAAGCATCAGAACAGTCAGAATCTCTTTACCCAATTCATTTTGAGTCCCTTTTATTTAATATTTAATTCAGCTGGGGATATTTCATAAAGTGAATATAATACAAAGTGCTCCCTGCTGAGAGATGGCTGGAAAGGGAGTTTTTTTTTCAAAAGTGGTTGTGATTATTTTCAAGAAAGGGAGTTAATTTTGTTTGAACAATCTGTTCTCTACAGGAGGACACTCGAGAGTGTTGGCTATATAGATTTTATTGTATTTGAAAGTGTAGGTTTGCTGCAAAATGTCAAATCATTCTGAACCTTTCACAGATGTAATGTTTCTTGATTAATTATGTTGTGTTGTTTTCTTTCATAACAGAAGGTTTTAGTATAGGTTATAACAATTGTTATAATTGTAGTCATTTGAAAACTGACCTTTTGTCTTGAATTGCAGTTTTGGCTCTCCTTACAAGCATATTGGATGGAGTTCTGAATCCTTTAGAAATGCACATTAGGTCAGTTTATTCTCTCAAAAGTAGGTTGAGGTTTCCCTTGTTGTTGATGCTGTCAAGATTACAGGTACTTAAAAAGAAAGAAAGAAAACGAGCAAACAATCAGTCACATAAACTGTAGGAATCAATCAAAACAGGCACCGTTTGAAACAGTGGCAAGAAACCAAAGTCATGACTCTGCGAAAGAGCCTAATGCCTCATTTCGACTTCAAAAGTGCACAGAGGCAAGTCAACAGGGATTCTAATCATTACTAAGGGAATCTCTGATATTTGTAGTGCCTCCAATAGTTTGCAGGTTTAGCTAACAGGCTGCTATCAGATTTATCAGCCTATTCCAGCTGCCTTAAGGCGAGAGGCGGGGTACACCCGGGACTGGTCTCCGGTCAATCACAGGGCTGACACACAGAGACAGACAACCTTTCACACTCACACTCACACCTACAGGCAATTTAGAATCACCAATTAACCTAATGAGCATGTTTTTGGACTGTGGGAGGAAGCCGGAGTACCCGGAGAGAACCCACACATGCACAGTAAGAACAAGCAAACTCCACACAGAAAAGCCAATGAGGAGACTGGAATTTGATCTTGTGACCTTCTTGTAATACTTGCTTAACCAACAGGGCTTTGTTTGTTGGGACATTGTTGAGGAATGACTGAGAAGTGTTCAGTATATTGTCAATTAGATGGCAAAATGGACTGATGTAATGGAATGATGAAAGGCACCACCTACATGAATGTTGTGTAATCGCAGCTTTTATATTCATTTTTGACATCTATTGAAATAAACTACTAATCATTATGTTTTTATTTATGTCATCTGTTTGCAGTGGTCCTCCAATTGGTCACCTTGAGCCTAAACTTAATAGAGTGTAAAATAATGATTTATCCCCATGTCACTGCATATCTTAATAATTAGCATCTTTTAATCTTCCAGCAACATAGTCATGTATGTCAGTCTAAACTTTTATGTTGACAGTGCGTTTGCTTATGAAAGAAACGTCAGCTATCCATAATTCCCTAATGGGTTTATCAGTAGGATAATTAAAATGATTACACTTGCATTAAAAAAGTACATGCTATAAAGTTGATGGCAACATATACTGGTCCACCAGAGCTGACTTGCTTTGTAAGCTGCCAATGATCATAAATACAACACTGGTTCAGAAGTATTTCCCTTTTCACGTAATTGGCACTGAAGCACAGACAAGCTGATGAAACCCATAAACACTGTGTTTGTCTGGAAGTTACATCAGATTGCATATGACTGTAAAAAGAGAAGTGTAAATGTAGCTTTTTATAATGCTTCACATGGGTATTAAGCTCCCCTTTTTAAAGCATTTTGTTTGGGCAGCTAATAGTCTTTTTTCTTTTTTTTCTTCTTAGAGCACCTGTCTCTCATCCTCCATCACTCATTAGTTGTTGTCATAAACAACCAACCGTATGAAGATAAGGCACTGAAAATAAATGACAAAAAATGCATGCAGAATTGATGAGATATGCCTCAGGATTCCTTCCATAAATTAAATTGAGTCCAGACTAAATGAGTGTTATGATGAATAGCAGAAAGGAAATCTTTTTCTAATTTAGGTATTGTATTTCAGCCTGAAATACAGTGGCCCTGAGACAGCACTGCAACTTAAAAGAACACAATAAAAGAAAGACAAAACACAGGCAGATTATTAATGCACACATCCATTATTAGCAAATATGCTAATATCTGAATCATGTGATCACAATGTTAAACTACATAAAAACCCCACTTTCTATCTCATTTTCCAACACCACTGATGGAAAAAGAACCTTAATAGGGCTGTGACTTAAAATCTGCATCAAAAACAAGTGTGTCGGACGTGTGCATCGCTTTTAAGTGTCCTCTGGAAACGTTTCTGTTGTGTTGCGTTGTGTTTGCGGCACATTTTTCTAATGTGTTGTGTTGTGGTCATTGCAGCGGGTCGTCTAAATGCTGAGCATGTGTTGTCAAATGATCATGAAGATGTTTTCTTAATTTGCTTGTTCTTTGTCTTTTGCATGTGTTCTTAAGTTGCAGTGCTGTGAGCTCTCAGGGCCACCGTACTGAAAAGGTCTGGTTGTCTGTAAACTTACTGTTGCTGACAGTGTAAAGCACAGGGGTTGATTTGTCATGTTCTGTCTATGGGTAGGTTAATGTGGACTTACACTGATAAATGTAAGTGTGTGTGTGTGTGTGTGTGTGTGTGTGGTCCACATTGGATCTCTTGCACACACTTCATAGGAGTGAATGTGGCTCTCTTCTTCTCAGCTGTGTGTAAGAGCAGCCACTTTATAGATTGATAATCAGTGCAGCATGTAATTTACCAATTGATCCCATCAACTCCCATTTTTCTACTGAACCAGTTGACATTGCCTGCTTCCTCATACGTATTCACAGTATATGTGACTCTATCTCCTTTCACTAACACACTTATCTCTCAAAGTCTCTCTCTCTCTCTGTATTGTCTCTTGAACACATGCACATTCACACACTGGCTTGTCTTGTTAAATAGAGGTTACATCAATACTGAGGGAGTAAAACCTTTTTTACACCCTAAAAGAAAATCAATTACAGACAGTGACTGGCATGTCAATGTCTGCAGTGGGGTGATGTTTCTTACTAGTGTCGAGCTGTGTGAGTGTGTCAGTCTTCTGATCTGTTTTGGGCGACTGAAACGTCTGTCACATTTTGGGGCTGAAAATTAGATTTCAAGTTCAGGTCAGCAGCTTCTTTGGAGTATGATCTGTTAATCCTGTGAGCACTTGTAATTACATTCAGTTATCAACATCTTAACATAACTGTACAAATGATCAGTTTTAACTCACATCTGACAGAACATTACAATATTCATCTGCATAATATTTAGAGTTAAAGGAACTTTTGATTCCATACAACCCAACGTCAAATGATTAGGTTTCAATATGTGTATTTGTGTCTTTGGCCATTGTTAAGTTTTCTACACAACTTCTTCTGAAAGTGGTCAGCCAAGTCAGTCACTCCTCTAAGGTTGTGTCCAGTTCTGTGCATTGAGCTAAATGCTGGTATAAGTATGCATTCAAACTTCACTGTCCCAAAATCTCCTGCAAGGACATTTTTATTATTAAATAAGTTTCCATTTGGCACAGACCAAAACCAGCAAGGAAATAAGACGTCCTGCTTCTGTCCACAAAATGAACATTTCTCAGAAGAGCAGTACTAAGCCTTTCTTAGTGTAGCAATGACATTGTCATTGCTAGCGTTGTTTGTGAGTCACCAAACCAGGGCCCATGTTCAACAATGCATCTTAGAGTCCTCTCAGAGGGCTCCTAACTTAGCCTTAAAAAAAAATCTTGCAAGGACTCTTAGCTTTAGAGTGATTCAGGAAGTTTCTGAGAGCAACTCAGAACAAGGAGGCAACAGAAACTTTTATTTTAGTCAGGAGGTGTGGTTGACCCAGTTGCTTGGTATGACGCAGTCTTATAAAAGCTCTGATTGGTTGTTAGAAAAAGGAAAAAAGAAAAAGAAAATAAACAAATAAAAAAAATGCACACTGAGCTCCTAGTGATGCATGGATAGTAGAATCAACCGATCAAAGAACTTGGACTTCATTCACATGCCGATTATATTGATTTGCTTATCGTTAGGTTTACTGTTTATGCTGGTGATTTTACTACTCAATGTATTTGATATTAATGGTGGACACAGATTCCCTGTGATTGCTGGTGTCATTATAAAAAGTGGTTTGATTTGGCAGAATGACCAAAACAATGGACAAAATGGATAACAACAGAACTAGAAAGCCCAACTGGACGCAAGACCAAAGACTTCTGTTGGCACGGCTCGTGGAGGGGAATAAAAGAGTTTTCCAAGTGAAATTGGGTCCTGGGATCATGGCACAAGAGAAGAGGCAGAGTGCATTGCCAAACAAATCAATGCATCGTTCTCTGTCCTTCTTCTTAAAAGTCGTCCTCCCTCCTCCTCCTAAGAGTTTTTCACCTTAGGTGCTCTCTTAAAAGACACTTTGGTACCAGTATGCTTTATGCATATTTATGCTTTGGTACCTAAGGTGCTTTGTGAATAACTTTTATCTTACCAAGGGATAATTCTAAGGAAAATCTTAGCATTCTAGGAATGCTAAGATTTTTTTCAGAATGATGTCACCAAGAACCACTTTTAGCCTTAGGATGCTTTTTGAACACAACAGGCCCTGGAGTGCAAGTCGAGTCTTGAATTCTCAATGTAGCAGTACAAGTCACCAAAGAAAAAACAAGTCATGCCCCCATTACCTGAGCCTGTCTGAGTGGGGTACCCATTACTCTTACTTGCTAAGTCAGGACCTTATGATAATGATGATGATGATGTAGATAATTATTATTATGTAACTTTAAAAGTTAGACTTTGTATGGCTTTATTAGTTCGATTACTCGGGAGAGACAGTGGGAGTGGGAAGTGGGGAACGACATGCAGTGAAGGGTTGTAGCCTGAGGTAGAGCCAGCTAATGAAGACACAAGGACAGTGACCTCAGTACATGAGTCATACACTTAAACCTTGAAGCTAACGGGTGCCCCTTGCTCAATTCTCTGTCCAAATCATCAGCACTTCGGCTCAGCAGGGCAGTGAGTCCTAAAAAACAGCACAGAAATCATAATTAAGTACAACACCTCTAATAATTATTAAAAGACTTATGTTAATATGCTATAATCTTAGGTGTACTTGCTTAGAGACTAAAAATGTATCACAAACTTTGTGGAACTCATGGCTGGGTACTAATTTGATAACTGACACAAATAATTTTTGACTGGACCTACGTTTAAAGTCAGGGGGGGCCTCCGAATCATATATCAGTCAGCCTCTGGGCACAATGAGTGGGTCAGCTACTTTAATGTTCAATGTTTATCTTTAATGTTATTTATGAAAATCCCAGGAATTCCCCTAAAGCATTTCAAGGAGATCAGGAGATTGCCACTGTTAGCCTTCATTTTTTGGCTGTAAATGGCAATCCATACAGTAGCCCAACCCAAGACTTAATTCTAGTTTTGTTCTGCTGGTGTCAAAGAAGCTTTGCACTGCAAAGACATCTTTTGAATCCCAGGGGTTCTCTACCGGATTCCAATGGATGGGAGTGCTATTACTCTAGGTTGTAAGGATCAGAATAGTGTAAGAAAAGCAATTCTCAAAGCGAACTGGATACTGGAGCAATTTAAGAGATATGGCTATATCAGCATCAAACCATTCTGTGTGTGTTGCAGTCTTTTCTACACAGGTGTGAGAAAAAGGTACAAAAAAAGAAAAAAAAAGTTTTGATAAAAAGCAAAGTTCAGGGGTCACCTTGTGGTGGTTTTCTCTTCTGCTGTGAAATGCTACAAGCTATTGTTCTTAATTTTTGGCATCATACTACTAGAGGGGTGCTTATCTCTGACTGCCTTGAATAAGTCCCCAATCCTGCATTATTTTTAGAGTTTCTCAGAATCATTCGGAATGTCCTTACTCAACAGAAGCTTGTGTGTCGGCCCAAAACCCCCAAGCTAATTTGCTTAAAAGGAACAAATTAAGCAAATTCCTTCCTGTGACGCTAAGTTTTGCTTACTTTCAAACAGCTTCCATGAAGCTTATTCACTTTTTGTCATTCAAAAACTCCACCATATTCATCATACAACTCATTCATTTTTCCCTTACTTTTTATATCAGTGTCCATTTACATGTTATGGATTTAGGAATAATAAGTTTTTGGCAGCTAATCATTTTAACAATTGACCTTGTTATTACTGGATGTGAGGAAAGCTTTTGGTTGGAGGAAATACAAGCAGATTTATTTTATAAAATATAAATTTCTATATATTTTCTTACAACTAATACAAGCTTTTGATCGTGAAAAGGAGATGGATGTCTGTTGCATTCGTTGGACTATGTGTTAGTATTTGTAACATTGCTGCTTCAATGCAAAATGAGTCATCAGAGCTGTTTATTAGTTTTGACAGGGCATAATGATAAGTCCAGATAAATTACAGCTACTGGTAATCAGAATTAATGAGAAGTTTGTGAAAAAGAAAAATCAGTTGAAACAATCTGAGATCTGTGTTCGGAAAGGCAAACATTTGAGGAAAGGAAATAATGTTACTGGATCTTCAAGATACTGGTCATGTAATTTCATCAGGATGCAATCAATGTGTCTGCAATTACCATGCAGAGCATGCTGCACATATTAATGAGCTGCATTTACCTCTTTGTGTTAAATAAGGGTGACAGGAGAGAAGTTCATTGGTTAAAGATGAGTGAAATGAATTGTTGTTTTAAGTGAAAGTAAATGCAAGAACAGCCATGTTAAGTCAGAGAAAGAAAAAAGAAAAACGCTTGTCCTCATTATGATGCCTCCTCTCATTTTTACTCGACACTCTGTCATTGATACAACACGCTCACAGACCAGCAGAACGGAACACAATGGCCCAAACACCAAGGGAGTTCCTAGACCTTTGTTCTGCCATCCCTCCTCCTGCTCTCCCCTCATTTTCGTCCGTCCCATCCATCCCTGCTCTCCCTTCTTATCGTCTCGTTATCTCCTCTTCCTAAGCTCTTCCACCCTCTGCTCTCGCTCCTTGGTTCCAGGTCGCCATGGTGACTCAGCTTTTCCCCGGCCAGCGACCAGAATCCCAATAAGACTTGCTGCCCTCACACACACACACACACACACAAACACAAACACATGCAGTGAGAGCGCCAGAGTGGTGGTGCCAGAGGCCTGATGAGAGTAATGACAGATTAACGAGTGTCTATCGGCCACAGATGACCTCTCCTTGGGCAGCTCATAAACAACTCATCGCTCTTCTCCTTCTGTCTTCTTTTGTCTCTGTTGTCCTTTGCTTTTGTCTTCTTGTTCCTTTCCTTTCATTCCTTTGTTTTCATTCTAGTTGTAATTGGGTCTGTGCAGAGGCTTGGTGTATCACAGCTAGAATTAATATTTTATCGGTCTGAGTCCAACATACTTCAGGCTAACCTTCTGCACTCTTGTCATGCTATAAAAAAAGGCTTGCAGATACTCTGTCTTGGGTGGGTAATGACAAATTATGTTACAGCTCAAATTTGCGAGTTCCTTGTGTGCTGTGGGACTGGGGTCATGCTCCGTAGTCTTCTTGACACGTGTCATTCATTTGATCTACATCCATACTTGAGAACCCATCAACACTCAGCTCTGCCAGCCTCCAGTGATGATGCATCTAGACTCAGCATACCACTCAACACACCAGCTGGTTGGGTGAGTTTGGGCACTTTTAGTCCTGCTGGATGTCGGCTTGTCTCGTTCATGCACAAAAAAATTAGCAATGCAGTTGCAGACTCTTCATTCATATTTAATCGGCACTGCTTTCTTTGACAGTTGGATCTGAGTTTTGTGAGCTGGATGCAATGTGTTTGATGGCCTCAGTTGCATAAAGTTAAAGTTGAGTCATGTTTATGCAAATATGTAACTCAGTCTCACAGCAGTTCATGAAATAGTCACAAAATTATCAAGTAAAGCTACATGCCCTGGTAGACATTCTGCTTTAGTGTATTTTTTTTTCTTGACTAGCAACTACTGTTGATGCTCCCTCTTTTAAATAACGAGCCCATCAAAGTATCCTTACTTTAACCCAGAGAAGGATGTTTTCCTATATCTGGAAAGGCAGATGAGCAACACTGTTTTGTTAAAAAGGGTCAATAAACGACTCAGTTCCAAAAAGAAAAAAAAAAAAAAATCTATATTATCTCTCATGAGGTGGATTTCCAGCAGCAGCCATGCTGAGATTCTTTCTGAACTGGTTTTAGTGACTTAGGAGTCCTCTTGACTACCTCTAACTCCTCACAGGTTTAGGAGCTTGTTTAAGCGCTAAATGCTTTGTGAAATACTTTTAGACAAGAAATTCACCCATTATTTTTGAGATCTGCAAGTTAGGAGCTACTTTTAGCTTTAAGATGTTTTGTGAATGTGGGCCCTGATCTGTTAGGTTTGAAGAAAGTATGGTTTTGCTTAAACAAGTCAGGGACTGGTGAATACGGAAGTTCTCTAATAATAATGAGTTCTATCTGTTAAAAATCAGTTAATGTTTAAACTAATACACTTTCTGTTTTTTCGTTAGATCTCTTATGGGTGCATACCCAAGTTTCCACCACTGGTCGCTTAATGACTAGCCAACCTGAAAAAAACAGTCCTCATTTGACTCAAAAACCACCCATAAATGGTATCCCAACATACTTGATCTTTGTAGACCCCTCAGGGTTCTCAGATTAAGGTGCAGCCACAGAGTTTCTGCAGCAGCAAATGATCAGTGAAGTTCCCAGTATGTGTAATACAAACTTAATGCACCCTGCTTTTCTAAAAGCATGATAAACGTGTTGACCTTGTTAGAGAATCTAGTCCTTGTGCTGCCAAATTCTTCATAAAAAAGTGAAGACACTATTCCTGCCTTCCTCCTAAGCACCTCGGAATCCTGTAATCACAATTCAAGAGGCGCTAAAGGTGCTGGAAGGCACCTTTTGGTAATTTGAGAAATTAAAACCTAACCAAGAAAGTTGATTTAATGAAAGATTGCTTTGGCAGCACCCAAACTAATCAGTCTGAAAGCCAGAATTCAATCAACACTAATCAACAATTTGAATGTTTATGTGGGTTTGCTGAACCAACAGGTATTAAAAACTAGGGCTGACGAATTATGCCTTTTTTTTTTTGTTAATTGTGATTCATCTCTAACTTTCAAAAGTTAATTGCACATTCTTAATTCCATGTGTGGTTATTTACTACCTTTTTAATTTCAATACAATTGACAAAATTAACAATGTGAAGATTTTTATGCATTTTTATGCTAACCGAGATCCCTTGGACAAGAGTCTTCTTCAAAAATTTTTTGCCTGCAGTTTCCTTCCTTGATTTGATTTCATCGACAGGTCTGTGGTGATTTGTGTGGTGCTCCGTCAGCTTTTGTGATGCAGTTAACCACTGAAAGTCTGGTTAGCTGCACCTGAATGCTTAGCTAATAAGAGGTAGCTTGAAGTCCAAGTCCATCTGTGATTGTTTTTTTTTTATTATTTTATTTTGTCAACCACAAAGTGCATATTACATTTGATTGAGCCAGCTGGGACATTTTTTACAAAGAAAAATGAGGTGTCATCATTTTCTGTCAAGCAGGAAGCAACTTCGGTGTGTCAAAAGGGGACAAAACGGCATGGGAAATTACCTAATGGAACTCAGTGTGTTGTGCTTAAATTTAGAAACTTCACCACACTGCTGACAGCTGTAACCTTCGATCTCATTTTTAAAAAAATCTTACGCAATCTATTATCCATACGCAAATCCTGGATAATATATTATCCAGGAGGACTTATGTAAAGGCTAATCTCTCTGAGTCAAGAACAAGATGGTCTGAAAAATACAGTTCATGTTGTTCTTTATAGTTCACAGGAGTTTCTACACATTGGACCCCTTTATCTTTGCACGGTTTTCATTTTAGACGTCTGACATTTAACTTGATGTATGATTCGAGTGGAAAGCAGAATGAGATAAGTCCCTCACTGGCCTCTTGTTTACCTCCACGGGTCTATTACTGCCTGCATCACTTGTAATTTCTGATATGGACATAAGCTCAGCGTGTTTCTGCTGTCTGGTCTCCAGCACTCATCACGAACAGAGCCGTTGATTACGTTAAGAATAAAACACAGCACGAGGGCTCCGAGTAGCAGCAGGTAGTGCACCAAAAGTTCCATCAGAAAGTTGAATATATCTGCTTTAAAATCAAAGCAATCTTGATAAAATGCTTTTCAGAGATGATTTGCGGAACCACCATTGGAGAACTTGATAATCGTCTTCTCAATTCTTAAGAAGTGCATTTCATTTAAAGTTTATAATGTCCTGCCAAAATACATAAGTTAAAGCTAAGCTTTGTGAAATCATGCTAAAAAAAATAGCTCTTTTGTTAAGCATCAAAAATCCACTTTTTACTGTTCAACCTATGCCCACTGAACCTTCATCACTGCAATCTGAATTAGGAAGCTGAATCCTCTGTGAGGGGCTTTGCTCACCCTATTGGGATTCTACTTTGCACAACTACCTGTTTACTGAACATTATCCCCTACTTTATATAGCATACAGAGAAGAAGCAGCAAACACCTACATGATGGTTCTTACAGAAGCAAACTAGTAGCTTCACAGCTTAGGTATGACTCTTTTGCTGTTTGGGACAGGTGACCCAGTCACTGCTCAATTCCGTAGAGACAGTTTTTTCATTTTTGAAGACAAAAATGAGTCCTGATAAAATGTCAGCAGGAACAGGTCAGTTTGTCTTATTAAAGTTCTGTCTTCAGTACTAAATGTGCAAATTTTCAAACTGCTAGATATTCATATGGAACCCATTAATAAACTGCTTAAAACAGTCTGTTCTAAAAATAGTGAGAAATCTTCACAAGAGTAGCAGATATGACTAGTTAATGACACGTTAGAGGGACGGGTCTTAAATATTAAGGTGTGCCAAAAGCTCTAACCCTGACAGGCCTCGTGGGGCAAAGTGGGTTTGTGAATTGGGAGCCTTAAAGAGACATCAGCTTATGTCAAGGGGTTTCAGTTATAAGTTTGACTCAAAGTTTTCTAAAACACCAGTGTGAAAAATAGGTCTTTTTTGAGTTGCATATCGTGCAGAGATACTACATGGGTACCGAAGGGACGGTATGAAGCCTTAGAAAGCACAATTCACCCTTTTTAGCTACCCAGACTCTGTTTCAACAGACTACTAGCAGCTTATTTTGCATTTCAGCAAATTAATTTGTAAACATTTTTACATTTTATTGAGCTTTTTTGTATTTTTTTTATTTGTGACTTTAGACAGTTAGCTACAGTATGAAAACTTAGGGGTTAAAGGCTTTTCATTCTGTGTGCAAACATACTCAAAATCACTACTGCAAAAGTCTGTGCCCCTGTTTAGCCCCCCCCCCTCTGTCAAACAGGTCTGGCTCCACCCCTGCAAGCTGCTTACACTGCTTAAAGGGAAGACAGATGATGCAGGTTTCTACAGGGCTGCTGGGATTTGCTAGTTCTATGCTAGTTATGTTTCTTTGATTCAGACTAGATTCATATTTTTTAAATCACTAAAGACAAAGAGTCAGTCACTCACAGATACAGATGGACACATTCATTTAAAGTCAAATTCAATCCGACATTTTTTGCGACGTGCTCACATGATCACATTTATTAATTTAGCAAAAAAACTTCTAATAACATTATTTTGCTGACTGTAGCTTTATATATTCCTCAAATGTTGCCCAGTCAGATGCATTTCCTTGAATTCAGTTTTGCTTCCACTCAGAGAATATCATGCATTAGTAATACCAACTACAGGATGAGGCTTGGCCAGAACAATGGGACTCCCAATTACAGAGTCCACAGAAAACTGCACAACATAAATGTCGGTGGCCAAGTCTGGCATTTTAAAGACTTTAAGGCATATAGTGCAATGTGTAGTACAGTGTTAGACATATTTAACTAGAATTGCCAAACGCAGCATCCCAAAGTGTGAAGTGTTTGTCCATATAAGGACAAGCACTGTTGACATGTTTCCTCCTCTGAGCAGGGCTTGTTAGTCATATATTACGCCTCGCTGTCCTTTCACTTGAGACCACTCTCTATTGTTCTGCCCCCCCGTGACTCAGCCACAACTCACCACCGGCTGCACCTGCAGCATCATTTAAATTCCCAAAATATCTCGAACAACACTGATGAGCATTTTCAGGCACAATCTGAAACCACTTGCACTCACATGATCACAGACTGACTGACTGTTCAATTTATTCCTTTTTATGTTAATATTTTAGATTCTTATTCCAGGAAAAAAATAAAAAAATAAAGCTTTGGAAAGTGATAGCATGCATCCACAGTCTGCCTCTTTGCAGTAGCCAAGTTCCATATGCAGAGATTTACTGTTTCTAGGACCATGTGTTTAGAAGATAGATATCTTCAGCTCAGGGTATTTCTACCATCTGCCTTTCTGGAAAGAGTGCTCTCCCTGACAAATATTCATCAGTGCAGCAACAACAAGTTTTAAAGGTTCATTGGATGCAATCTTATATAACAAATTAATGAGACAGAAGAAATAATGTCACAATGTCTGTTTTTTTTTTGTCATTTTAAAAGGTTTAGTTTCAGCATGGTGGATGGGCAGTGCATACACGATCAGTTTGAGCAGCATTAAGGAGTCATTTTTGCCTATTTCATTTAATAAATGGACCCAGTGTGTATGTGAGGTAAAAATACAAACAGGAGGGTGTAAACAGAGTTATAAAGCACAATAGAAAAGGCCTGAGAAAGTGATGTTAATGGATTTCAGATGAGTCACTGCATGGCCAAAATGTCTAACTGCAACATGAAAAAACTGACTGCTTTATTGAATATTATCTTAATCCTTCTAAGTACTTTTGGCACCCTGAAATGGGGGAACTATGAATAAAATGGCTCATAAAATTTGAAGTCATTATCTGGCACGGCATGGTTCAACTGATAGAAACATTTAAATGGGAACAAAATGTGTATTGGCTTATTTAGGGAACATTACCATTCATTTGGATGTAGTAGTTTCACAGAATTCTGCTTTGCCTCTGCACAGCTGACACATTGTAGCTCACAGCAACTGATCTGATTGTCACAGAAGTTTCAGTTGGTTTGTGAGTCAAACCTTGCTTCGTTTTCAGGCCCAACATTTGAAAACCCAGTGGATCGATATCGCGGATAGACACGCGTCATAGCTGCAGACATGATTGCCACAGGCTGTGACTCCACTCTCCTTGCTTTCACTGTCTTTCTTTACACTCTCTACCACTCGGTGCAGCTATAAATAGCTGCTCTGTGTCACCATCTGGCTCCACAAAGGCTGCTCACCTCTGTGTGTTTGTCGGTTTGACTGCTGTGAACTGTGTTAGTCTGTCGGCTCAGACACAGTATTAGTGTGGCCTCTGAAAAGTAGCAATAGAGTTAAGCCAGCTGGCCAGTGGCACCAAGCGTAGATTCGGGACAACCTGCCTTCACTGCACTTCTCGCAGCATAAAGAAACCAACCATAGCTGTTTTCATCCGCGCATTGCCCCGGTACCTGCAGGAGCCTTGGATTGTGCATTGTCCATTTTGCAACCAGTTGAAACCAGCTCTTGCAGAATAAACTTGTTTTGCTTCTTTTACGGAAAAGGTCAGCAGCATGTACCTAGAGGACTTTGATACTCTTTATGTTCTTTTCAGTGTGTGTGTGGGGGGGGGGGGGGGATTCCTGAGAAAGTGCAATAACACACAACACCTTCTTTCCTGCTTGTTTACTTGTCTCTCATCATCTATATTGCTGTAACTCTGTCCCACGTACATATATGCACAGTAGATGGCCGTCCATCAGTGAGTCTGGTTCTGCTCAGGGAAGGGCTTGGTGCCAAACTTCGGATCTTTTACAGCAACAACCGAAATGCTTCAGTAGTACTGAGTACAAAAATGTGCCTCATCTTTAGTTGCCAGGTTTTGGTACCCAAAGGGTTAATCATGTGATCAAGATCTGATAATGCCACTGGTGATTGGCTGTAACGTTACACGTTACAGTGGTTGTGGCATGCAGGTCAGGGTTGCCAACTTAGAGACTCTGTTGCTTTATTTATTGACTTGTCCTACTCCTCTTGCAAAAAAAATTTTCCAAAAATTTGACAAATCTAGCCACTTGTCTTGAGTTTAGAGACAGAGTGAAAGCATGTATTGATCTGCAGCAACCACTGCTCATTGTGAAGCACCCCCCCCCCCCCCCCATCCAAAACTGGCAGACTCCTCAGTAATGCACTCAGCAGTCAGAGGAAAAGACTGCATGCAAATGAATAACGCTAATGTTTGTCTCCTTTGGGTCACTTTTGCCAGTCAAAAGCCCGGATAAAGGAGGAGAGTTGATGTTTTGACTTTAAAACAAATACGAATCAACAGAAGTAAGTTCATTTATAGTCATAAATACATTTATGGTGCACTCAGTATATACTGACCAGTCACTTGTTTGCAACTGTTCTTTTGGACTGGAAATTGTTTCTTTTTATTTATTTAAGAAAACTGCTCAGAGTAGAAAAATAAAGCGGAAAATTAAAACTCAAACTTTTTACTGTAATGTGTCATATAATTTTCTTTTTTTTTTCCCAAAAATTGATATTATAAAATTGGTTTCAAAAAAAGTATCGTTCAGGTACCATATAAAAGTGAAGGTACAGGATTCAAAATTTTTTGATTGATACTCAGCTCTAGCTCAGATTGGGATACCTTTATTTATAGATTCTCCTAAAAATGTAAAAAAAATGGTATAGTCCTAGTAGCAAAAACAAAACAAAAACAAACAAAAAAGTACAGCCTAATTACTATTTATAAAATAAAATATATTTTTGTTTTGTCAACCCTGTCAAAGTCACCACTTTTACTTATTAAACATCAACATTTGGATAAGGATGAGATCAGTCAATTGTTAATCTCAAAGAAATTAGTTTTTTTTCATACTGCTGAAAATAAACAATGTAAAGCCTCTGTGTGACTAACTGTATGAAGTTGAGGTAAGACCTAGATTTAGCACAAAAAGTAAGGAAATTTATACTCGGAGGATTATTTCTTTGCTGTAACAATGCTTCTTGGCAATAAATCGTATACTTTGGAAAGCCTGTTTATTTCACTTGTTAATCTGTACATTTCCAAGGAATAGCATAGTATTTGGGTTGAAAATAGTGAACCATAAACTTCTGCCAAATCTTCTCTGTCAATGCTAAACTTTTTATTCCATTATTGGCTCTTGTTTGGTGTTGTTTGGTTGATTGGACCTCCTCCATACCTCCAATTTTCTTTGCCAAATGTTGTGTTAAAAAAAATGTTAAATTTGCTTCAAATGTAATCGTAAATCATTTTTATGACCAAAACAGAACAGGATCAGTAGTCGATTCGCAGACAAGCTTCATCTGGATTAGTCCAATTTAAGGCCAGTGTGTCAGTGAGCACAGGATTAGTTACTGCAAACATGCACACAACCACACAAAATAGCCATAACAGGTGGACTGGTTTGGAGGGGCAGAAAGGGAGAGAGAGAGAGAGAGAGAGAGAGAGAGAGAGAGAGAGAGAGAGAGAATTACAGAATTGAGCGTCAGGATTAAGCACAGTCTGGACTCATTGCTCTCCATTGATTCATCTATTCAAAAATAGTCCGTCCATTAATTCAGCAGCGCATGCTGCCCCCTCCCATAGTTCAGTCTTTTAGATGCAAAATTCATCAGGTATGCTGAGCAAGTCCAATGACACTTGACTCAGTGAGACTTGCTCAGAGTTTATGAATAATAATTTTACTAACAAATTCATTTCTCCCTTTTGATTGTATTAATATAGGAATAATCTGCATCATAAGTATGCACTTCAAGTGGTGAATACAAGATGAAAAGCACAAAGGGAGGGTTATGGATTTCTCTCACTGGTCCTCCTGCACACCACCAACTGCTCAGAAGAAAGTGAAAGAGACACAGGGAGGTTGTGGGCAGGAGGATGCAAAGAGATACAGACAGTAAGACAGCCTGAGAGAAAGGAAAGGAAGGCAGGGAGACAGGAAAAGAGAGTGGCGGAGGGGGGGCAGGGTGAGAGACAAGACGAGACAAGAAGGTGGTTGGAAGCCAGCTGTTACTTTATGATGATCTCCTGTCTCGCCCATTTTGTCACAGATACTCTCTCACAGACACTATTTAAAGCCACGGGATTACATGCCTGGTTGCTGTAAAGGGAACAAAAGTTGAATCATAAGGTGACCAGAACATGCAAGTCAAAATGGAGTTTTCACAGAGAGAGACACAGACTCCCTAAAATCCTGTCTGTGTTGTCTATACTGCCTCTCTTTCACTTTCCCCACAACTAGCCATTTGTCTCTGTCTCCCTTATGTCTGCTCTGTATTACTTCCTGTATTCTCCGGGATGTGCACTCTCGAGGAGTCAGCTATGTTTGAGCCTGGAGAAAGATCTAATTTTGCAGGTTCTGCTCTATTTCGCTATATCTCTGTGGTACTTTATGTTGTCCTTAGAGCACTGCAGAAGAAAAGGAACAGTAGTAGCCTAAGTACCCACCGCATGCACAAAGAATGGATTTTTCCTTTTTTTTTTTTTTCTTATTCTTTTTTCTTTTCTTTTTTTTCAGCACTTCAGGTCGAGACCCAAAATAGGTTGTGGAACTTTCCCTTGTGGTATCCTGTATGACAAGAGCAGCACTACGCTTTAATGAACCTTGTTTTCAAGGCAACAGACTTACCTCTTTTTTTGCTTTAGAAACTTTTTAGAGCTTCAGTAGGTGAAATGAAAAAAAAAGAAAAAAGCAGTTCAGCTTCCCCCTCTAAATAGACTCACAATCATCCATAACAGCAAGGACAGGACTGTTAAGGAACTCAGAACTTATTGTTAAAGCTCCAAGTATGTAGAGCCAAATAGGGCACCTTTCTTCCCATTACAACCTGAGCCGTCCCAGCACCAAAGTGAAAGAGTCGTTTCAAAAGAATCCTGTTTTTTACCCCTGCACCAGAACCAGGCTATTTTTCAGAGAGAGTGCAATAACACCATGGTTATGCCACTTCCATTGATCCCAATGGTGTTCTGTCGCCCAGAGATGCAGTGAATAGGAGTGTCACAACACATCACAGTGAATCCTATCCTCTAACACAAGGCTCTGAATGCTTGTACGCTTGAACTAAATGGACGTCCAACCACGTTTTGTACACAGTCCACTAAACAAGCACTGCCTGTTGTTGGTTTCCTGGTTTGTGTCACTGTTTTTTCCCCTTGTGTGGTGTTTGCAAATGAAAGGAAAGAAAACAGACTGAAGGAGTGGAGACACTTAATGAATACAGGTGCTCTCACACAGGGGATGACACGCAATTGAATAGCTTAATGGGGATGAAATTGATGTGAATGAGATGCAAAGCCTTAACACTGACTGGATTTCTAACCATTTAACTGGCTATAGAAGATCTTTGTAACATGAAAACAGAATATCATAAGAACATTACTGTTTAAAGGACTATTTCTTTTTAAAGGGTGTTGTAAAAGATGCTTGCCAATACTAGCTTATACTTGCCAATTCAAGCCCATTAGTTGAGAGACCTGGTGGAAAACTACCAATTTAATTTAATTTGATTTTATTTAACTAACTTCAAGACAAAAAATCTTACACTAATAGACCCCTTCGCTGTTTGTAAACATTGATGATGTTTCTATGGGTGTGCACCCACCCTGGCAACAAAAGTGCTGCGGAGTACAATGGCTGGTCAAGCGATGTGAGGGTATTAACCATTAAAAAACACATTTTTTTACATAAATAACACCAATTTGATGGATGGTAAACGACTCCGGGGTTCGTGAGAAATCAGTGAGCAGATGAAAAACATCAACAAGTGGACAGAGATTCAGTGGACAGACATTCTTAGTGGAGAAATCCAGTGTGTACCCCAGAGAGGAGCTGAAACACACAAGTCACTCCATGCTTATGACTGCATTATCCGTTGACACTGATCAGACTGTGAAATATAAAGACATGAACTGTGTCAATAAAGCAGAAACCCTCCCAAACCAAAAAGAGCTCACAGAGAGCTGAGTCTGAGACCTGGGTCATAATAAAGGATCCAGAAAACCAGGTCCAGACAGAGAACTGCTCCCAATCTATCAGAATATTAATGCTTTGATATTTTCATATTACTAATCAGACTGCTTCATAGTTTGATAATATACCGTAGTTTAACGTTGAACTTCAAATCTGTTTCTGTTCATCATCATTTATAGCGTCACTTATTATTTCCTCTCCATAGTGAGTCCATATTTGGTCATAACCTCGGCTCCAAACCAACTTTTTCATCAAACACTCAAAGTAAAAACTGGATTTAGAATATAAGCAGTTAATGTTGATTATTGGTGCTCAAACCTGGTTAACTGAGGTTGGATAAAGAAGAAACATTTAATAACACAGCTGCAGACGGCGCTGGTGTTTCAGTGTAAAGTGTGACCCTGTTAACTGGAGACTCTCAGCTAACCATCACTGACACATTCAGCTGAGAGTCTCCAGTTAGCAAGGTCACTCTCTACTCCAAAAGACCAGTTGCTCTGTAACACTCAGAACTCAATAGACGTTGACTCCATGGTGAATTATTGTTTCTGACAACTGACCACAGAAGAACAACGGGACATTTTTATGCTGTTAACAGACTGAATTTAATGTTTACAGAATGATAACTCGTCTGAATGAATGGACCTAAACATCACTTTCGTGCCCAAATGCGTGTGCATCTTTATGATGAAGTTGACTCTGAACGGGTCTGTATCATTTCAAGTTTATCTAGAAGGCCGGTGATTGGGTGATTGGTTGGGACTGCTGGACCAACCAGAGTAGAGCGGTATGAGCATTATGTTGTGGTGAGGCACTTGTATATTGCTTAGCCAGCTATGTTGAGAATTACTGGGGAAGGGAGCTGCTCCTTTGGTGTTCTGTTTTAGACAGGTATTCATATTTTAATTTAGTAATTGTAACACAGAATTGAATTTTTTGTTATCCTTGCTTGTTCTTTTTGAACAGCGCTCCCTACTCCTTGTTTGTTTGTCTCAAATTGTGTTAATTGCATATCTTTATTTCTTTTGTTATAAATAACTTTTGGTTGCATCAAACAACCAGGGTTTTTATGTTGCTCCCTTTCACCCTCAAGAGCGGGGTTGTAATAGAATACAAGAAAACACCTTTATGAGCTGGTATACTCAGAGGAAGAATGAGACCAAGTGGACCAAAAGAGAGAGGGAAGAAACTTGTTTTCACTCACTGAGCAGCAAAGAGATAGTTTAAGTTCTCATTTTAGTGGCGCATGTTGTAGTCTTTGCTTACAAACCAAGAAAATCTATGTACGAGACAACTTGAACCTTCACTGGGATCTTGAAGGACATAACTTGCACCGACAACAAGTGCATAACTGAGACATGCCATCCTTCAGTTTCCTTAAGTTTCCTTTCAGTTTGTCACTTTTATATGGGGACTCTGTTGGAATGTGAAAGGGAGTTCATTTAGCCCAACTCAACATTTTTGAAGTTCATGACTGCAAATGGAAGTGAAAGCATTTGGCCAATTTTCAACCTCCCTCCATAGTTCACACTTAATTTTAACCCTAAAGTCAGATGTTGCAACAGAAACTTGAATTCGTCCGAACATTATGTCTGCCGCTGAGTATCATTGGCTGTGAGGCTGAAGAAGTTTTTCTATTTGACGTGTGTATGGAGCTTTTACTGCTTTCTTCGGTCAGCCTGCTTTCTTGACCTGCAGCTGAACTTTCACACTTAAACATGAATTTACCATTTTCATGACACTCTTCATGCTCATGTGCATTCGGATCCCAGAGGGGTCGATTGCAGGCCGGACACTAACAAGCCACATGCCTCACAGTTCTACTTTATTGATGCCAACGGGAGTTATTGTCTAGAGAAGCTGTGTTTGCATACATGGAGAGTACAGTATAGAGCTGAGTGTGTTGGTGTGAGCAGACGAAGGAGCCTTCTAACTGGGAATCATCACCTTACACCTGCTTCAAATAAAAAATGTGACAACACTCACTGTTAAAGAAAAACAAAAACAAAAAAACACTCCACAAGGAGATTTTTTGACTCCGAGCAGGGAACAGGAACACCCCCACTGGTGCTGCATTATTTATGTTTATTTTAGTCCATGTTTGTACTGAGTAAACTATTGCAGACTAAGGTAACTCTCCAAGGTCTTCCCTTCCCAAAGACTCAGGATTGTCGCTGTTTTTGTGCTCTGCATCTGAAAACTTAAAATGGAAACTGAAAATATTTGGTTGGAAATGTCTGAATCCACACAGCACTCCAGCAATGTGTTAAGTTGTATTTTACCCAAGTGTGTGCATAAATTGCACAAGTGGGCCTATTTTTCATGGAACTGGGGGTTTGTGGCGAACACACAAGCCTTATCCTGGCACACGGATACACGATGAGATTTTAGACCAGCACACTTTTGGCACAACTTGGTGCAAAAAAGCCTGAATACATTAATAGCAATTACACCACTTTCACACATTCACACACACACACTAAGCTGTTTCAAACCCACAGCACACACAGTGGCTATAACTAACATTTGTCTTGGCATGCATGCAGCCGATTAGAAAGTCTGGCAGAGTGAACGAGAAAGCGCACAAACACATACACGTTACACACACGTAAACATTACCATAAATGTGTCATGGAGGCCTCCATTGGATTGTGTCTTGGCTGTCGCAATGGTTTGGCCATGCATTCAAATGAGTGCGAGATCTGGCGCAGAAATGTAGGAGAAAAGATGTTGTCTTGCCGTAGCCCAACAGGCTTCAACATCGTTGCTAGGCAGTGATGATTCCCTGCTTGTCTGTGAAGTCTGCCTGTGAGGGAGAGAGAAAGAGAGAGAGATGTGTCACGTGTCTTTATTCAAAGTGACAGCTGGCAGTGCATATTCAAATATCACAACACATGTAAGTGCACACACTCACACACACACATACACATGCACAAACCTAAAATCCTCCAGTGCGTGATGACAGGCTGCAACTGTCAGCATGTCCCGCTGCAACATTCACTCACTACCCCTCACTCTCTCCCCATCTCCCTTTACTTCATCCCCACATCCCTCCTCTCTTCCCTGCCTATAGCTTTCTTTTTTTCCAGCAGCAGCATGTGGGTGACTCCTCTCATCCCCGCAATCCTGTCCCATCCTTTCTCTCTGAAAGCCCCTCTAGTTGTATTATAAGCCTCGTCAAAAGGTTCTGCTGTGACAGTTGTTGCAATGAGACTGTTATGAATGTGTCTTTATGTCTGCAGGGAAATGGGTCATTTTTTTACCAGCCCTGCCCGTGTTAACAGCTGCACTGTGGAAACCCTTGTAGAGGCTTCAAATTTCTATTACAGACTTAAGTAGGCAGAGAAAAGAGTGAGACAGTGAGCACGCCTAGACTTACAGCCATTAGAAATGAGCCCGAAGCAGCTTCTTGTCTGCGTGTTGTTTGGAGAATCAAGAGATTTTCTGCACCAGAGAAAAAAAAAAAAGTGTGGTAAGGCAGCCTTCATCACTATTAAGTAGTAAGATATAAGATGCATAATCCCCATTGGGCGCCTGCCATAGTCACGTTGGATATGCAGCTTGCAAAGAGTTTGTCACATCATTATAGATACAAACATTGTATGCAAATGCTTATAAGTAGCCTGGCTATCGTAGAAATGTTCATGGCAGCAAACCCAGAGTGTTCAAAATTCAGTATATGTCAGTGTAGTTCCATACAGATCGTCCCTCAGGTTTATGATAAGGAGTTTGTAAAGTTTAAAAACTGTCAAATAAAAGTGAAATTAAAGGCATTTTTAAGAATTCAATGAAGTGCAAGTGTGGTAAAAAGTACCACAAGGCTAAATGTTCTTACTCGCGTTATCCACCAGCATTTCATTAAGCATTAACTGAACACGGCAGAAGACGAGAAAGAAGACTATTTGCCTGTTTTACCTTGCTGTCTTTTTTTTTCCCAATTTTTTTTTTTTTTTTATTGTTTTCACATATCAGTGACAGTTCCATTTAGAATCATCCGTACAGAATCTTCTTATTTTTATACAACCAACAACAAATCAAAGAAAAGGTGAAAGAACAAATAAAATAATGAAAGTAAAAAAACAACATACAAACAACTGAACTCTTGAAGCCCACCCAAGGCCCTCTCCTGGCACACATCCCCTTCCTTCACAGAAGAGAAAAAACAAGATAAAATAAACAGATAAATCAAGGTTGACAACAATGGAATCTAAGTTGTTTTAAAAAAAAAAAAAGATCAGGAATTCCCAGGTTAGATTTACCTTGTTGTCTTACATACTTGGATTCTGATTGGTCAGACCTTCAAAGATTTGATGTCACAGCAATGAAAAGCTGTTTCTTGCCAGGGCTCTGTTTACATTTTACCCCCCATTTTACTCCCACCAAAGTCACAGACACATCACAGAAGTAAGTTCAGAGAGTGTGGCAGCAGCCTCGTTGAATAGGGACATTTGGTTTGTTTTTCTGTCCTCTGGTTGTGCAGATAGTAGAGGAAGTTCAAGTGATACAAGTAATGAGATGACTTTGAAAGGTGATGGAATTGTGATTACTAAATTAACTCAAGTATGACAGATTAATGCAGTCCAATTGACCTATGGCTAAGCCATGCCCCCCGTCACTTGATCGGGCAAACAATGAACATTCAGTGAAAGGTTCTATTGGAGGTGTCACAGTAGGAGACATTTCGCAGGACGTCATTGATGATTTTTGAAGATCACATATCATCTGAAAGTCACCAAAAGGGTCTAAAATACGTATTGGAGGGATTTATGAATCAATTTACTTTTTAGAATGTTGATAAAAAGCTTCAGTTACAAGACAAAACTTGCAGGTCCCAGAGCAAACCTGATATACCACATCTGGTTACCATCAGCATCTCAGACAACAAGACAGAGGATCAGCATCAGTCAGGAGAAAAATCTAACCTCCTTTTCACCATCTTTACCAAGAGTGTCTCTGTTAGTTTGGAGCTACAGTTTTTACATTGAATCATTCAGCAGAACGTTTGTCAACCTTTGTTCTCTCGGCTATTACAGATACGCTAATGAAGCTAAGCTCCAGAAGCTAACGTTAGTTTAACTAGAGCCTTTTGGACAACAGCTAACAATGATGGACGATCACCAAAGTCAAAATCTAGAACAAAACAGACCAATGAACTCCAACAAACAAAGAGACATGATAAACACCACATCTAGGAGCTAACGCTAGGCTAACTGTAGCTAAGATTAGGCTAACGTTAGGCTAACATTAGCTAACATTAGAGAAAATCCCAAACTGTCCATCAGGCTGCTGTGGCTGTTCTAGTGTTAAAGATAACTTAAGATTTCTTTCCAGCAAAGTGACAATTTGGTGCCTAAAATATGATGTTGACTTACCTTAGAACAGATCCTTGATTTTATTTATGTTGAGTTGATGTTGCAGTCTACTACACAACACAAGACACTTTTCTCGGTTGAGATGTGGCTTAAGGAAAGGGTAAAAAATACACCCCGTTGCCCATCCCATCAGGATACCTTGTGTTGGAGTTGCATGTACTCCATGAACACCATTTGACCATCTTCAATCTTAAAATCCCAGAAAAACCCCATAAAATCGAACAAAAACTAACTCCCTGTGATGCATTTCAACAGATGTCCGCGCAGAGAATGTCGGAGTGTATGAGAATGGCTACATGCACTGTGACTGGCTCATCGCCTTTAGGGCGGGACTTAGCCATAGGTCAATTATAGTAACACTTTACTTTGTAATAAGCCACCCCAAGACTTTAACCTAAACCTTTATATAGAAGAATTTAGTCCATTGGTTTTTCACTAGAATTGATGACAGTCAGGTTCATTGCTTTTATTTCCTGTTGTTCTTTATGGAACTAAAAGTAAAAAAACTAACTGCAAAGCATGTCAGAGTTTGCCTCCCCATCTTCTTAGCATTATTTCTGCTCTGTCATGGAACTGAAGACCGATGACATCTGTCCACCAATTTCTATCACCAGCAAACATGATACACATTTTAAGTATTGCAAATGACATCGATACATTTTGTTATAATACGTCTTGTCTGTGCATGAGTGTGGCATAATCATCCTTAAACAGCTCACTGAGCTTCAAAGGCTTTACTGTGGCCGCCTGATCATGAACTACAACTATAGGAGCTTATGCAAGTGCATGCTGCAAGCTCAGTGCTCATCTAGATGTAATTTGATATATGCTAATGGGTGCCCTTGATAGTTCCGTCCATGTATGTTTGTCTGTGATCAAGGCCTAAACAGTAAGATATTCATCCAGTGTGTCCTCTACCATCATCTCTGTCCATCACATTCAGTTTAATCAGTGATAATATGGGGTAGAGTGATTTATCCAAAGATGTCAGCTCTCACTACTGATAGGCTTACACTTAGCAGGGAGCATATTACACACGCACACACACACACACATATATCAAACACATTTTCAGTATTGATTGTTGAGCTGCTGTGTAAATGTAAGTGGTTTTATAAGTGATCAAGACACGCACAAAACATGGACACAGATAAGTGTTGTATTAAAGTGGGCTTTTAGGCTGTCTTCTCCCCCTGCACACACACACACACACACACACACACACACACACACACACACACACACACACACACACACACACACACACACACACACACTCCATCAGTGTTATTTTGTTAACATTTTATAACAAAGTAATCAAACCTGAGAAGATACACTATCGTGTGGGAAATACCCTCTTTTTTTTTTTTTTTACATAATTCTGCAACATTAATACACTTCCTCACCACAAAAAGCATGAACACACAGAGTATGATCTGCATTTTATTCAGTTTTATAAATGAAACAAAGCTGCTTTAATTTTTAACACTTCAATGAACTCCAGGGCCTCCATCCAGCCATTCATCCAATTAATCACAACAGCCAAATGGTCCACTGTTTAATTAAACCTGACCTGAGAAAATGATTGAAATACAATACTTTTGTTATGATTGGACTCTTAGGTAAGGGAACGATGTCACTGTGACTTTAATTTCTTAGTTTGAAGCCAGAGGTAACAGTTAGCTTTGGCTGCAGCTTCTAAACTATTTGACGTTGAAAACAAAAAGGCCAGATAGATCAAATTAACGTTTTACTGTTTTGTTTTGTTTTCTTTGTTTTACTAAATAATGTATATGTGCACAGTCATGTAGGAGGCAATTCAGTCCATCCATTTTCTTTTATAGTTCAAACTATACAGAGTCACAAGAGGAGGCAGATCCAGGTTGCCATTGCTGAGAGATAGGGAAACAGCCTGGACATGTAGCCAGCCTATCATGAGTCCAACCTAAAGATAGACAACTGTTATCGTACACGGCCACACCTACCACAGGAAATATGAGAGTGCTTATTAAAGAGGCAGTTTGAAGTGGATGGCGTGCACATAGTTGTGATGGCATGATTTTTAACAAGGAGTGTGTTTGTTTTAGAAACGGATGGAGATCGGATCTTCTTTTTAGCACTACTTTTTCTTTTTCTGTTCCAGAATTTTGCTGGAGGTAGTAAATGTGGATGTATAGAAAGTGTTGTATGCCAGTCAGTTAACTTTAAAAACTCATTATTTCAAAGCTTGAGTTCAAGATTCCTACAAGGCTCCAGTTTTCATAATACATGAACAAAACAAGTGTACAAGATGTGTAACTGCTGGAACCTTGGGCTTCTGAGACCTTTCATTTCATATGGTCACAGAAAATTGAGTTGTTTCCTACTTTCAACAGTCTGTATGCCTAACCAAGATCAATATCAGCTCGCTCAAACTTCTGTCTATACAAACAGAAACAACATTGCTGTAATTTCTCATAGTCTGCTGAAACTAAGGGAATAAGAGTGTTTGCCAAAAGCTTAATGAATTGCAGTAAAATTGTCCTCTGCTGAGGTTCTGGATGTTACTGTCGCTATCAGTATAATATTGACGTTTTATCTGTCAAAGGACATGTAATGACAGCATTTTTACATTAGTTTCAAGGCTTTTTATCCCTTAGTTCGGAGAGATACAAGAGCTTACCAAGCTCACCTGCTTAAGTGCAACTCTGCTGCTGTCCAAATAATATCATGTGTTTCAGGAAACACTGGTAAGAGACAAATCAACTCTATGTAGATCAAAATATGCTCAACGTGTCAACTGTAAGGCGACAAGGGAGGTAGATATCTAAATGAAAGTTCAGCTAGTGATCCACTCTATGACTCTGCAAATTGTTTATCATCAATCTGTAGACACATCTGAAACCTCCCAAAAGTTGCATATCATCTGTTTCATAGGTTACAGTGGCAAACCATCTGACAATAGGTTGCAACTGTATAAGTTAAAATAAAATACTTTATAAAACATTTCCAAGTTGGTATAAATAGCATAACATTGTACCAGTGAAATAGCTGTGCTCCATGTGGTGGGAATTTTAGACCATCTCCAGCCCACCATGGTCTAATAGCTGGCATCATTTTGGCATTTTCATCTTCCTACTGCAGGACAAAATCCAGCCCAGTCCATGTACAGTTAGGATTAAGTATGTGCTTAGCAGATTTTGGACAGATGAAGGGTCGACTCGAGCTGCTTGAGTGAGTGGCCCATCAGTCCCAGTGTGACCTTGTGCAGTGGGAGCTTAGACGAGGAGCGGAGTGGAAGATGGAGCTCTTAGCTTATATAAGTGGTGTCACTTTTTGACTTTGCTCCAGTGCTAACTGGACTGTCCTGGTTTGATCCCCTGTAAAAAAAAAAAAAAAGAAAACAAGATTGCTGCTTCTATTTGTGTGTTTGATATGTAAAAGAGGTGAACACTGTGTATGGTTTTTTGAGTTATTCTGTCTGAGCAAGAGTTGGAGAAAAAAGATACAAGGAATACCAAGTGTGTGTGTGTCTAAGTTTGTGTTTGTGTGCTTCATTAATGGCTTTTTCGGGGACATGTGTCTCAGAGCTGCCTGCAGACATCAAGGGAAGGAAAAAAGATGTTAAAGAAGGGAGGAGGAGGAGGAGGAGAGGGACAGGCTGAAAGAGGGAGGTTGACAGTGGGTGGAGAGAGATCAGAATCCATTTATTTGTGGTTATAAAATCTGTTCCATTCTCTGACATTTTTTTATGTGTATGTCCCTGCTGAGTTCAGGGTTTGGAATGACATTCTGTTTTCAGTGTTCTTGCTTTATGTGAGTGTGTGTTGGTTTGTGAAAGGCTTTAAATGCCTCTGATGCTGTCTGCTGTTTAGTTTTAGCTTAGGTAAGTAGTCTTTTTTTTTTTTTTTTAATGGGATGGCCAACATCAAACTCGGGTTCACTAAAGCCAAGAAAAGTGCACAGAGTTTTAAATAAGGGTGATCTATACTGCTAATTAAAAAAGTCCACAAAATGTTCACTCCAGGACCATAGGCAAAGAAAAACTGTTGAAATGTAAAGGCCTCTTTTAAGACAAGTTAAAGTATTTGTCAGATCTTGTTAGTAACTGTGCCTTTGGATTTAAGCACTAAGTGTGATAGTTGAGAAACATATTTAAAACTGTTTTCCAATTATTAGCACTCATGAACGCAAGACTTGTTTTCCTGAAGCGATACTGTCACCAGTCTGAGTCCGACTTTAAATAATTGATTGAGCAGATCCGAGGTACTGTAGTGGATAGAGAACAGGGCTGCACCATTTGAAATTGAGCATTATTTCAAGGGTATCTGTGATGACAGCAGTGTCATGCACATGCTGACATTTCACAGGCAGGTGACACACAGTCTCTACTTGCACAGCGGCTATAGTTCACTCTGTGCTCTGGAGAAGCTCAGCACTAATGAGATACCAGAGGGATATCTCTAAAAATTAGTAACAAAAAGAGGCAGCGTGATGAGTTTTAAGGTGAAATGCCTGACATTGCAAATTGCATGTGCAATGCCAGGCAAGCTATGAGTGATTAGTCGTGTTTGAAATGCTAAAAGTAACTGAACTATGTTCACTTCATTATAAAGTCAAACAGTTGTTTAAGACGTAGCTTTAGCATTACCTGTGTCCCCTGATTCACACAAACTCCGTCAGCGCCGCGGTCCGTCAGCACGAGCCAATTCACACTGCATCCGTCTCAGGAGCGGAGCGCAGCTCAGCGTACTCATAGCAGCTGGATACAAGAGATCACAGGAGAACCACATGTTGTCGTAACCAGTGTCGTAATTTTGAAATACGAGGATAATGTTACGATCAACGGGCTGAAAATGGTGCTTTAGTTGGAAAGGACCGGAAACTCTGATCGTTTTTCGTGTCTGTTTTCCTGTTTGGTACGATCTGCTCTGTGGAGATTGACGCGTCTCTGCAGCGTACTCCGGCAAGAATAGACTCGCAGCGAAACAGCCGTGAGCAGCCGTAGGTAGCACGCGCCGGAGACGGACCGCGGCTGTGTGAATGCACTGATTGACTTGAATGCCAGCGAAATACAGTGCAGTGCGCGGCACTGACGGACCGCGGCGCTGACGGACCGCGGCGCTCACGTTGTATGTGTGAATTGGGGTGTTTCATCTTCGTTCACTTGCTAATGTACAGCTATTTGCTAGTTAGTGATCTGAAAGCAGCAAACCCAACAGCTGCTATGGGATGCATGTCTTCAACAACATACCTTGCAGTGATTTTGTTTAAAGATTGTTGAACCGGAGGTGATTTGAAATCAATCCTTGGCTGTTTATTTGCCGCTTCTCCTTGGTCTCCTTGGAACTAGTGCAAGCTGCATTTGAGTAATTGGTGTTTTAGTGCCAGGCTCTCAGGCAACTGTCTGAGCAGAAACATGTTACTCAATGAGGTGCTCCGAGAGATTAGGATTACTAATCTCTGTGATGGATAAAGTTATCTGTCAAGCACGTAGACTGTAACCCACCACTTTATTGTTGCTCTTTTCTTTGAGGAGGGAAACTGAACATGAATGAGTTGATCCATTTTTCTTAGGCTGGGCCATGTGTGAGGGTTATTCTCTCCATAACTCGGCTGACTCGTCCCGTCATCCTCTCTCGCTTCAACACTTTTTTTATTTTTTGTTTTTCTCTTTCTATCGTCCTTTCATCTGTCCCTTGCTTCTAAACTTTTGTCTGCATGCAGCGCAGCAATATTTAAAGCCCTAGAATGCAGAGACTTCATTGGCTGAGAAGCGTCATTTGGGATGACTTAACTCAGATGGTCTGTGCGTTTCCAGCTTTGCTCAGCCAGCACCAGATGCACTTTAAAGCTGCGCCGGTGACAACAGAAGTCCGTCAAATTTAAAATCTGGGTCTATATAGGATGGCGTTGGCAGGATGAAGGTATGGAATAAAAAGTGAAATAAGAGTATGCAGGTGTCCGTTGACAGCTTGTCACACATGGGGATATTTTTGGCTCTGGAGAGACCATGTTTTTTTGTTTGTATGTTTTTTTTTAGAAAGTTATAGGCATGCATCAGAGGGTTAAAAGTTAGTGAACAAATATTGAAATGTTTTACAAAGCATAATAAAAAACAACACTTATTCATGAACCCTCTCCTGCTCAGGTGCATGTCTCTGAAGTGGACATGTCAGTAGTATTTACCATGACGTGTGTCGCTGACCTCTTGGCCAGGTCACCCTTGTAAAAGAGATCCTGATCTCAATGGTTTTTTTTACCTGGTTAAATAAAGGGTTTAAAAAAAAAAAAAAAAAAAAGTAACTTTTCAAAAAAAAAAAAAAAAAGCAAATATTTTGGGGGAAAAACAACGGTAACTTCAGAAAATAGCAAGAGATCTTCACATTTGCAGAAAAGATGGAGTTATTATGTAAGGATCTTCTTACAAGTTTATGAAATGATGGAAGGCTGGGCCTCAAACACCAAGGTCTGCCTATAACTTCCCCTGACTGACCAATCAGAGGGAATGGAGTGTAAACCAGTAGCTTAAACAGGGCTGATTTTTGTTGGTGTTGATGTTGTTGTTTTCTTTTTGTTTTGTTTTTTTAAACACTAGTGTCAGACTTTTTTTAAAGCTGTAAATCAATTAAAAGCTGCTCTGAATGGACCAGACAGACAGTCTTAGAAAGTCTTAAGATAAGGACACTACCCCCCACTTTAAAGATAGATCAGATTCTATGGGCTATATTAGAAACCTTTAACAAGGTCACAGCAAAGTGATTTACCCTGTTGTAATGCTGTGCAAATTCAACTCTTTAAAATGCCATCAGGCTTACTTAAAGATTTACAGTTAGTGCTGCTGGAAGCAGGCGCTCTCTCCCCAGTACTAAAAAAAAAACTAATTATAGCCAAGCTGCAGCTTCATCAAAAGGCCTGTGCCGGATAGAAAACACAGGCCTGTAATCATTTAGGACTGTAAAGAAATGACAGCAGGCATTAGAGAAATGCTTTATCAAACAAGCACTTCTTCTTTGCTAAGGCTGCTTTTTTACATATGGTTGTGCAGCATTTAACCATTGTAACAGCCAACATCTTGTTGCAACATAAATAGAGGCAGGATCTTCAATTTAGCTCCATGTAAAATGCGAATCACAAAGTTATAGAAAGTGACTTCTTGAAGATTTGTTGTTTTTTTTTTTTTTCCTATTTTAATTCAAATGCATTTCAGTATCAGACAGACTGCACAGAAGGCTTTTTGTCAATACCAAGTTTTGTTGTTGGACTTGGAGTTTTCACCACCAGCCACGGTTAAAACAATCAAACACCTGTGTCCCCTAATGCTTCAATTTGTACAGCATGTTTTTATTTTTTATTATTCTTTTTTGTTTACACCGAAACTGATTTCCCGTCATCAAAGACACAGGGCCTGCAGCAACAGCAACACTGGAGACCAAGCTACAGATAAGAAAACACAGGTGTTATTGTACTTACCATATTCTGCATTTTAAGGCTGGTTTATGCTTCATGCAGCGGAATAGAAAAAGCTATTTAAATGTCTACATCTGTTGTGCGCTCCCTGGGCCACGGTGCAGACAGGCAGGCTGAGTCAGAGGACTTATTACGCGCTGAATTCCACTGTTGACTGTGGCATTAGTGCTTACCTTACTGCATACATTTTTGACAAGCACACTGTGCCACTGTGAATAAGTGTGATGCATAGTCGGTGTCTGTGTGTGTTTGATCCGTGTCTCTGTTTAAATGACCTAGAAATGCATCTGTTGCTGAACAGTGTTTTATTTAATGTGAAAGCAGAGAAGCCAAGGGTTGCCATTAGGAGGGAATGTGTCGGGGGAGTGTACGTGGGAGAAGTCTGTGGTGCAGTCTTAATCATTATTGCCCATATTCCCAATAGAAAATTAGTTTATAGCAAGGCCGGCTATTCATATTTTCTATGTGAAGAAGAGGATAACAGGTTTTTGTAATTAGACGGGCATGTGTGAATATATTTTCCTCTTTAGAAATTCATGTCATTAATTAAATCAGGTCTTTCCAGAAACTACCGTTTTTAAAGCACATTTGAAACTCTATATTTAATCAAAGTATCTGGGTGGTTTAAATGAATGTGATTCACTGCTGCGCTAAACACTTTTAGTTTCTCTTAGTGATTTGTTCATAATTTATCTGAAAATACAAGGCATCAATTTAAATTCCTGTGCCCCTCTTAATAACAGAATTTCTATTTTCTGTTATAGCTCTGCCTCTTACAAACATGGACTCTGTGAATTATGTTTTAATGATTTAATGAACTGAATAATAGAAAGCAGCTCATGTCTCCAGCAATATTTTCTAATGTGTTTAAAAATGCATGCGGCATAGACTGTTATTTCCAATTATCTCTCATCCGCTGACTGTTTTAGATCGATGCGCGCACACAAATACACACACACACATACACTTAAAAAAATCACAACATATTTCTTAACACGGAAATGGGGATATTGCTTTATAGCATGGGTCATGTAATGTGTTAATTATGTTTAGGTTTGTAGCTTGTATGCACTTACGATAGGTAACTAATGGATTTGTGTGGGTTACATTTGTGTTTGCTGATGATGCGACATGACATGATGATAATGCAAACCACAGCTTATCTCGTGAGCTTCTAATTCATTATCATTAAACAGAGACACAGATTAAACATTATCAGAAGAGCTCAAGGTTCAATAGACAAACCGTTGCATTATCAGATAGGTTACAAACTACTAAACAGTCTGCATGAAAATGTACTATTTGTTTATTTGTTTGTTTGTTTGTTTGTTTATTTTATTTATTATTTATTTTATCACCTGCGACCACAAAATGAAAAAGCAGTAAGGGTAATGGACCATAGACTGTATAAAGAATGGACAGTGCGGCTCCGCATTTTACCATTGTACGGTTTTAAAGACAAAAAACCTCCATCACAGGAGCCGCCATTGGCCGCCATTGTGCAGCCAGAGTCTGCACAGTAGAGACTTATGAGGAACTCTGGGAAAATCTGAGTGGAAACAGGTGACAAAAATATTTATTCATTTATTATTTTTTTATTCAGACCATCTAATCTCTTCTTTACTGTCCATTCCGATGCATTTTATTATTCCTGAAGAAATTACACAAGAACAGAAGCTGTCAATCATCCTTAAACGAGATGTAAAACCACGTTTTTAACCTCTTATAACTAATGAAAAAGAAACAATTCAGAAAAAAAGAGGACCTGAACACAAAGCAGCCCAATAATATCTAACTAGACAATTTCCACGGAAATCGTGAGAGGGGCTCGGGACGCATGCCGGCTGGCATACATACTCTTCTTGATATACTTTCTAATGTGTCCTCTCCCTAACTGTTGTGGGACAATTAAAGCTACTCATGGGTTATAGGTGTGTTTGGTGAGATTGATGTGTGGTTACACATCCATACATGTGGTTTGTAGTTTAACTGAGGTCATATTTAACTCATTCACACAAATGCGCACTATGTGCCCACTGTTACATATAATTTTACACTCTGGAAACACACAAACAGATATATGCATGCTTAGATGTGGTGGGGGTTTTGTCTGAACTGAGGTCCCTCAATCACGATCATAAATGCACACACCAAACACATAGGCGCGCTCCGCGCGCCATTTCAAAATGAAGAACCCCTCTGTGAGATGATTTTAATGGTGTAACATTGATTAACAAAAATACACACACAAACACAAAGAGTCATGCACGCGACACGTGCTTAAATGTGGTGGGTGTCTTGTGTAAACTGAGGTCCCTTAATCACAATCATAAACACACACACACGTACACATAGGCGCTCTTCGCTTTCCTTTTCAGAGACAAGAATCCCCCTGTGAATGGTCTTCAATGATAAAACTTTGTTCAACGAAAAACAGACACACACCTACACACACACACACACACACACACACACACACACACACATACATACACACACATACACACACACACACACACACACACTCTAACACACACACAAAGACATGAGCATTACGCGCTAGAATGTGAGGGTGTTTTGTGTGAAATGAGGTACTTTAAACATCATCAATACAGTCACACACACATACACGTTTGTGCGCTTTACATGCCCCTTCAAGGACAAGAAAACCTCTGTGTTTAAGCTTTCATTGATAATACATTGCTTGAAATTAGTTATTTCATTCAAAAGGAATCCTCACTCTCTCCGTGTGTGTGTGTGTGTGTGTACTTGTTTTGATAATATAGCCAGGATCTCCCAGAATGCCCCAGAATGTCCTTATGAGTCATCATTCATGAAGAGCTGCATGGTTTCCCTCTTCCGCCAGTCCTGCTGTGACTGACTGATGATGTCACGCACTCTGAGAGCTGAGTTTTAGTGAAAAAACTCAAAACTTTGTGTTGCTTTACCTTTGTTTTCTCAAAAACTGTTGAAGATAGCAGAATGCCCCTAGAAATTTAAGCTGTGGACAGATGTGTCAAGATTTTGAACCAAGAATGATGTCTCTAGCTGAAAGTATGGCGAGGCAGGAGCAGTGGGAAATAGTGTGTTTTTTTGGTGTTCTCGGGAAGCCTCCCTATTCATTGTCTATAGGACTTTTTCGTCGGTTTTTCAGGGGTTTTTTTCGGCCAAAAAACACTGAAATTCTTAGAAAAGTCATAGCACACCATTCTGGACCGAGCCGCACGTTTTGATATATAATTTGTTGGGGTTTTCTTAAAGCTCTGGGAGGAGAAGCGGTCCAAAGTTTTGTCCTTATGAGTCATCTTTCAGAGCCGCGTGGTTTCCATGACGATTTAACTGAGAGCAGCTGTGGAGATCAAGGGACACCTCTTTGTGACAGTTGTTCTCTGCTGTTTTTTGGGATGAGGCATGTGTCCGAACAAATGCTCGCTGTGGCCAAACCGTTATAGCTATCAGAAAAACGAGCGCACCGTGAAAATCCAGACGGGCGGAGGAATCCGTCAATGTGCAGTTTATATTTGTAGGGTCAAGAATTTGCCCTCACGGCCGAGTTGAAAATGAGTGACCCTTTTCTGAAAAACCCAAGAGATTCATAATGAAAGTAAATACAGAGAGGTGGTCAGGTTTGGCTGACAGTTGGCCCTTTCCTGACTAAGAGCTCCATCCTTTGACTTCAAAGGCTGCTTTGACAGAAGCGCAACGGAAATACCTACGTTTTGATGTAATTTTTATGACCGTGGAGTGAAATTTGTGGTCCCACGAGACATTTGTTTGGGAAATTCCTTGTGTGTCATGAGCTGCTGCTCCCACTCTAACTGATGATGTCACGCACTGTGAGAGCCGAGTTTTAGTGAAAAAACTCAAAACTTTGTGTTGCTTTACCTTTGTTTTCTCAAAAACTATTAAAGACAGCAGAATGCCCCTTGAAACTTAAGTCGTGGACAGATGTGTCAACGTTTTGAAGCAAGAATGACGTCTCTAGCTGAAAGTATGGCGAGGCAGGAGCCTTGTGAAAAAGTGTGTTTTTTTGGTGTTCTCGGGGAGCCTTCCCATTCATTCTTAATGGGACTGTTTCGTCGGTTTTTCGGGGTTTTTTCGGCCAAAAATTGCCGAAATTCTTAGAAAAGTCATAGCACACCATTCTGGACCGAGCCGCACGTTTTGATATATAATTTGTTGGGGTTTTCTCAAAGCTCTGGGAGGAGAAGCGGTCCAAAATTTTGTCCGGAAGATGAAAAAGAAAAAGAAAAAAGATGCGAACGGAAGAACAATAGTGGCTCGTGGCTTCGCCACGAGCCACTCTCCCCCATAGCTTTGCTATGGGGGAGAGTGGCTCATGCGAAGCCCGAGCCCCTAAATATCACCACAGCATATGGATGAGAAACATTTCTACGAGGTGTAATAATTTCTTAAAGTTTGACCACAGCCCATTTGGAATGAATAGAGAGGTGGAGTTTTTGTCTTGTACTGCAGCCAGCCACCAGGGGGAGCAGTTTTTGTGTGACCTCAGTTTGAGCAGAGTGAGATGACGTCCATTTTTTACAGTCTATGTAATGGACGAATGGACGAATGGATGAAATATGCACTCACTTGATAAAGCCAATCTGTGGTGTGACTCCCCTCTGAAATACTCTCTCTCATACACACACACACACACACACACACACACACACACACACACACCAAACGCACACACACCAAACACATACCAAACACAACAACAGTTGTGTGAGATCCTGTGACTGAGTTATCCCATATCCTATTTCCGTAGTGATCTCGTCTACATACTGTGGATGAGATTTTGCTGTGTCAAAAGAGAACAAACATTTACGAGACAGATTTCTGTTTCTTTTTTTGCCCACAACACTGCAGCTCTGCTCTTCACATCAGTATGTAGCGAACTGCAGGGCGATGTTCATCAAACAAAAGGGACAAATTTAAGGACAACTGAGATCACTTTAGATATTTTTGGAAACTGGAGTTTATGTTTTTGAGTTAAGAAGGCTTCCTTTTTTTGACACTGAAGGGATGTAGTTAAGATCAAGTCAGATTTATCAGCGTTTTATGCAAGATATGTTCTACTTCCCTCAATTCTAGGATGATTACTTCTAGCTGTGCTGAAGGAAAATTTGGGCACAAGAAGAACCCAGCGTTACGGGAAATTATTTGGTTGAAGGACAGAACTACTGCACTTGCAACATTTGCAATCCTTAGGTGAAGCTAGGGGATCTGATAGGATATCTTGGCCCTGTCAATGGCCGCATGAATACTGCAGCAGTATTATATGGATGGGCGGTTAGATTGATTGAATGATAGCTGACTGTTTGTCCCTCAGCTGAATTCTGAGCATGTCATGCATCACACAAACACCTTCAAGTGAGGAGACACTTTGATTTATGGGATCTCTTCCCTGTAGTCATAGGCACTTACTGACCAACCAATATCCACTTCAACACCAAAGGTAAGATAGAAACACCTATGTCAATTTGTGTTGACTCACCAGTCAGCTATGTGAGCACCGTTGTGTCAAACACAGAACAGATCTGACAGCCAAGGACCAGGATTGAAACCTCTGTTGAAAACCAAGATCAAATCAAATTATTGGTGCACAAACTTACATTTACTGATCAAAAACATCAACAAAGAAATGTTGAGCAGCTGCTCATTAGGATAACTGAACATATGACGACACATTAACCAGAGACATGCTAAAGACTGGTTTGTACTTCTGCATTGACCCTATATGGTGAAGGTTGACCCTATCATGAGCATTATATACCTGTGTGTTGATGTGTCTCTGTCACTCTGCAGCACCCTGCTGAAATGCTTGAAGGCAGTGTGGCCTCTTTGTTGGTCAGATCGCCTGCTTCTTGTCCAGCTTTGTTTCTGACTGCTTTTTCACATTGACTCTGAGCCTTTTATGTTAATCCTTCGGATCCAAATCCCACCGCCAGGATCAAAATACCACTTATTTTTAAATGACAGGCATTTACAAACTGTTTGTCCAATCCAAAAACTAAAAAAAAATAAATAAAACAAAACAAACAAAAAAAAAAAACTTGGGTAATCGCCAGATACTCAAGTTTCCAAAGGTACCTGAATGTATCACAAGTGATGTTAGCAACATGTGTAAACAGAGCAGAGAAGATGGGAGAATTTCAGCAACATCACTTTGATTCTCATGTCTTTGCAGAAAATGAAACGTTTGCTGTAGATAAATTCTGTAAAACCAAATAATACAGAGCTCTTTAATGCTTTCAGTGAGCCCTGAATGATCCACATTCACCCTGTAGTCGCACTTCAAAAACTCTTTGAATTTTGCTTCCCATGTCGTTGTCTTGCAGGTATAAATTTTCTGCTCAGAGCCGCTCAGCTCTCTGTCTCATTTCTGACAGAAACTTCTTTGCAGATGGACATGATGCCTCTGCAGTGTAGACTGTAAACTGTGTGAACAGTAGTGACAGTACTGACTGTAAATAGTTTATAAAGAGTAAATATCTTGTAATAATGTTGTAATAATTGTTGCATTCTGATGATGTTCTACTGCTCAGGAGACATTGTTGAGTTATCCTGAACCCATAGAGGAGCAGGACTTCATACTGCAGTGAAAAATGAGACCACAGTCAGGAAAAACATTTACAAACATCAACATTTGTAGATTCTTTGAATGTAGAGACACCACCAAGATTTTTCCTCTGTTCCTTAGAGGTTACCTGAAAATATGTTGATACACTCATTCATTATTTTTTCAATTTTTAATCTGAGAAATTCAATTTCTGTTTTTCCTTTTTTGCCTCTAATGATTTATAGCTTTTAAATTTTGTCACACTGCATGAAGACATAATTTAGTGCCATCAGTCTATAGCCATGGTTGTTCTGAATCTATAGAGGTGCAGGACTTCACTTGCTGAGAAAAATGAGACCACAGAGAGTAAAAATGTGACAGAAGCAAAAACACGACCAGAAACTGCTTGAGATCCTGAGGGTTAAAGTTTTGCTACTTTGGAGCTAATAAATGTTATACCAGTCCCTCGGCTTGTGGTCCGCTTGGTTTCTAAGCGTAGTTACATTTAGAAGGAGGTACAGATCAGGCTTTGAACATAAGCCTCGGCATTGGAAAAGAGCAAGGCAGACTTATGGCAGAGGATATGGCGTTAATTTGATACAGAAGTATAAGAAGTAGAGTGAGGCGGTGGAGCTGAGGTATGCATTTGGCCTCTTGGCACATAGTTAAAAAGCATCTGCTTGTCAGTTAAAACAATTGTGCCTCAAATGGTGGAAACGATGTAAAACTTGTGGTCTTAATATGATCAAATCTGATGTCTTACTTGGTAATTCACTCCCATTTCACTGTGAATAAGGGAGAATTCAACTAGTTGGACTGCAACTGTTTTTGTACCATACAGGAAACTGGTTTGAAAATAGGGATTTTGGGCTCCCTGGGCTTTTGGAGCCCATCTCAAGTTGATACTGAAGGTTTTTGGCACTTGGCACACAGAGGTTGCCACTGGTTGAAGCAGTCAACCCCATTCCCCCTTAGGTTAGCCATAGTTATTGCATCCACACTCTGCAACAAATCCTGTTGGTTAAAAGTAGTATCTAAATTTGAAATTTGTGTAGAAATCTGTAGGATGAAAGCAAAGGTAGAAACTTTTCAGGATGTTTTTCAGAGTAACATCAGGAAAATTTTGCAAAAGAAAACGTTAATAAATATTACTGTTTTAAGGAGAAATATGTTGTCACCTAATCCTTCATGTCTCTTACGTGTCTGTATTTTAGACATTGACGGTGTAGAAAGTTTTGTATTTTCTTATGTGTTGTATTTTTATCTTGATGTTTTCTTTCTCTTTTCTTTCTGTGATATGGATCCCATTCGGTCTGGAACAAAGATTATTATTTCCACCATATGACAGGAACATATCATTAGTGGATCATTAAGGAGCCTAGATCACATCAACGACAGCCTTCATCCCTTCTCTCAGAAACCTGCTACAGATGGTAACAAGCCTTATTTTGGATAATTTTCCAGATCGCTTAATCTAACTGATCTTGCTCATCATTCCATGCACAAACCGATCCTTTCTTGGCAGTCTGAGAACCCTTGTGGCACCTTCAGGCATAGCTGGGCAGCAGTGGACCCAGGTGTAGTGAGGCTTTGTGTGTGCATGCTAACCACCTCCAGTACAGTCCCCCACCAACTTAACATGGGAAGCAGGCTGGATGATCTTTTGAACAAGGCCCCCGCAGAACCATGTGAACACTGCTATGATGTCTCAATTGCTAGCAGCTGCCACGGGGACAAATAAGGTGCAAATCACACCCTGATTGTAACTGTGGGATTGGGTTTGTAAACTGCAAGGTTGAGTGGCTTTGTGCTGAGGAGCGATGATGTTAAACATCTTAATTCACAGAGACTGTACAATCGTAGCTGTTCTGTACTCGTGTTTTCTGCTCTCTACTCTTGTATTTGCAGCTAATAGACAGCAGATACACCCAGGTTCTGCACTATCTTGTTTCCCTTTGCTCTCTTACGCTGCCTCGTTCGTGCTCTTTCATTGCTATCTCCCTTTCCATCACTCTCTCTTGGATCAGCCTGAAAACACTTCCCACCTACCACCTCCCGTCACACATTTTAATCTTCAGTCCTCTCCGTGCTGTGTTCAGGGAGGTGATATGCATAAACGCATAAACGACACAAAGTTTTCAAAGTTATTAGTTTTTTCTTTCCACTCTGCTATATCACATTGCATTTTGTGTCGGGTGTAATATTAAAGATGGTTGTGCTCTGTGTGTGGAAGGTGCTGTTAGAGATCAAAGGCTGATGCAGTGTGTGTGTGTGTGTGTGTGTGTGTGTGTGTGTGTGTGTGTGTGTGTGTGTGTGTGTGTGTGTGTGTGTGCAGAGATGGCAACAGCTTGACTTGAAAGAACTAAGAGATTTTTTTGAATCACTAAGATGATAGACACTGAATAACCGTCATACACACACTCTCAAATACTGCCTCACCAGAACACACGAATACACTCTTGCACACACACTCACACACACTTCAAACATTTTTATTGACATATGTTCACTCCTGGAGACTAACAGCAACCCCAACCTCTCTAAACCTTCATCTTCTAGACACTGACAGGTGTTCTTCCTCATACCCTGGAAAATACACACCTGGGAGATCACAAGTTAGATTTTTCCGTCAGCGACTGAACCTGTTTGACCAGCAGGGGTCCTTTTGCACTTCACTTCTCCACTCTTGCTTTGACTCTTTTCCTCTTTTTGTGACGCTTTTCTCTTAAACTCTTTATCTCTTGTTTTAATCTTTTTTTTTTGCAGTTCTCACATCATACACCTTTTCTGGGTGGTTGTGATCTTATTTTCCCCTTGCACCTATCCTATTTCTTACACTCTCTTGCTGTTTCTTTTATCTTCTCCATTTTAATCTCTTTTCTTCCTTTAAAAAAATCCTTGCTGGTTATCAAGACATTAATTATCCAAGCATTTTGAGTGGATAGTCTGGATTAAATAAGTCAGATCTATCCATGATCTTTACTATGTATTCTCTTCAGTGTAGCTGGAGCCTATCACAGCTCTTACAGGTTGAGACTCTGAAGACGTCACCAGCCTATCAAAGAGCTACCATTTGGAGCCAAATAAACATTCACGCACACTCACACCCAAGGGCAATTCAGAGTGACCAACTGACCCAATAAGCAGGTTTTTGGATTGTGGGAGGAAGTCAGAGAACCTTGTAAGAATCTGCGTGTGCACAGGAAGAACATGGAACTTCCACAAAGAAAGGCACCTGCCAAGCCAGGGATTCAAACCAGGAACAGTTTTGCGGTTAGGCAACCAGTGAACCACAGTGCAGTGTGTCCAATAAGTCTAAAAGGATCCTAAATTACAGGAAGAGCTTTAAAAATTTATTTACTGACATAATCTAATTTTAATGAGAAAAATAAGGTAAATAAGGTAAACATCCCTTTGAGATTTAGTGTCACTGCTTCAAACACAATGTGGATACTCTTTTTTTCTTTTCGGAGTGGGTATAACTGATGTACCTGCCTGCATGCAGAGAGAAATATTGTCAGAACTTAAGAGACAGAGTCATGCGGAAGAAAAAAGAGACACAGAAGCAGAGAGAGGGAACATAGATGGGACAAACAGATAAAAGCAGCGCTCTGGGGACCAGACTCCCTGTGATGGATGTGAAAGTCAGATCGCTCAGCTGTGTGGAATGGAAATCAGACCAACAAAAGAGAGGATCCCTTTACAGAGTGCTGTGTGGAACATACTTACAGCAAGATGGGAAACACATGTAGATTAAATTCATGGAAATAAGTATGCATGAGCATGTTTGAGAAACTGCATATTTAGGACTCTGTGAATACCTTGTACCACATCATGCTATACTCAAGGCTGAGACTAACCAATAAATAAACAAACAAACAAATAAATAAATAAACACTACAATTCTTAAATACAATTACTTAGTCACGATCAACTTGTAGGGCTGAAGCATTTCTATTTTTCATTTATTCATCTGCTATAGCGCTTATCCTGTTCAGGGTCGCAGGTGGGTGGAGTCTATCCCAGCTGTCTTATGTCAAGTGGTGGGGCACACCCATAGACTGTATCAAATATGGACGTAGTCTCCGCGACGTCACCCGTCTGTTCCTGATACAGTCAAATGAAGCCAATCATTGGACAGGGCCATCTTGGATATGATGTGGAGCTTCCTGTCTAACAGCTATAGGGAGCCCATCAGTCAAATAAGCAGAGCCGAGCCTCTGATTGGACAAACTCATAATCCTTATATCTAATAAACCACTGAGTTAGAAAAAATTCACTCACTGTTCAGTGTGTTTCAATAGCAGAATTAGCATTTTTGAACCAGGCTGTAAGTATGGTTTTTTTTTTTAATGCTGTAAAAGTCTTTTTTCTTGGCTTGATGTGTTTTTGACTTCTTGTCTTTCTGCAGCCAGCCTCTAGTGGATTCTTGATGAACAGAAACTTTTAGCACTTCCGCGTAGGCTTCATTTTACTCTACTGGATGTTGCCCCTTGGGTACACCCTGGACTGGTCTCCAGCTTTGAATTAGCTAACCAACCAAGTTAGCTTTGATATGCTAACCTTTAGGAAATTTTACAGAATAGAAGAGACTGAATGAAAATAAGCTACCTTAGCCTGTTTAAATGTTTAACCACTTTTATGAACTGCTTCATTGAAGAGGCAGATCACCAGGATACTAATGACACATGAGTGTCAGTGCTAGCATGCTAATGGCTAGCCTCTAGCCAGACTGGACTACTTACCAGTCCATCCTAGATCTCAAGATGATAGAAAGATGAAGTAAGCATCTTTAAATATGTAAAGACCCTGAAATCTTTAAAAAGAGCAATTATAGCATTATTTCAGCTATTATCTTCACTTGAGGCTTTGGCTGACTGTCTTCTTTGTTATAATAGTACATAACCTTTTTTTAAATTAAAAGTCTAGTTTTAATCCCATATTGCACAGGCTTTGGAGCACAATATTACAGCTGTGTGTGTGTGTGTGTGTGTGTGTGTAAAAGGGGAACACCCCCATACCTACACACCAGTCTCCAGCAGCTTACATGACTTGTTTGTTGTCACAGAGCTCTGTATTGCCCTCATACACCGTGCTCCTGATCTCTGCACAGCCTTAACAGCGCACACCATAAATCCCTTAACAGTCACACTGCAAAAAGCATTAAACAGGAGAATTGGTAAACAGAGATGGGCTCTTAGTGCTCATCCTGAGCACCTAATAGTGATAACACTGATTAGCAGGTAATAAAATAAATATAGCACAATGGCCATTACTGGATTTATGTCCCCGAGGATCAGAGAAGAGGAGGAGATTGGAGATCACTTCCTGTTTAATGCTCACTATATAGGGATTCATGAAGGGACCTGCACAACAATCTAGCTCACTGAGAAGCATATAAACTGAGGCAGTGAGCGGGAGCGAGAGAGGCTGTTTTCAGAGAGTGTGTGATGAGTTTTCTGCAGTTATAGCAGTAATCAATATCCAGCAGAAACTGATCAGCAAGACCAAGAGATGTGGAATATAAATGAGGAGGTAGGGGGACACGAGGGGAGGAGGGGAGTGATGCTGCAGCCGCTGTTAAAGAACGGAGCTGTCTTCTATCTTTGTCATTTTTCCTAACCCATTTAATTCACCTCTAGTGCACTTCATTTCACCCTTTCTCCTTCCTCATTCATCCATTTTGTCAGATTCTTCCTCTAGCCTTTGAATTTACTTCCTCCTCCCTTCAGTCAGCGAGCTGTGTGGTACCGTTCTTCTTACTAACAGTGAGGTGCTGTACTGCATTGGTGGGTAAATGGGTGCCCTCCAGCAGTGAGTCGTAGCAGAGTGGTTGGAAATGGTAGGAACTAAAGCTCTGTGTGTGTTTGTCCTGAGGCTGCTCACACACACGCACACACACACACACACACACACACACACACGTACTGCTCTAACTACTGCCACTTTAAGCAAGAGGCGTGTAGATGGTGCAGTGTGACACAGGCTAACACATACTGAGAAGTGTGCAGGAATATTTAATGCATCATAAACCCTCGCATGAATGTAATATTTAAAAGCAACTAATTATGTGTCTTGGTAATATGGAATTTTATCCTTTTTAAGACTTTTGCACTAATGTTTCCCCATTAAAATTATAGTCACAACCTTAATGCATGCTTTTAAACAGCTTATATGCAAGTGTATTACTGTATGTGCAGTAGAAGCTATTAAGTCCCTAGTCCACCTCTTTCAGCTCTCCTCCATTAGCACTGCACTGGTAAAGCAGTCTCTTGTTTTTTTTTTAGCAGTGCAAAAAAAAACGGCGGAATATAAAGGGAAAAAAAATGGAGTGCATACCTTCATGTTTAAAAGGCTGTATCATTTTAATGAGCCATCACATGCACACTGTCTGTAGAAAGCAGGGCTGTGAATACTGTTTTGATAGAGCTATAAAAAAAAAAGCTCACATGGAAACTCTTATCTCGCTCTCTCTCATCGTAACTTGAGCATTAACCCTTAAGTGACCCT